>JAQQTO010000047.1:45917500-46362500 GCA_029884595.1 Ormosia semicastrata
CTGTCTGCACTACATGCCTCGGACCACGTGCTCAATTTTTGCACATCTAGCATATGCACCAGTCTTTATCAAATCTTGATTACGGATAGTATCTCGGTCCGGATCATTGGTGTGTTATATCGGTCTAACCCACGTACAGAAGAGCTACCAACTGCACATTGTAGGCAACCCACACCCCAATGCCCCCAAGGTCAACGAAAGACCTACACTACGCATATCGCACCCACTCAGGAGGTGTATTCTCTCCTTCCTAGGCAAATAGCCTTATCCAGTCCATCGGACCTTTTCAATGCATATACAAATGCACCATTCTCAGTTCAATTCACTCTATCATATTCTCAATTAAATTTTCTTTATCTCTAGTTCGGGGTCCTCATATTGGCCCAATAGTGTCATTACTGTAATTTCATCGCGAAACCATATTTTTCGCATTTTCTCAATTGCGCAACAGTTCTATCGCATTTTCAATTCACGTATCAATTCTTCATCATTTCTCAATCGCGTAAAACATTTTTCACACGTTTTAAATCAAAAATACTATTTCCCTTATTTAACACCAAAATTCAACTTCATTTTTCATATTTGCATAATAATCCTCATTTAAATAATATTTTCACAACAGTCCCTCATAAAATTCACACTTACGAAATAGTCCCTCGTAAAATTCATATTTACGAAATTGTCCCTCATAAAATTCATATTTTCAAAATAGTCTCTCCAAAACATAATATTTACGTTTTAGGCCCTCAAAAATTGTTATTTACAGTATGGCCCTATTAAAAATGAAAATTACTATTTTGTCCCTCTAAGAATCATAATTACAATATTGCCCCTCTAAAAATCATAATTACAGTATGGCCCCTTTTTAAAAATGAAAATTATAATATTGCCCCTCTAAAAATCATATTTACAGTACTGCCCCTCTAAAAATCATATTTATAATAATTCATTTTCTAAAAATCATTTTATTTTGCTATACTCAAATTTGTCCCAAATTCATTTAAATCTCTCAGTTCTCATTTTAATTCATCAGTTTAATTATATCTGATTATTTTCTCACAAACTTCAAACTTATTCAAATTCATTTCTTTTTCATTTAAATCCTTCATTTTTAATTGAATCTCTCATTTTCAGGACTTTGTTCCTTTCTAGCCTAGTATGGCCGTAAGCCTCAAGCTCTTTGGAGCTCTCATAAAATCAGTTCATTATATTATTCACATCTTACTTTACTCATACATTTTCATGCAAACAATTTCATACATACAAACATATATCAAAGCAATAGACATAATATCACACATGCAACACAATCATACACAACACAAACACAATCAAATAGCATCAAACAATCGGTGAAGAACCCTTATGAATTTTTCCACCATACAAAACCATCCCCACACCACCAAAACTTGGTTGGTGAGGTTAAATCTCCCTCTTACCTCTTGAAGACAATTTAATCGGTTAGTTCTCCTCCTTTCCTTCAAATTCGTGCAATCCCAAACAAATTCCTAAAATTCTTAAACAATTAGTAAAAACACATACAAGGTTTAATATTGAAAAACCATAGAACAATCATGGCTTAGAAAATCACAAACATGAATTTAAACCATAGAAACTCAAGTTTACCTCTAGGGAAGTAAGATAGAAGTGGGTTTTTGAAGCACTTAGAGTGGGATTTTGGGAAAACTTTCTACATGAAAAGTGTTTAGAATGCAGTTTAGCTTTAAGAAGTGGTGAGAATAAAAATTATAGGTGATAGATGGTGTCTGTAAGGTGCTTGGCCGAACCAATGAAGAGAAAAGAAAGAAAAACTGATGCTCAGGTTCGTGGAATTTGAGAGAAAAAGATGGATACTTTTTAATGTGAGAGAATATAATTTATGAGAGTGAAATAATGAGGCAGCTGCCGTGGGATAAGCACAGGAAAAATTTAGGATTTACTTGAAGTAAAATATCCTATTCTGAGTGCACCTGCTATTCCACATGGCTTACGTCATTCACTTGACTTTCAAGGCTTTTGGATTGTTCAAGAATCATGTAGAACCTCCTCCAAGCTGCTGCATGGCGGTGAGTTTCAAGGGCAATTATTCGATGAAAACTAACATGGCAAAATAATGTAAAATGGGAGAACATTATTTTCCCAGAATGGCTAAAAGCTAAGTTCTATCGGATGAAAATTCTATCGAACAAAGGTCAAAACTGTCGAATATACAAAAAGGTTAACAGAAATCCTAATTCGACATACGGGTGTCGACGTTGGAGAAATCTTCCAAGTGTCGAATCGATGAAAGTACTATATGGTCAAAATTCTATTTTGACGGATTTTGACATTAGAGAAGTTTCTCTACTACATGGTCAGAAATTCTTATTCGACTGTCATTAGCATCATAACTCGACGAACATTATCATTCTAATTTGACGGACATTGGTATCCTCACTCGACAAAAATTAACATTTTCACTCGATGAATTTTAACATGGTACCAAATAGTCAGAAGATCAAATTCGACAAATTTGAACAGAAGTTCAAATTCGACAGATATGGCATTATTTCAGAAGGTCTAATTCGACGGATAATGTTTGTCCAACAATGAGCAACTTTTGACATAGAGTCGTGTTTGATAATGAATAGTAGTACTATTTATCATCAGTTAGGTCGATTACATATCAGTCATCTTCGTTTTTAATTTGCAGAATCGTCCGACAAGATTGAGAGAAAAGGAGAACCAGATTCACTTTTATTGACTGATTCTCTGCTAACAGCAACGTCCATCGTTTTGTCAAATCTGAGGACGTCTTCCATGTTTTGAATAAATAGTCTTTGTCGAAAAAGACAAACCTCGGTCGAAATAGATAATCTTGGTCGGAAGAGATGGTCTTTGTCGGAATAAATGGTCTTGGTCGGAAGAAACAGCAATAACAGCCAAAATCTTTGATTTCTGATTCAAAAACTGAGAATTAGCCTCATTCGATTTTGAGGTATTTTGGGTTCTATTGAACTACAGGTTGATGTTGTCGAGAAATGCTTTGAAGGTGTCGAATTCAGCTCACTACTTAACTTATGCTTACATTCAGTAATTAAATCCGACGGGATCAAAATGTTAGGAAAATTTCTTCAAGTGTTTGGATCTTGTCCAAATTCTGTCGGTATCAAGACCTTAAAAAATCTTGGATTGTCGAATGAGTTACATGAGATTGGTCTTTTTCATCCCTATAATACTTGAGAGAGACCGGATCAGTATCGACAAGAATGTATTCATAAAATTATAGTTTTGTTTGTCGAAATAGGCTTGTCGAAAATAGACTTGAAATGAAAACCGTTAGGGAAAATCTTGAGGAACTTCGATCAGGTTGGGATTCCAGAATTTTTTTGGTCGGATTGGGGATTCCCAGAATTTTGGTCGGTTCTGGTCGGATTGGGATTCCTGGCCAAATGCTTTCTAAACTGGCCAAATGTTTTCTTTTAGAATATAACGAGGTTTTGGAAAAATATGTCGAATTTGGGTGACTTATATTCAGTTTTTTGGTCGGTTGATTATAATGGCAAATTAAACTATACTAGGTCAAACAATTCATAGCAATAACAGCTATGCATAAAGCAACAGATATTTATCAGTAAAATAGGATTATTTTATAGATAAATTCTAAAATTAAGAGATTCTTTTCTGTGTTACTCAGATTCGGGTTAAGTAAGATCCCCCGTCTCTAAATAAATCAGATAAGAATTTCCCCGGCTCGAAAATTATTATTTTCCTGACCCGGAGCAAATCACACAAAACAATCAAAAATAGTATCAGAATAATCAAATTATTTTTATATTGCACAGAAAACACAAAATAGTGTAATTCTGTCAGTTCTGTAACATAGTCTAGAATTTGGGGTGTTACAATACTCCTCCTCTAAAAGAAGTTTCGTCCTCGAAACTTGACACACTTAAATAAAAACAGATACTACTCTCTTATCTTATCTTCCAATTCCCATATTGCTTCACCACGTATATCGTTCCAAACCACTTAACCAATGCGATTTCTTTACCTCGAAGTTGCTTTGTCCTTCGATCTTCAATCTTGACTGGAAACTTCCCGTAGGTTAAATTTTCCTTCATTTGTACGATCTCCAACGGAGTATCCGATACGGTTTGCTAAACTTCGGAGTGGGTTTTCCTCGACTAAATCACTCGTCCAACTTTAGTTATAAATGTCACATGTAGAAATACATGATCACCTTCTTCAATTTCAAGCGGTCTTTATCTTTTATCAGCATAACTCTTTTGCCGCATCTGAGTTGTCCTCATCTTGTCATAGATCGTCTTTACTTTCTCAGTAGTCTGCTGCATAAATTCTGGTCCTACCTCAGTACTTTCAGCATTATGATGCTAACACAACGACGTTCTACATATTCTTCCATATAATACCTCATAGGGTACCATTCCTATACTCAAACGAGAACTATTGTTGTATGTGAATTCTATCAATGGTAGAAATTCATCCTAACAACCAGCTTGTTCTAGAACACAAGCTCTCAATAAGTCCTTTGAAAATTCTAGTTATCGTCTTTTCCTTATATCCAAGCCCCTCTTGATTGTACAAGTACTTCAAGCCCTTGAAATTATTGTAGACTTTATAGGAAAGAAAATGTTTTCAAATTCTCCTTGAAAAATGACTATCACAGATCCTAAAACGTATGTTGAATAATTCTTCTTATGCATGTTTCACTGCCTTGAAGTATACACCACCACCTTTCTATTTAATCTCAACACTCAATCTAAATTCACTAGCTGAACTTCTAACAGAATTTGTATTTGACTAGTTTTACGCATAACTCCTTCTTAATTGAGATATATGAAAGTCACTTTGAAAGTTATAAGGAAAATAATAAGACTATTCAATAGATTACTAGATTAGTCCAACAAGAATTTGAAATGGTCTAATAGATTCGAAATGAACATAGTTCAAAAATTTTAGAAATGAACTTTCTGGATTCAAATCCAAAAATCTCAGGTCAAGGAAACACTAAGGTTACATTGTAATAATCTAATAAGATATAGTTGGAAAATAACCAATCCATTTATAAAGTCAGGTTCTCAAATAGTTGTAATTTTAGACAACCAAATCAAATCAACAGAAAAGATTTGATATTCAATAGATATAGAATAACGTTAAAAAACTTGAGTATAAACAACAAGTTTAACAAGAAGAGTAGAAATACTCCGATCACACTATAACGAAGACATGGATAAGTCAAATTGATATACTCAGTCTATTTGAGAAAGAAATAGACAAACCAGATCAACAGAAAAGTTTCAAACTCCGATAATAATAAAATAGTTTCAAACAGACTCGAGTAGTAATAACAAGTTTAAAAGTTGAAGTAGATTATGAAAAGAACAAAACACAGATAACCCCAAAAGATTTTACACAATCACAGATCACAAGAGACTGGGTTACCTTACGCAGTATGCAGTACAGTTTTAAAATTACCCTCTATGGCACAATTTCCTCGCCTCTCAATTTTTTGTATCTGAACGTTCTCACTACACTCTTTGCATCAGCTCATTCTTCTTCTTGAGATTTTGAAATACGTGTACCTCTAATGGAAAGTTCCATCTTCAGTTGATCACAATCTCTGGAGAAATGTCCAGGCTTCCCACATCCATAACAAATAAACCCTTTATGCTGACAATCTTTGGTGAGATGATTTTTCCCACACTTGAAACATTTCAGTGATGATGCCATAGTCTGACCAAAATCATTGCCACTAGTACTCCCCCTCTTTGTTCGTTGTTGCTTCCCCAGTGGTCGCACATACGGCTCTCATTGAAAACGATTGACCTTACGCTTCCTTCTATCTTGGATTATCGAAGGTTCTAAGTTACAGCTTCTCACATCCGATGGCTGCTCTAATCCTAGTAAGCTATGAAGTTCGATTATCAGTTCCTACTGCTGATCGATCATCTGTCTCTGTTGTACTGCTACTTCAATCATCTTTTGCATCACACTTCTAGCTGCGACTATACGATCTTCATCACGTCTCGCGTCCACATGCTCATGTTCGCTGCGTTCCATTATCTTTCTTCAAAGAGAAATAAAATCAAAACACGACGAACTTAACGTAACTATTTCACACAACATCGTCTCCTTTCGGAAACCAAAACATATCTCTGTGTTCAACATCAGAGATTCACACAGCACAAACAAGACAAACCTACCCACAAACCCAAAAGACTCTAACTTGGGCTCTGATACCAACTAATGTCACACCCTCCTTAGGGTGCCACACTTCTTGTTACTCAAATACCAAATTACCCTTTTAATTAGAAAATGTGCTTTATGATATAAATACGAGTTGTAAAATTCATTGATGATAGTAAGATAAACCTAGCGGAAAATAAAAACATTACAACAACATCATAAATAATATACATCATATATATACAAGTCTTAGTACTGTCATATTTTAATGTTTACAAACTAGACTCTCAAAATATTTAAACTTTAATTTAAACTAACTTACTGCCCAAGTATTACTAAATAGTAGAACCCTCAGACGGGTCCTTCTCAGACTCCTCAGAAGATAGAAGTCTGACTTGACGCGAAGTCCTACGGACAGGTGTCCGCACAGACAACACTATACTAGTCGCACTCAGAGTACGATAGTATACTTCCCAATATTGTCTAATTGACAATGGGAACTCTAAATATTAATATTCACACTAATGTCCATGATGTAGTATACTCAATCTCATATACACAAGGAGACGAGACTCCTCCATCACTTCAAAACTCAGCGTCCTCTACCATAATCTGCTCTTCCTCAGCTTCTTGCTCAAGTTCTCGCTCAACGTCTTTAAAATTATAAAGACAATATAGAATAAACATACAAAGAGGTGAGATCACCTACGCCAATACCAGTATGGTAGCAATGAAGATAAACACATACAAATTCTCATGCCAACACTTCATACATAATTACAATTATGTCACCGATATCATTTATCTAACACATATCATATCTCATATCAATACATCATACAGAATTATACTTATGCCAACAATATCATTTATCCTCATAATTCATACAATAGGCCATAATTACAATCATATCCTTATCAACATTCAATTGTTCAATAATTCAATTATCATAAACAATAATTACGATAATACTCTCAGTATCTCTGCACATGCACCTAGACTCAATTTCCTACTCCATGGAGCTATAACTCAGATCGGAAAGAGTGATCGTAAAGATCTGTCTGCACTACATGCCTCGGACCACGTGCTCAATTTTTGCACATCTAGCATATGCACCAGTCTTTATCAAATCTTGATTACGGATAGTGTCTCGGTCCGGATCATTGGTGTGTTATATCGGTCTAACCCACGTACAGAAGAGCTACCAACTGCACATTGTAGGCAACCCGCACCCCAATGCCCCCAAGGTCAACGAAAGACCTACACTACGCATATCGCACCCACTCAGGAGGTGTATTCTCTCCTTCCTAGGCAAATAGCCTTATCCAGTCCATCGGACCTTTTCAATGCATATACAAATGCACCATTCTCAGTTCAATTCACTCTATCATATTCTCAATTAAATTTTCTTTATCTCTAGTTCGGGGTCCTCATATTGGCCCAACAGTGTCATTACTGTAATTTCATCGTGAAATCATATTTTTCACATTTTCTCAATTGCGCAACAGTTCTGTCGCATTTTCAATTCACGTATCAATTTTTCATCATTTCTTAATCGCGTAAAACATTTTTCACACGTTTTAAATCAAAAATACTATTTCCCTTATTTAACACCAAAATTCAACTTCATTTTTCATATTTGCATAATAATCCTCATTTAAATAATATTTTCACAACAGTCCCTCATAAAATTCACACTTACGAAATAGTCCCTCGTAAAATTTATATTTACGAAATTATCCCTCATAAAATTCATATTTCTAAAATAGTCCCTCCAAAACATAATATTTACGTTTTAGGCCCTCAAAAATTATTATTTACAGTATGACCCTATTAAAAATGAAAATTACTATTTTGTCCCTCTAAGAATCATAATTACAATATTGCCCCTCTAAAAATCATAATTACAGTATGGCCCCTTTTTAAAAACAAAAATTATAATATTGCCCCTCTAAAAATCATATTTATAATAATTCATTTTCTCAAAAGTCATTTTATTTTGCTATACTCAAATTTGTCCCAAATTCATTTAAATCTCTCAATTCTCATTTTAATTCATCAGTTTAATTATATCCGATTATTTTCTCACAAAATTCAAACTTGTTCAAATTCATTTCTTTTTCATTTAAATCCTTCATTTTCAATTGAATCTCTCATTTTCAGGACTTTGGTCCTTTCTAGCCTAGTATGGCCGTAAGCCTCAAGCTCTTTGGAGCTCTCATAAAATCAGTTCATCATATTATTCACATCTTACTTTACTCATACATTTTCATGCACACAATTTCATACATACAAACATATATCAAAGCAATAGACATAATATCACACATGCAAGCACAAAAACACAATCATACACAACACAAACACAATCAAATAGCATCAAACAATCGGTGAAGAACCCTTATGGATTTTTCCACCGTACAAAACCATCCCCACACCACCAAAACTTGGTTGGTGAGGTTAAATCTCCCTCTTACCTCTTGAAGACAATTTAATCGGTTAGTTCTCCTCCTTTCCTTCAAATTCATGCAATCCCAAACAAATCCCTAAAATTCTTAAACAATTAGTAAAAACACATACAAGGTTTAATATTGAAAAACCATGGAACAATCATGGCTTAGAAAATCACAAACATGAATTTAAACCATAGAAACTCAAGTTTACCTCTAGGGAAGTAAGATAGAAGTGGGTTTTTGAAGCACTTAGAGTGGGATTTTGGGAAAACTTTCTACATGGAAAGTGTTTAGAATGCAGTTTAGCTTTAAGAAGTGGTGAGAATAAAAATTATAGGTGATAGATGGTGTCTGTAAGGTGCTTGGCCGAACCAATGAAGAGAAAAGAAAGAAAAACTGATGCTCAGGTTCGTGGAATTTGAGAGAAAAAGATGGATACTTTTTAATGTGAGAGAATGTAATTTATGAGAGTGAAATAATAAGGCGGTTGCCGTGGGATAAGCACAGGAAAAATTTAGGATTTACTTGAAGTAAAATATCCTATTCTGAGTGCACCTGCTATTCCACATGGCTTACGTCATTCACTTGACTTTCAAGGCTTTTGGATTGTTCAAGAATCATGTAGAACCTCCTCCAAGCTGCTGCATGGCGGTGAGTTTCAAGGGCAATTATTCGATGAAAACTAACATGGCAAAATAATGTAAAATGGGAGAACATTATTTTCCCAGAATGGCTAAAAGCTAAGTTCTGTCGGATGAAAATTCTGTCGAACAAAGGTCAAAACTGTCGAATATACAAAAAGGTTAACAGAAATCCTAATTCGACATACGGGTGTCGACGTTGGAGAAATCTTCCAAGTGTCGAATCGATGAAAGTACTATATGGTCAAAATTCTATTTCGATGGATTTTGACATTAGAGAAGTTTCTCTACTACATGGTCAGAAATTCTTATTCGACTGTCATTAGCATCATAACTCGACGAACATTATCATTCTAATTCGACGGACATTGGTATCCTCACTCGACAGAAATTAACATTTTCACTCGATGAATTTTAACATGGTACCAAATAGTCAGAAGATCAAATTCGACAAATTTGAACAGAAGTTCAAATTCGACAGATATGGCATTGTTTCAGAAGGTCTAATTCAACGGATAATGTTTGTCCAACAATGAGCAACTTTTGACATAGAGTCGTGTTCGATAATGAATAGTAGTACTATTTATCATCAGTTAGGTCGATTACATATCAGTCATCTTCGTTTTTAATTTACAGAATCGTCCAACAAGATTGAGAGAAAAGGAGAACCAGATTCACTTTTATTGACTGATTCTCTGCTAACAGCAACGTCCATCATTTTGTCGAATCTGAGGACGTCTTCCATGTTTTGAATAGATAGTCTTTGTCGAAAAAGACAAACCTTGGTCGAAATAGATAATCTTGGTCGGAAGAGATGGTCTTTGTCGAAATAAATGGTCTTGGTCGGAAGAAACAGCAATAACAGCCAAAATCTTTGATTTCTGATTCAAAAATTGAGAATCAGCCTCATTCGATTTTGAGGTATTTTGGGTTCTGTCGAACTACAGGTTGATGTTGTCGAGAAATGCTCTGAAGGTGTCGAATTCAGCTCACTACTTAACTTATGCTTACATTCAGTAATTAAATCCGATGGGATCAAAATGTTAGGAAAATTTCTTCAAGTGTTTGGATCTTGTCCAAATTCTGTCGGTATCAAGACCTTAAAAAATCTTGGATTGTCGAATGAGTTACATGAGATTGGTCTTTTTCATCCCTATAATACTTGAGAGAGACCGGATCAGTATCGACAAGAATGTATTCATAAAATTATAGTTTTGTTTGTCGAAATAGGCTTGTCGAAAATAGACTTGAAATGAAAACCGTTAGGGAAAATCTTGAGGAACTTCGATCAGGTTGGGATTCCAGAATTTTTTTGGTCGGATTGGGGATTCCCAGAATTTTGGTCGGTTCTGGTCGGATTGGGATTCCTGGCCAAATGCTTTCTAAACTGGCCAAATGTTTTCTTTTAGAATATAACGAGGTTTTGGAAAAATATGTCGAATTTGGGTGACTTATATTCAGTTTTTTGGTCGGTTGATTATAATGGCAAATTAAACTATACTAGGTCAAACAATTCATAGCAATAACAGCTATGCATAAAGCAACAGATATTTATCAGTAAAATAGGATTATTTTATAGATAAATTCTAAAATTAAGAGATTCTTTTCTGTGTTACTCAGATTCGGGTTAAGTAAGATCCCCCGTCTCTAAATAAATCAGATAAGAATTTCTCCAGCCCGAAAATTATTATTTTTCTGACCCGAAGTAAATCACACAAAACAATCAAAAATAGTATCGAAATAATCAAATTATTTTTATATTGCACAGAAAACACAAAATAGTGTAATTCTGTCAGTTCTGTAACATAGTCTAGAATTTGGGGTGTTACAGTTCCTCTTAATCAAGCTTAGTATACTAATTTCTATATATTTTGTTTTGTATTTGAGAAGCCCTTGGTGGTGAAGGACTTAGAAAAAGAAGCAAAACAAGGAGTTTTTGAGGATCTTCAAGAGGTAAGAGGGAGATCCATCTCACCAACCAAGTATGGTGGTGAGAGATGGTCTTATATTTGATGGATGGTGAATCCATGTGAGGATTCATATCCATGGTCATGTAATAATTTATTTGTGTTTATGAGCTTTGATTAATTGCCTATGTTTAATATATACTTTGCATTAGTTTATGATTTTGATGGTATGCTTATACTATGCATGATGATAATATGGCATACTTTTGATATATATATATATATGATGTGTATGTATGTGTATGCCATGATTTGGTGATGGAAAGAAAATTAATTTTGGTTCCAATGGCCAAGGAAGGACTACAGTTTTGATGCCCTTGATTAGGGTTCATATTAAAAATTTTCAAGAACAAGGGAATTAATTTTTGGTCCCTAGAAACATGGTGAATATCGGTTAAGACACCTCAAGATAGGTGTTCATAAATGAATATTTTCATGAATGATGAAAATGGATGTTTAGAAAAACAAGGAAAATAAACAAAGAGTTTATTTTTCAAAGAGTACAAGAACATGATTTTTGAGGAATTTTATTAATTTATTTTGTGTAAAAAGTTTCTAAGTGTTTTACAAAACATGAGATTTAAATGAAAATAGCAATGATGATTTGAAGAATTTGCAAAGAAAGTGAAAAAGGATTTGAACAAATGGGTTTGGTTTTTTTTATAACCATCGGTACTTCAGTTTTGAAAATAAAATTTTAATGGTTTTGTTTGTGTAAAACCATATCAATTTAGAAGGAAAAATATTTTGATAATTTTCAATAGTCATGTCTACGTTTTCGAAGGCTTGTAATGCATTGATTTTGATAAAATATAGTGATTTTCTAAGTGAAAATATAATTAATTTAATACAAGAAAATTGAAAAGGGAATCAGAGTATTTTAGCACTTGAGAAATGAATTTTTATGTAAATGGAAAAGAGAGGTTGCAAGTGAGTCTCAATTTGTTTTAAAAAGAATTTATTAAAATCTCGTTGGATTTTGGAAAGCGTTAGTAATTTTTAAAGTTAGAAACATTGATTTAATTCAATGGAATTGTGAATTTGTGAAATATACTATGAAAATGATTTTCTTGAATAAGAAGATATATTAAATGAAGTAGAAAGTTATATTATTTTGAGGAATGTTGATTTGGAAATGATTTGGGAAAAATGGAGAATATAATGGTATTTTGAAAATTTACTAACGTATAACTTATTTTTGAGTTTTGAAGTACGTTAGAAAATGCTAAGTTTTGAAACGTTGATTTATATCAATGGAAAAGTGATTTTTGAATTATATTTTGGAAAAGCATTTCTTGAATTAGATTGATTTATTTAAGTCCAAAATAATATTTGGAATATTGAGGAATATTTTACGTAATTGTAAAATATTAAAAAATATTTTACGTATCTTAAAAATGATTTGAAATACAGTAAAATATTTCTATAATTTGAAAAATGTTAAAATATTTCTATGCGATTTGAAAAGCGTTTAAATATTTTACACTATTGAAAATATTATTGAAAAATCACTACATGATTAAATAATGATAGAATATTTTTACATAATTGTGAAAATGACAGAAAATCTTATGTGATTTGGAAAGTATTTTAAATATTTTGAGAATGATGAAAAATGATTTACGCAACTTAAAAGAATGATTTTTAAGTTATGTGATTTTGAAAATGGTGGAAAATCGTTACGCAATTTGAGAAACGTATATTTTTATGTGATTGAGAAAAATATTGAAAATTTAAATACGTGATTTAAAAGTGCAACAGAAGTGTTGCAGTATTTTGAAAATATAACAGAAATGTTACAAAATTTTAAAAATGTAAAAGAAGTGTTATGGTATTGTGAAAATATAACAGAAACGTTTTGGAATTGTGAAAATGTAAAAGAAATGTTTTGGAATTGTGAAAATGAAATGAAAATGTTGCGCAATTTTGTGAAAATAAGACAAAAGTGTTTTATAACTATGAAAATGTGATAATATGATTTTCCTGTTGAAAATACAGTATAAATACTGTAGAACCAAGTATATGGATCTTTGTGTGAGAAAATGACATGTTTTGCCTGTGATTGGCATTTGGTGCATTATACATGCATTGGAAAGATATGTCTGTGATTGGATTTAGTGCATTATACGTGCATTGAAAAAATATGCGTTGAAGCATATGATTACATTGAACAAATGAAATTGAAAAGATTTGGCCCTTTGGGGTTGGACTTGCACTGATATATTCGTGCATTGTATAAAATATAGCTAATAGCTATTATGGCCCTTGTGGTTGAAGAGGGAATGAGAATTGATAGTGAGGTCTATGATGGATCTTGGGGGCGTCGAGGCGCGGCGGTCGACCAGTGGACAGTTGGTGAGTACCCTGTGCCACTTGGTGATGCAGTCCGTTGCAACGCATTGACGATACCCGACAAGAACACGATTCTTTTCAACGACTGGGAGATTGTCTTTGGGCTAAGGCTGACAATTAACCAGAGCATTCTTCTCGAAATTGTGAAAACCTCCGTGGAGTTATTTTTGATAAACTGAGTCTTTGTGCATATGCATAAATCTGAGCATTTATATCTGTATGATATATTAATTGAGGAATATTGGTCATGACAATTGTTTTGAATACTTGGATGATGATAATGATAATGCTGAGGACATTATCATAATTATTGCTTATGATAATTAAATTGATAAATGACTGGATGATGATAGTTAATTAATGTTGATGACATGATCATAATTATGGTATGATCTATCTGTATAATATTGCTGTTTGTGTTATCTCTGTGCTGCCATGTTGGTATTGGTGTAGATGATCTCACCTCTTTGTTATATTGTTTTGCTTTGTCTGTATTGTTAAAATCAAATAATAGAATGATCGAGTTGTCTTAGACATAACGGGTGATGGGTACTCTGAGATTGGTGACAACAATAAGGAGTGGACATTCAGGACTTGATGGTGTGCAGTGTTGACAAAGGAACAGATGTCTGATGCATCAAGATGGACAAAAAAAGGAATAAGTATGTTAAAGTTTCTCGTTAGTGTTGTACCGTGCTATTAAGTAGGACCCGTCATGGGATTTGCTACTATTAAAAAAAAATAAGTCTATTAATTTTATATTTCTCTTTAAATTGTGATATTAATTGGTGTCAATATTGCATAATAAATAGTTGAAATATGATTTTCAATATTACCTAATATTTTTAGTAAATTCACGTTTCAGTAAAGAAGAAATTTTGAAACCCATCTTTTATAACTCAAACTTTGTGTGAACTTCTTTTCAGATTATGAGTCGGGAGTCGGAAATGTGATGCCCTAAGGAGGGTGTTGCATTAGTTGGTATCAGAGCACGGTTTGAGTCTTTTGGGGTTTGTGGTTAGATCTATTTTGCTTGTGTTGTGTTCTCTGTGTTTGTTTTCCAAAAGGAAATAATGTTGTTTATAATGGATATTAGATCCATTGTATTTCGATCCGCACGCCTCGGGATAGTTATACTTGTGTGGAAGTGAAACATGTTACTAGTAATGCAGTTGCAGCTATGGGAGTAACAAGAGCAATGTGGAAAGACGACTGCACGAACAAAGGACCGTTGTTCAGTGGAAACTAGAAGTTGAAGTTTAGAATATGATGGAAGAGAATCAGTCTTGGAATATAAGATTTCGTAATTTTGGAACCTGGTATTTTTTTTTAGGATATTGAGAAAGTAATTGATTTCGATGGAAGATGTATTTACAACCATTGAGGAAACCAAAAATAGTAAAGGATGTGAAAGAAAGTACTTAAATGAAGGAATGTACGTCAAGGAAACAAATTGTGGAAAAGTTGGACACATTTTCCCAGAGATTATGCTCTTTGAAAATAGAGTTTTCTATTAGTAAAAATTTTAGATAGTAAGGGAAGTTGTTACTCTGAATGGAACGGGAGTGTTCTGAGCGGAAGATTTAATCAATGGAGATTGCATCATTAGAGCTAATCCTATAAACCATGCTGAATATTTCTGTGAGTGACCTATTCTTTATGACATATGATTGAGTAGATCAATTATATGTTAGAGTTATTCGTTATCCTCTGATTTGTTTACTTCTGTTTCTATTCTTAGCTAATCGAGCTATTCAAGTTATTCAAATTGTTGTTATAGATCAAAACTTTGTGTTATTTTGATCTGTTGTTCAAAATTTTTGTGTTAGTTTGATCTGTTTCATAAACAGACGTGATCTTTGGAAATGGATTAGCTATTTTCCAACCATATCCAATGAGATTATTTCAACAGACTGTGAGTAATCCAGAGAAAATTCATTTTTGAAAATCGAGTTACATCCAATTCTTTGCTGGATATGTTCGATAACAGGTTCGATTCGTTTTGTTATCTTCCATGATGTTTTCTTTCGTCTCCTGCAATTGAAGGAATATCTTGCAAGAAAGGATATTTCTATATTTGTAACCGTGTTAACGTATCTGAGTGACGCAGCAGAAGCGTGGTGAATTCTTCAAAAGATTGGAACAATTCTTCTATGGGAAAATTTAAGACGGTAATGGAAAATCGTAGAAAAAAAAATTTACAGAAGTATCTGGTATCGTGTTGTGGAAAGGAGAATTCGGTTAGTGAGACATTTCCTGTTAAAAGCAAAAGCTGGAATATGTAGTGATATGAGAATAAGGAAATTTTAAGTAATACATTACATTAGTTAGAAGTTATTAGAGAAAAACTATTCTAGGCATGAATGAAGATTGGTTGTCGTTATGTTGGTATCAGAGATATGAAAATTCTTTCTTTCTGGAGTAACATTCAACATCTTCAGTAATTATAGGAGTCTGAGATATTTGTTTGTTTAGGAGAAGTTGAACATCAGCAAAAAGATTTTGTTGGTTAGAATAGTATAGCAAGATGTAAGAGAGGAAGCTTCATGGGAATTGGAAAATAAGATAAATGAGGAATAATGTCATTATTTATTCCGAGGGTATGAAATCATGGTCATGAAATTTCGAGGACGAAATTTCTATAAAGAGGGGGAGTATTGTAACACCCCAAATTTTGTATCTCTTAAACAGTAATTTTGACAGTTAACAGAATTTTACTGTTTAGTAATTTCTGGATACTGTAAAATTATTTTGTTTATTCTGTCAGCGTATTTGATCGTTTTGAGTGATTTACTCATTGTCAGGAAAATAAAAATTTTTGGGCGGGGGAAAACTTTACGTAATTTAATTTTTACCATTAGGTAATTATTTTACGTAATCTGATTTGATATTTGTGCGTTTTCTAATTTTTGTAATTTTACTAATTATTTTAGAATTGTTAGGAACTTCTCAAAATTCTATCATCTACAACCTTGTTCTTCAAGTTAAAGATCAAAAAAGCTTATATTTTCCTTCTTGTGAGGAATTCGGTCAACCACCCTAAGACCACCCTTCAAGTTTGTTTAATTTCATCCAACCATAAATCTTGAATCTACATGATATTCTAAGCAACTTTCATGTTGGAGACTTTCTCTAAATCATTCATCTTCATGGACTTTCTTCAAGATCAAAGTTATTAGGTTTTTGAGGTGAAGTATAAGAAGACTTCATTTCTTCTCTTCTTTTTCATGATCTAAACTATGTTTGATCCATGGTTCCTCTTAATCAAGCTTAGTATACTAATTTCTATATATTTTGTTTTGTATTTGAGAAGCCCTTGGTGGTGAAGGACTTGGAAAAAGAAGCAAAACAAGGAGTTTTTGAGGATCTTCAAGAGGTAAGAGGGAGATCCATCTCACCAACCAAGTATGGTGGTGAGAGATGGTCTTATATTTGATGGATGGTGAATCCATGTGAGGATTCATATCCATGGTCATGTAATAATTTATATGTGTTTATGAGCTTTGATTAATTGCCTATGTTTAATATATACTTTGCATGAGTTTATGATTTTGATGGTATGGTTATACTATGCATGATGATAATATGACATACTTTTGATATATATATATATGATATGTATGTATGTGTATGCCATGATTTGGTGATGGAAAGAAAATTAATTTTGGTTCCAATGGCCAAGGAAGGACTACAGTTTTGATGCCCTTAATTAGGGTTCATATTAAAAATTTTCAAGAACAAGGGAATTAATTTTTGGTCCCTAGAAACATGGTGAATATCGGTTAAGACACCTCAAGATAGGTGTTCATAAATGAATATTTTCATGAATGATGAAAATGGATGTTTAGAAAAACAAGGAAAATAAACAAAGAGTTTATTTTTCAAAGAGTACAAGAACATGATTTTTGAGGAATTTTATTGATTTATTTTGTGTAAAAAGTTTCTAAGTGTTTTACAAAACATGAGATTTAAATGAAAATAGCAATGATGATTTGAAGAATTTGCAAAGAAAGTGAAAAAGGATTTGAACAAATGGGTTTGGTTTTTTTTATAACCATCGGTACTTCGGTTTTGAAAATAAAATTTTAATGGTTTTGTTTGTGTAAAACCATATCAATTTAGAAGGAAAAATATTTTGATAATTTTCAATAGTCATGTCCACGTTTTCGAAGGCTTGTAATGCATTGATTTTGATAAAACATAGTGATTTTCTAAGTGGAAATATAATTAATTTAATACAAGAAAATTGAAAAGGGAATTAGAGTATTTTAGTACTTGATAAATGAATTTTTATGTAAATGGAAAAGAGAGGTTTCAAGTGAGTCTCAATTTGTTTTAAAAAGAATTTATTAAAATCCCGTTGGATTTTGGAAAGCGTTAGTAATTTTTAAAGTTAGAAACATTGATTTAATTCAATGGAATTGTGAATTTGTGAAATATACTATGAAAAAGGATTTTCTTGAATAAGAAGATATATTAAATGAAGTAGAAAGTTATATTATTTTGGGAAGGTTGATTTGGAAATGATTTGGGAAAAATGGAGAATATAATGGTATTTTGAAAATTTACTAGCATTATAACTTATTTTTGAGTTTTGAAGTATGTTAGAAAATGCTAAGTTTTGAAACGTTGATTTATATCAATGGAAAAGTGATTTTGTGAATTATATTTTGGAAAAGGATTTCTTGAATTAAGATTGATTTATTTAAGTCCAAAATAATATTTGGAATATTGAGGAATATTTTACGTAATTGTAAAATGTTGAAAAATATTTTACCTATCTTAAAAATGATTTGAAATACAGTAAAATATTTCTATGCAATTTGAAAAATGTTAAAATATTTCTACGCGATTTGGAAAACATTTAAATATTTTACACTATTGAAAATATTATTGAAAAATCACTACGTGATTAAATAATGATAGAATATTTTTACATAATTGTGAAAATGATGAGAAAATCTTATGTGATTTGGAAAGTGTTTTAAATATTTTGAGAATGATGGAAAATGATTTACGCAACTTAAAAGAATGATTTTTAAGTTATGCAATTTTGAAAATGGTGGAAAATCGTTACCTTAATTTGAGAAACGTATATTTTTATGTGATTGAGAAAAATATTAAAAAATTAAATACGTGATTTAAAAGTGCAATGAAGTGTTGTAAAGTATTTTGAAAATATAAAGAAATGTTACAAAATTTTAAAACGTAAAAGAAGTGTTATGGTATTGTGAAAATATAACAGAAATGTTTTGGAATTGTGAAAACGTAACAGAAATGTTTTGGAATTGTGAAAACAAAATGGAAATGTTGCGCAATTTTGTGAAAATACGACAAAAGTGTTTTATAACTATAAAAATGTGATAATATAATTTTCCTATTGAAAATACAGTATAAATACTGTAGAACCAGTATATGGATGCTGTGTGAGAAAATGACATGTTTTGCCTGTGATTGGCATTTGGTGCATTATACATGCATTGGAAAGATATGTCTGTGATTGGATTTGGTGCATTATACGTGCATTGAAAAAATATGGGTTGAAGCATATGATTACATTGAACAAATGAAATTGAAAAGATTTGACCCTTTGGGGTTGGACTTGTACTGACATATTCGTGCATTGTATACAATATAGCTAATAGCTATTATGGCCCTTGTGGTTGAAGAGGGAATGAGAATTGATAGTAAGGTCTATGATGGATCTTGGGGGCATCGAGACGCGGCGGTCGACCAGTGGACAGTTGGTGAGTACCCTGTGCCACTTGGCGATGCAGTCCGTTACAACCCATTGACGATACCCGACAAGAACACGATTCTTTTCAACGACTGGGAGATTGTCTTTGGGCTAAGGCTGACAATTAACCAGAGCATTTTTCTCGAAATTGTGAAAACCTCCATGGAGTTATTTTTGATAAACTGAGTCTTTGTGCATATGCATAAATCTGAGCATTTATATCTGTATGATATATTAATTGAGGAATATTGGTTATGACAATTGTTTTGAATACTTGGATGATGATGATGATAATGCTGAGGACATTATCATAATTATTGCCTATATTAATTAAATTGATAAATGATTGGATGATGATAGTTAATTAATGTTGATGACATGATCATAATTGTGGTATGATCTATCTGTATAATATTGTTGTTTGTGTTATCTCTGTGCTGCCATGTTGGTATTGGTGTAGGTGATCTCACCTCTTTGTTATATTGTTTTGCTTTGTCTGTATTGTTAAAATCAAATAATAGAAGGATCGAGTTGTCTTAGACATAACGGGCGATGGATACTCTGAGATTGGTGACAACAATAAGGAGTGGACATTCAGGACTTGACGGTGTGCAGTGTTGACAAAGGAACAGATGTCTGATGCATCAAGATGGACAAAAAAAGGAATAAGTATGTTAAAGTTTCTCGTTAGTGTTGTACCGTGCTATTAAGTAGGACCCATCATGGGGTTTGCTACTGTTAAAAAAAATAAGTCTATTAATTTTATATTTCTCTTTAAATTGTGATATTAATTGGTGTCAATATTGCATAATAAATAGTTGAAATATGATTTTCAATATTACTTAATATTTTTAGTAAATTCACGTTTCAGTAAAGAAGAAATTTTGAAACCCATCTTTTATAACTCAAACTTTGTGCGAACTTCTTTTCAGATTATGAGTCGGGAGTCAGAAATGTGATGCCCTAAGGAGGGTGTTACATCAGACTATGAAAGCATGTACCTTCTCATACTTTGCAAGGCGTTACGGAGTGCTCATGGATCTAATAATGACTGGATCAAGTTGTGTGATTGGTGTAATTGGCTATTGGCCATTGAAATTTGTTTTGATGATAACAAATAAGAAAATGATGGCAAGATCAAGTTCAAAACCTTCAAGAATAGCTTTAGGACTTAGATCTTTAGTACAAGGGAATTTTTTTTAAATTTTTCCCTTTTATTATTATTATTATACTATGATTATATGATTTTTATGTGTTTATTTATTTGAATGTTTTATCAACTTGTTATTAAGAGTATACCAAAAAAATTTACTATATTTTCTTAGGTTAAAAAATACTTAATAAATTATTACTTTCCTCATAATAAATTACATTTAATTAATTTTTGTATTTTAATGCAAAATTTCAATATACTTACCAAAATTTTAGGATTTTAAGATCAATCACCAATAAAAATAATTAATAATGTAGTCAACTAAAGATATATGAAATTTTTTTGAATATGAATTAATATACAAATGTATATATGTCAAGATAATTAATATGTGATTATATTATATTTGTATGCATGAACAATAAATTTAATTTAGACCTGACGACACATGTATATCTTCTTTTTAAATTGCAACATGGGATGTCACATGATAGTTATTAGGATCGTGTATTTGTCACATAACAGATTTTTAAACATATTGTTCCAAGTCAGAATGACATATGTTAGAATAATATTGTACGTACGTTTTCCAAATATTTTTTCTTTGCAAATAAATTAAAATTAACAAAATAAATAAAAACATAAGATATGTTAAACCAAAAAAATAATTTACATCATATACATACCCAGTTGTCATATTTAAACATCCTAATTTTGTCCTTAAAAAAAACTTTTATACAAACACCATAACCAAAACATAAACTAGCCTAATACCAAACATCTAGTCAGAATAGTACTCATCCGGATCCTCTTCCAAGTCTTCCTCAAATTCCTCAGCAAATAAAAACTCTGGGTTGTTCACAGCCCTACAGATCGGAGTCTGTGCAGATGAAATGACTAAGTTCTCCCAAGGAGTAACATGATGACTACCCCATAAAAACTCAATAGGTATAACAAACTGTAAATGCACAAAAGCATCAAAAGTGAAAACAGGGACCCCCGGAGACATCCAACTCAGGGTCACCGTCACTTTTCCAATATATGTAATATGATTAGTATCAGCGTCAAAGCACCAAGCATCTGTGCCTCCTCGAAATTGGATCCTCACAAAGCCAAGAAAACCAGGCCTCGACGCCATCTCAGTTCATAAACAAGCTAACACAAACAGAAATGAGGCGATCATTCCTCTTCCTCTTCCTCTTCACACTCTTTATCAAACAAACACATAAACAGAATACATAACAAAGAGGTGAGATCCTCTACATCAATACCATCATGGCAGCATAGGAACAACAACAGCAATAATACTATTCATACACAAAATTAATAAACATATTCATGGCATCTTAAAATCATTGCATCAAATAACAGATAATTACTACAACACATATATTCCATAACAGTATGATAACTGACTATGCACATGCATAATGAACTAATTTCCTACTCCATGGAGCTAAACTCAATTTTTGGAGAGAATGATCTAGAAGATATGTCTGTATATCGGTCGCCTCAACCAAGTGCTATAATTTCTCAGTGTGTACGTCATGGCTTTTACAAGACATTCTACGTCAGATCTGTTACCAAGTGGCTTCCAGTACTCAAGAGAGGGGGTGAATTGAGTATAAAAACTTTTTCACAAAACCTCTTTTTAATTAAAATGAATATCAAAAGCTTAATAAATAAATGCACAGAAAGAATGAGAATAAGAAAATAAACAATAAAGAATAGCATAAAATAAAAGTGCAATAAAATAAATTGCATAAAATAAAGAGATTAGGGAAAAGAGAAGCAGGCACAGTATTTATCCTGGTTCGACCACTAACCCACTTGTGGTCTACGTCCAGTCCTCGAAAGCCGAGATTTTTCACTAAGTATACAAGCTTCAATAGGTGCTTGCTACCGTTACAAAATAGAGCACTTTTCACACACAGGGACACTATACCCTTGTGCTAAAGTCTCACCTGAGGATACCTCACCCTTATACAAACCTTGAGGGATACCTCACCCTCGATACAAAATATCAGAAAATAGATGAAGAGAAACTCTCACTCAGAGTAAGTAATACAAATTGAAGCACTATAGAGCTCTCTAACAATATCTCAGAATTTTACCAAAAGAGCACAGAGAGAAAAAAAGAGAAAGTATGTAAATAGTATTTTAACACAGTTCAGAAAAAAAATTCAAGGATTGGTGTATTTGCAGCCGTGAGGGAGGTCTCTATTTATAGAGCCTCTGATAAGAAAATTTCGCTGGAGAAATTGATTACATAATTAATGCATAATTCTATTGCGTATCAATTTCAAAAACAGAAGCTGAAAAACATGGGTTATTCGAATACAACACTGTGGTATTCGAATACCACTGATATATATATATATAAATGGTTTAAGCTTGAAGTATTCGAATGCTGTTATAAGGTATTCGAATACCTTTTATATCAGTGTATAAAACAACAAAACAGACCCATGTTATTCGAATACCATATCACGGTATTCGAATGCCTTTAGCTGAAAACACTTTTGTTAAAGCCTTTTAAAAGGGTGTATTCGAATGCCTTACATGGTATTCGAATACCTCTATAAAAAACGCGCTGTATTCGAATGCCTCAAGGAGTATTCGAATACCTTATTAAACAACCACGTTTGGAGAGGCTATTTCAGAAGACTGTATTCGAATGATTCTAAGATTATTCGAATGCTTTTGTTTGAAAACGTGATAAACACCTTTAGAAAACAGAATAGGTGATTTCTAATTTTCACAAACTCTTTGATCAATTTAAGAACTTTAATTTGGTTTGTGAGAAAGCATGTTTTTAGATCTTTTGACTAAAACACTGAGATATCCTATGAGAGCTCTGTACAATAAAGATCCTAAGTCCTAAAGCTAAGCTTGAACAACTTGGACTTGATCTTCTCATCATCTCATCATCTCCATTATTTGTTATCATCAAAACTCATCATCAATGTTGCATGGTAATCACATTCTCCCCCTTTTTGATGATGACAAACTAACAGTGAGAAAAGCATTAGTTCATATAAACAAAGCAAGCATAATCTCCCCCTTGCTTTTGGAATCCAAGAGCCAGTGTTAAACCTGTCTTTTCTCGAATGGGAGTTGATTATCATTTTTCTCCCCCTTTTGACATGATCAAAAAGGATATATTCAACTAATAAAGCATAGTGATATATATGAGATAAACAATTATAATTGACAAGAAAACAATACTCATTGCATTAAATGAAAGTGGCAAGCACATATACAAAATTAATGAAAGGGCAACAATACAATAGACAGCTAAAAACAGAACATAAGCGACTGGTCCTAAGACTAGGCAAGTCCTAGAAGTAGGCATCAGGTGGTGGAGGAGGAGAGGTAGGGTCATTGCCAGACAATAGGGCTCGAAGGGCAGCCTGTTCACGCTCAACACTAGCGATTCTGTCAAACAGAATAGTGAAAGTGTTCTCCATGTAGTTCCTGTTATCCAACAGGGTAGCCAGAAGTTGCTCATTCGTGACAGGAGCGGGAACATCAGCAGCAGGGGCAGCAGGGTCGTTGTCTTCATCATCAACTTCCATTGGGAACACCCATCTTTCATCAGTCCTGATCATCTTCATTTTGTTAAGAGTAAAGGAACCAAAGACGTGATGATGGGTTAGCGGGGTCGCGCGCTCGGTTTCCAAAATGTGTGGATACTTGCCTAAGAAGGCAGTGATGATTACGCCGTAGGGAAGTTCACATCGTTCTTTACCTCGTGCCCTCATCATGTGCTTCATAATGAAGACGGGCCAGTTGATCTGATGGCCTTGCTTGAGAACCCATAGCATAAACATGTCATCTTCACTCATGTAGGCGTAGTTCCCACCTCTAGGAGCGAGGATGTGGGCATAGGCATAGTGGAGGAGCCTGTCCTGGCTCTTCGTCATGCCCCCTTTGACTCCTTTTTGAGTCGAAGGCAAAGCCAATCCAGGGTGAAGAACATCCTCAATTGCTTGGTTCTTGTCGAAGAGTTGGAGGAGTGAATCTTCGTCAGCAAAGTGGCCAGTGGACGGTAAGCCAAACATCTGAACCCAATCGCCGGGTGTGATCACGATGTTTTGATCGCAGATGCTGGAGTGTAGTTCCTGACCTTCAATCTTCAGATTGCAGTAGAACATTTTGATGAGGTCGGGATACAACGGAGCAGAGAAGGAGCAGAAGCGAAGAACACCTTGGTGGCTTAGCCGGTTGAGAAAGTCGAAACCACATTCTCGTTCGAAGAACCCCAAGTCGAGGTACTTAGGATGCACCAAGTTGCGCTCTCGAAAGTGTGTAACGAAGCGCCCGAGCTGTTGCTCATTAGAGGAGAGCCTGCGAAGGTCCAACGGGTTGTTGCACGGAGCCATCTTCGTACGAGGACGCTTAGAGCGAGAGGAGGATGAGGCCATGGAGGAAAGGCGAGGAGGAAGGGCAGAAACCGTGAAAGAGGGAGGTTATGGAGGAGGGAAAACCAAAAGTTTTGAAAGTGGGGATAGAATAGGAGAGGTGTATTCGGATACGAGGGGAAAAGAGGTATATAAAGGAGAGGAGAGGGTATTCGAATAGGAGAACTCAACAGACGCAGCCTCCAAACAGGGGGTATTCGAATACCACACCAGGTATTCGAATAAAACACCGTGAAAAAGCTTGGCTGCCACACGAAGGTATTCGAATACTTTAAAAGGTATTCGAATGCTTCATGAAGTATTCGAATACTCCAGAGATGGACTGAAAGCATTCGAATAATCCAGAGACAGAGGAGCAGGCTAAGGGAGCAGGTATTCGAATACTACATAATGGTATTCGAATACTCCTGAGAAAAACAGAGACAGGAAACATCTGGGTATTCGAATAACCCTAATGGCATTCGAATGCTCCAGAGAGCTGTTCCGTGGACTGAGACATAAAGGTCTCTGGGTATTCGAATGACCCTTTAGGGTATTCGAATGCCTTAAAAAAAACGCAGGTTTATTCATAAAACAGAAAGGTATTCGAATACTTTCATGTGGTATTCGAATAACTAAGCAAGAAAAGCACTTATAGATGTCCAGAAAATGTAATTTTGAAAGATAAACGCTTACCTATTGATGAAGTACCTGCAAAAAAGATTTTGGGAAAACTCCGACGCTCAAGTCAGTAAAGATTTAAGAAGAATTAAACATAAGTTTAAGCAAATAATAAGCATTTAAATGTTGGATTGATCAATTATCCCTAATTCTCCTATTATATAATAAAATGCTTCTTTTGCTAGGGGTTTAGTGAAAATATCTGCAAGTTGCTTAGATGTTTCAACAAATTCAAGAATGCAATCCCCTTTTTGTACGTGATCTCTGATAAAGTGGTGTCTTATCTCTATATGCTTTGTTCTAGAATGCAGTATAGGATTCTTCGAGATATTTATTGCACTAGTGTTGTCACATCTTATTGGGATGTGATCAAGCTGAAGACCGTAGTCTAAGAGTTGTTGCTTCATCCAAAGGATTTGAGCGCAGCAACTCCCGGCTGCAACATATTCAGCCTCAGCAGTAGACAAAGCCACACTGTTTTGTTTCTTACTATGCCAAGAAACTAAAGAACTACCAAGCAAGTGGCATGTCCCACTAGTACTTTTTCTGTCCAATTTGCACCCAGCAAAGTCAGAGTCAGAATAGCCTATCAGGCTACAAGAGGCACCCTTAGGATACCACAAGCCCATTTGTGAAGTGCCTACTAGGTATTTCATTATACGTTTGACAGCACTTAAGTGAGATTCCTTAGGGTTTGCTTGATATCTAGCACACATGCATACACTAAACATAATATCGGGCCTACTAGCAGTAAGATACAGGAGAGATCCGATCATACCTCTATATTTTGTTATTTTTACTGATTTACCTCCTTCATCTTTGTCCAAGTAGCAAGACGTGCCCATCGGAGTGGCCATGTGTTTAGCGTTTTCCATTTCAAATCGCTTCAGCAATTCCTTGCAGTATTTTGTTTGACTTATGAAAGTCCCTTCGTCCGTTTGTTTGATTTGAAGTCCGAGGAAGAAGTTTAATTCTCCCATCATTGACATTTCAAACTCATTCTGCATTGACTTAGCAAAATCTTTGCAAAGGGATTCATTAGTAGCACCGAAGATAATATCATCCACATATACTTGCACAAGAAGAATGTCATGCTTTTTATTTTTAATAAAAAGAGTAGTATCGACTTTTCCTCTCGAAAAACCATTTTCCAAAAGAAACTTACTCAACCTTTCATACCAAGCTCTAGGAGCTTGCTTTAAACCATATAAAGCCTTTTTAAGTTTAAAAACATGGTTAGGCAGTTCATGATTTTCAAAGCCTGGAGGTTGTTCAACGTATACCTCCTCTTGAATAAAACCATTCAGAAAAGCACTCTTGACATCCATTTGATATAATTTGAAATCCATGATGCAAGCATAAGTAAGTAACATTCTAATAGCTTCTAATCTAGCTACAGGTGCATAGGTTTCTTCATAGTCTATTCCTTCTTCTTGATTATACCCTTTAGCAACCAATCTAGCTTTGTTTCTAGTTATTAACCCATTTTCATCAAGTTTGTTTCTAAAAACCCTTTTAGTTCCAATTATAGGGTGATTATTAGGTCTAACAACTAATTCCCAAACTTGATTTCTTTCAAACTGATTTAATTCCTCATGTATAGCTAGGATCCAATGTTCATCATCAAAAACTTCAATTAAATCCTTAGGTTCAATTTGAGAAATAAAAGCTAAGTGATTACTGGTATTTCTAAGAGAGTTACGAGTACTTACACCTTTAGATACATCACCGATAATTTGATCAAGGAAGTGATATTTTGAAGTTCGCCATTCTTTGGGAAGTTCCAAAGCTTGCGAATCCTCTTATCTTAGTTCATCCTCTCTTTCCTTGATTTCCTTTTCTTTACTGTCCAAATGTGTTTCCGCCAAGATTTCTGCAATATCATCAACAACAAGATCCTTTCTCGATCCACTTGGGTCAGTTTCATCAAATGCAACATGTATAGATTCTTCAATAGTCATCGTTCTTTTATTATAAATACGAAAAGCTTTACTATGATTTGAATAGCCAAGAAATATACCTTCATCAGACTTAGCATCAAACTTGCCTAAATTATCTTTTCCATTGTTTAAAACAAAACATTTGCAACCAAAAACATGAAAATGTGAGACATTTGACTTTCTTCCCTTATACAACTCATATGTGGTTTTCTTTAAAATAGGCCTTATAAGAGCCCAGTTCATTACATAACAAGCTGTACTTACAGCATCCGCCCAAAAGTATTTAGGAAGAGCAGCCTCATTAAGCATAGTTCTCGCCATTTCTTCTAAAGAACAGTTTTTCCTTTCTACAACTCCATTTTGTTGCGGAGTTCTAGGGGCAGAGAAATTATGATTAATGCCATGTTCATCACAGTAATTTTCAAAAATATTATTTTCAAATTCGCCACCGTGGTCACTTCTTATAGAAGATATTTGAAAACCTTTTTCATTTTGAATAATTTTGGCAAGTCTTTTGAAAGCTAGAAATGCATCATTTTTATTTGCAAGAAATAAAGTCCATGTAAACCTAGAAAAATCATCCACAATCACTAAAGCATAGTAATTCCCACCAAAGCTCATAGTTCTAGAAGGTCCAAACAGATCCATGTGCAAAAGTTGTAAAGGTCTAGTGGTAGAAACTATATTTTTTCGCTTTAAAATAGACCTTTATTTGTTTACCCTTTTGACATGCATCACATAATTTATCTTTTATAAAATTAAGCTTGGGTAGTCCAATTACTAGCTCTTTAGAGACCAACTTCTTTAAGTGATCCATGTGAATGTGTGCGATTCTCCTATGCCATAACCATGAATCATCATTCTTACTTAAAAGGCATTTCGCATCATTTGAAGATATATCATCAAGACTAATCATATAGATGTTGTTTACTCTATGACCAATGAATTTAACATGCTTGTCATTTTTATCTTCAATTATGCAACAGTTTGAATCAAATATAACTTTATTTCCTTTATCACATAATTGGCTAATACTAAGCAAGTTATGTTTCAAACCCTCAACAAGCAACACATTTTCAATGGAAGAGTTAGGGTTCTTACCGACTTTGCTGATTCCAAGAATTTTACCCTTGTTATTATCGCCATAAGTGACGTGTCCATGATTCTTGGGAATAAGTGCGGTGAACTTTGAGTCATCCCCGGTCATGTGCTTGGAGAAGCCGCTATCAAGATACCAATTTGAACTCCTAGCTTTCAAGCACACCTACAACACAAGTTTAGTTTTTAACTTTTGGTACCCAAACTTTCTTGGGTCCTTGTGTGTCAGTTTTGGGTAAAGTACCCTTGGGAACCCAAACCATTTTTGTTCCAACTTTTGTACTTATATTTTTCCTCGCATTACATATTGAAGCACTATGTCCTTTTCTTCCACAATAAAAACATTTTATAAAAGGACTACTTGAAACACTAGAATGCACAAAGAAATTTTTATAGAGTTTTTGCTGATTTTTCGGGTTATAACCTATCCCGGCTTTTTGAAAAACTACTTTTTGTCTTCCTAATAAAATATTTAAATTATCCCTTCCAAAAGTGAATTTAGAAAGAGTGTTCTTTAGGTCTTTATTTTCTTTTTCAAGTATATGACATGAAGAACAAGATGAAGAGGTAGAAGAATATGAAGAATGATTTATGCATGCATCAATGATTCCTAAAGTTTCATTTTCAATTTTCAATTCTTCTATTTCTTTGTTTAAAATAAGAATTTGATTTTCTAAAGAAGAAATTGTTTTCTTAGATGAGGAAATAATTTTTGTGAGTTTTAAAGATTCTTCATGTAGTTCCTCAAAGGCATCTTGTAACTCATCGTAAGAAGGTAATAAAGTATTAGAACTTATCTCGTTTTCGCTTTCTTCTTCATCTCCTTTTGCCATAAGACACAGTTGAGCTTCTTCGCTATCTGAACTGTCAGTTGAGTCCATGTCGTTTTCATCCCACGCTATGTAGGCTTTTCTCCCTTTTCTTTCCTTGAAGGGTTTCTTCTTAAATTTTTCCTTCTTCTTTTGATAAACTGGGCACTCCATTTTCATGTGACCAGGTTTGCCACATTCATAGCAAGTTGGAGTCGATGAAGCTCCTTCACCTTTGAAGTGTGTCTTTTTAGGAGGGAAGGGAGGTCTTCTTTGCGTTCCCTTTTTCCTGAGAAATTTACCAAACTTTTTAACTAGTAAACTTAAATTTTCTTCACTTACCACAATGTTCTCTGAGCTTTCTTCATTTTCTTCATCATCATTTTCGATTAATGAAGAAGTGGCTTTGAGAGCTATTCCCTTTTTCTTTTTATCGTTTTCTTCGCTTTGACTTAGTCTGCTCAGTTCGAGTTCGTGCTCATGAAGTTTTCCAAAGAGAGTAGCTAGGGTCATTGTGGACAAGTCCCTCGATTCTGATATTGCTGTCACTTTGGGTTGCCAAATCCTGCTAAGACATCTCAACACTTTGTTAATCAAATCTTCATTAGAAAAGCTTTTGCCTAAAGATGCAAGATGATTAACTATGTGGGTGAACCTCTTTTGCATTTCCTGAATGCTTTCTCCTTGGTTCATTCTGAATAGTTCATATTCACGAGTTAGAGAATTGATTCTCGATCTCTTAACTTTGCTAGTACCCTCATGGGTAACTTGCAAAGTATCCCACATTTCTTTAGAGTTTTACAATTTGAAATTCTAAAAAACTCATCATATCCTAAAGCAGTAGTAATAATATTTTTGGCTTTTAAATTAAATTGAACTTTTCTTTTGTCTTCATCAGACCATTTATTTCGTGGTGTTTCGGTCCTTACACCATCGATCTCATGTGTAGGTATAAAAGCGCCGTTTTCGACAGCATCCCAAACATCTAGATCAATAGCTTCGATGAAGATTTTCATTATTTCCTTCCAATATGCATAACCTTCCCCGTTGAAAAAGGGTGGTCGGTTTATGGAGGATCCTTCTGAAAAACCATTTGAAGAAGTCATATACTCTTGAAGCTGCTAAGCTCTTTATACAAGAGTCTAGCTCTGATACCACTTGTTACCAAGTGGCTTCCAGTACTCAAGAGGGGGGGTGAATTGAGTATAAAAACTTTTTCACAAAACCTCTTTTTAATTAAAACGAATATCAAAAGCTAATAAATAAATGCACATAAAGAATGAGAAGAAGAAAATAAACAATAAAGAATAGCGTAAAATAAAAGTGCAATAAAATAAATTGCATAAAATAAAGAGATTAGGGAAAAGAGAAGCGAGCACAGATTTATCCCTGGTTCAACCACTAACCCACTTGTGGTCTACGTCCAATCCTCGAAAGCCAAGATTTTTCACTAAGTATACAAGCTTCAATAGGTGCTTGCTACAAGTTACAAAATAGAGCACTTTTCACACACAGGGACACTATACCCTTGTGCTAAAGTCTCAAACTGCGAGGATACCTCACCCTTATACAAACCTTGAGGGATACCTCACCCTCGATACAAAATATCGAGAAAATAGATGAAGAGAAACTCTCACTCAGAGTAAGTAATACAAATTGAAGCACTATAGAGCTCTCTAATAATATCTCAGAATTTTACCAAAAGAGCACAGAGAGAAAAAAAAAGAGAAAGTATGCAAACAGTATTTTAACACAGTTCAGAAAAAAAATTCAAGGATTGGTGTATTTGCAGCCGTGAGGGAGGTCTCTATTTATAGAGCCTCGACGATCGAAAAAAATTTGGAGAAATTGATTACATAATTAATGCATAATTGCATTTGCGTATCAATTTCAAAAACAGAAGCTGAAAAACGTGGGTTATTCGAATACAACACTGTGGTATTCGAATACCACTGATATATATATATATAAACGGTTTGAGCTTGAAGTATTCGAATGCTGTTATAAGGTATTCGAATACCTTTTATATCAGTGTATAAAACAACAAAACAGACCCATGTTATTCGAATACCATATCACGGTATTCGAATGCCTTTAGCTGAAAACACATTTGTTAAAGCCTTTTAAAAGGGTGTATTCGAATGCCTTACATGGTATTCGAATACCTCTATAAAAAACGCGTTGTATTTGAATGCCTCAAGGAGTATTCGAATACCTTATTAAACAACCACGTTTGGAGAGGCTATTTCAGAAGACTGTATTCGAATGATTCTAAGATTTATTCGAATGCTTTTGTTTGAAAACGTGATAAACACCTTTAGAAAACAGAATAGGTGATTTCTAATTTTCACAAACTCTTTGATCAATTTAAGAACTTTAATTTGGTTTGTGAGAAAGCATGTTTTTAGATCTTTTGACTAAAACACTGAGATATCCTATGAGAGCTCTGTACAATAAAGATCCTAAGTCCTAAAGCTAAGCTTGAACAACTTGGACTTGATCTTCTCATCATCTCATCATCTCCATTATTTGTTATCATCAAAACTCATCATCAATGTTGCATGGTAATCACAAGATCTTGAATAGAATAATGTTTGGTCGAGATCGTTGGAGCATTGCCCAGTCAACACAGCCCAGTGGAGCTATCTATTATCCACTTATGGAATACCTGTCCTCCTCCGCCTCCAAGTTCAACACGTGAACTACACTATGTAATTCGCACCCGCACTAAGGTGTAATTCAACTCCTAGCCAACAATAGCCTTAACAGACACCATTTGTCAAACAATGTATGTCCAATAACTTAATGCACATTATAAGCCACTACCAGCCACAAACACAGTAATATTCCCAGGTCCAGTATCTCGACCTGATAGCAAAAGTTGTTGTTCCTCTCAATCGCATAGCGTTTTTATTGTGTTTTCACAATCGTGTAAAACTTCTGTTACGCTTTCAAATCACATAGCAGTTTTTCAACGTTTTCTCAATCGCGTAGCTAAATATCACCATTTTTAAATCGCGTAAGAGTTTTTCTATGTATTTTCAATTGTGTAAAATATTTTCTCTATATTCTAAGTTCAAATTACAATTTTTCTCATTTAATATAAAAATTGGACTTAAATTCCAATATTTCCTTATTAAATCACCTTTAAATAATATTTCTAACATTTTTCTCAAAATTTATATTATTTTAATTTTAAATGAAATCCTTTTCCATTTAACTTATTTATATCATCATAAATAAAATATTTTAAGTCTTCAAATTACTTCTTTGTCCTAATTTCACTATATTGGCTGAAAAATCACTTTTTAATTAGTGATAAAAATATATTTATTTTCATTTTCATTTTATAATTCATTAATTAAATTTCTTACCACTAATCCTCTAGGTTAACATTTAATAAAACATTTTGCATTGGATTTCCCCTTTGGAGGGCTTGGAGGCCATGAGCCTCTATGGCCATTGGAACCAAGAATTGTTTCCTCTCAATCATAATTTATAACATATAATGTAACACCCTGTATAGTCATGGTAGACTTGTATATGGTTACGGATGTAGCCTAACATGAGTTTGTCATGCCTGTGAAGTTTTGTGACCATCTGAGCACATTTAGTCATTTTGCTGCAACTCTATGTGTAAATATAGCTGTTTTCAGTCCTGTTTTTGACTTAAACTGCTTAGTTAATGGAAATAAGTATGGAGAACTTGTTTCTAGGTCCCAAATGTGTGGAAGCAGATGTGGTTAAAGTTTGAGAACTATCGGGGTTAGTTCGACATTTTTAAGCATACTAGTTGTGTGTTTTAGTGTCGGTTTGACCCCTAGCAGATATGGATATTTGTGGAAATGGTGAAACAAGATTTTTAATGAATCTTAGGATTTATTTTAAGCTTGTTTGAAGTTAGGAAACTTGGTTTGGTGATAACTAAGCATTCTTAACTGTTCAGGTGAATAGTAATCATATAAGTGACCTAATAAAGGGCCACGATTGGTTTCTCTTTTGTGACCTATTTAAGGCTAAAATGGGGAGTTAAACTCATTCTCATTTTCTTATCTCACGGCTGCCTTGGGGAAAATAAGGGAGAGGGAATTTCAAGGCTTTAAGGAATGAGGATCTTCATCAAAGCAGGGGAAGGAGTTTAGCTTTTCGAACTAATCAATTTCGTTTCTCGAAATTAATGTAGGGGGAAATCTGTTATGATGCTTGTTTTTCATTCTTTCTATTCTTTTGGTTTATGAGAAGCTTGAAGAGGAAATAAGGTTTTGAGAGGTGATTTGATGATTGATAAGTTGAATCTTGATGTGGTTAGTATGGTTGAATTAGAAACTGATTTGTGGATGTGTATAGATGAATTTTTCATCTTTTGGAGCCTTAATTCTCACTTTAGGGTATTTTTGGGGGTTTAGGTCAAAACTTGAGATTTTGATACAAAAGTATTGAATTAAATGAAATTGAAGTAGATTAAAGGTTGCTATGTGTAGTTGAACCTTGTTTGAAGTTAGAAAATCACTTGGAAGTGATTTTGAATGACTGTAAGATCACTTGTTCCCAATGGAACAGTGATCATTTCTGCAAAATTATGGAGAAACTATTTCTAGTTTGAGAGCACCTAAGAGCTGAGTGGCTGGGCATCTAGGTGCCTAGTGCACAGGAAGAACAAGTTATGCGTGTAGCGCGCCTAAGCGCTGATTTTGAAGCGCCTGAGTGCCCAACGCTGGACAGAATAGAACAGAGCCCTTATTTTTGGAAATTGAAGAGGATCATTTGTGTAATACTTTCTTTTATGCTTCTTAGTGAGTAATGAGACTCTAAAAGGAGTATTAATTGGAGATGTGAAATGTTTGAATCATAATGATTTGTGATACTAATTATAAGTGTTTAATTAGTAATGATGATATACTTGATTATATGTGATTGCTTTTCGATAAGTGTGAGCCCCATATATGTGGGTGAGTCCCGTCGATGTGGGTGATCTGTATTTCGGCAAGATGGATTGTATCCTTCCTATTATAGAGTTTGAAGATGGATTTCCTTGTGCATTATCGATAACTGTGTAGTTGATGGACTTCACTACCCAGGGGGAAATAGATTTTCTCTGTGATAATGATGTTGCTGGATGGACTTCCAGTGCTTGTTCAAGGTTATGATTGTGACTTCCATTACTTTGTTCAAGTTTCATGCATTCATGACATTACCATGGAATTGTGTATTCCTGAATATGGTATCATGCATTATTCATTTTCATACTTAGGAATCTGCATAGACATAAACATTAGACATAACTTGGCATAGCATGGCGATTGTATGGGCAGTTGTTTTCATAACATTAATTATGCATTGCAATTGTATGGGCAATTGTGTGTCTCTAAGATGGAGATGTTGTTGTTGCTTCTATGATTGAAGTGTTAACATGATAATTGAAAATATTATTTGTTTGTGCATATACATGTGTATATGTTGGTATTGAAATACTTCTACTGAGATATGTTTTCTCACCCCGATTATGTTGCCATGTAAATCTAGGTGCGAGTTCTTTGAAAGGGAAGAACAAGATGTATGAGGATTAGCATAGTATAGATGCTATTTTTAAGCTGAGCATAAATGTGTTTTATATTTGCTTAGTTGTTTTGAGTTATGTATAACAGTATGCCCGTGAGGCTGTGATGTATATATATAACTTTTGCTATCGTGGCTCTCCATATTTACTCATTATGTATAAATGATATGGGTTAGATGTTGATGTATGTTAATAGTAACAAGACTAGTATTGAGTTACTCATTTATATGACAATATATTTGGCTGTTACATATAACACAACTTTAAACATCACAATCCTACTATAATAAGTTCATGCATAATATCAAAGCAATAAAATCACATAAGCAAAATGAATACAAACCACACAATTACCCAAATATGGTGAATAAATTCTCACATGGATTCATCACCTTCATACAAATTTTTTGTCCCTCACCACCATAATTGGTTGATGAGGTTAATCTCCCTCTTACCTTAGATGTAGCCTCCTAGCTCATTGTAGGACTCCTTGTGTTAACTTTTACCACCAAGTTGCTCTTAAAAATCAAAGTAAACACAAACATATTAATATCTAAGGCTTGATTAAGATAACCATAGATCAAAGTATGGTCTTTGAACTTTAAAAAATGAAACAAGAATTGAAAAATCAAGAACTTCACCTTAGAACCCTAGACCTTGAATTCGAAAATCAAGCTTGAAAATGGTTGAACTAAGTCTTGTTCACAACACCAAAGTTGCTTAGAATGGTGTTTAGAATCAAGTAGTAAAATTGATTTGAATTATGAAAGGTTAGAGAGTAATTTTTGGCACCTTGGCCGTGGGTTTTGAGTGAAAATGGAAGAAAGAGTTTTTGCGTTTTTGGTTTGGCATGAAAAAGATGATAGCTTTGAAATGTAATAGAAAAAAGTGCTTTGGTCTCCTAAGGCCCTTCATGGCCGTGAGTTTGATGGAGAGAAGGAGTGATCAATTTGAACACTTCAACTCCCCACAACCATTGATTAGAATCAATGGTGGATAATCAAAACTTCTCCTCCAAGCTTGTTTCTCATTGGTTCACCATAATGGTGTCATAACCATCAACTTTGACTAGCCTAGATATTTTCCAGTAGCTATTACCCAATAGATAAAGGCTACTTCTATTTATTATCCAATGGATAATAATATTACCTAATGGATAATAGTTTTACCCAATGGATAATAACATTATCCAATGGATAAAAGAATTGATCAAAAACTCAGATAAAGAAAATTTTTGACAACTGTTTCCGGTTTCAGGTTTAGTAAGTTCCCCTAGCCTTGCATTAATAGTCCAAAACTTTTTGGTCCAGAAAAATTTTGATTCTTCTGGGCCTGCCTTAAACATACATACATTCTAAAATAATATTAAAATAATCAAAATAATTTAAAAATTCTCAAAAATTCACAAATATTCATAAATATTATAAAACTCATATATATCAAGAAAAACAAAAAATTGGGGTGTTACAACTCTCCCCCTCTAAAAAGAATTTCATCCTCAAAATTTGTCTTACATTAAAACAAATGTGGGTATTGTTCTTTCATTTTATCCTCAAGTTCCCATGTTGCATCTCCAGTTACGTCATTCCATATTACCTTTACTAAGGCAATTGCTTTCCCTCTAAGTTGCTTCACTCTTCGATCTTTATAGGAAGTGTTTCATAGGTCAAGTTATCTTTCAATTGTACTGTATCCGGAGCTATAACATGTGTTGGATCAGGAATATACTTTCGTAATTGTGATACATGAAAGATAATATGAAGATTAGAAAGAAAAGGTGGTAAGGCTATCTGGTATGCTACCAAACCTATCCGATGAAGAATTTGATATGGTCCAATAAAATTAGGAGTGAGTTTTGTGGATTTTATAACTCGTCCGACCCCAGTTGTGGGTGTAACTCTTAAAAACACATGCTCACCTTCTTCAAACTCAAGAAGTCTCATTCTCTTATCAAAATAGCTCTTCTGTCAAGTTTGAGTTATCCTTATTTTTTCCTGAATCATCTTCACCTTATTTGTTGTTTGTTGCACAAGCTCAAGTCCTAACATAAAGCTTTCTCCATCTTGATACCAACATAAAGGTGTTCGACATCATCGTCCATACAACGCCTCATAAGGTGTCATCCCTATGCTCGAGTGAAAACTATTATTGTAGGTGAATTCTATTAGAGGTAAGAATTCATCCTAACTTCCAGATTGTTCTAACACACAAGCTCTTAACAGATCTTCTAGCGACTGAATTGTTCTTTCTGACTGGCTATCTGTTTGCGGATGATAGGCAAAACTTAAATGAAGTTTCTTTCCCATCACTTCTTGTAGACTTTCCAAAATCTTGATGTGAACCTCAAGTCTCGATTGGAAATGATACTTGAGGGTACTCTATGAAGTCTGACAATTTCACCAACATATAACTGAGCTAATCTCTCCATTGAATACCTTATATTAATAGGCAAAAAGTGTGCTGACTTCGTAAGCCGATTAACGATCACCCATATGGAATTATAACCTTTTTCTAGTATTTGGCAAACCAAGCACAAAATCCATTGCAATGTCATCCCATTTCCATTCCAGAATAGCTAAAGGTTGTAACATCCCATATAGTCTTTGATGCTCAACCTTTGCTTTCTGACAAACCAAACAAGAAGACACATACTCTGTAACATCTCTCTTCATCCGTTGCCACCAATACAACTGCTTCAGGTCATGATACATTTTAGTCATTCTTGGGTGCATACTCAACTTACTCCTATGGGCTTCATCAAGAATCAATCTTCTAAGTTCTGGATCACTTAGTACACAAATCCTAACTCCAAATCTTAAAATTCCATCGAGTCCTTCATTAAACGCTGTCTCAGCACCTTGCTTTATTAACCCCCTCTTGTTCTGCAAATATTGATCACCTTTCTACTTCTCTCGAATTTCTTCCACCAAGCTATTTGAAATAGTAATCATATTCAAACAAATTCTCCCTGACATCAAATCCACAGACAACTACATATCCCTAAATTGCTCTGTCAATTCATTCTCCTTGACCATCATAGCAAATACACTAAGTATTTTTCTACTCAAGGCATCCGCTACAACATTCGCCTTTCCAAGATGATACTGAAGCTGTAAATCATAATCCTTTAAAAACTTTAACCACCTCCTTTGTCTCATATTCAGTTCCTTTTGGTCAAATAGGTACTTCAGGCTTATCATTGAATACGTTGAAGGTTACTCCATAAAGAAAATATCTCCAAATCTTCAATGCAAACACAACTGTAGCCAATTCTAAATCATGCGTAGGATAATTCTTCTCATGCACTTTCAACTGCCTTGAAGCATACGCCACGACATTTTTATTCTGCATCAACACACAACCTAAACCCAAATGTGAAGCATCATAATATACTTCAAATGGTTCGTTGGGATCAGGCAGAATCAACACTGGTGCAATAGTCAATTATTTTTTCAAGTCTTGAAAACTTTCCTCGCATGCATCAATCCATGCAAAAGCTTGATTCTTTCGTGTGAGTTGAGTGAGAGGTCTTGCTATCTTGGAAAAACCCTCAATAAATCTTTGATAATAACCAGCTAATCCAACAAAACTACGAATCTCCGTTACTATCTTCGGCCTTTCCCATTAAAGAACTATCTCCACCTTCACTGGATCCACCACAATCCCTTCCTTTGAGATTACGTGCCCCCAAAAACTGAACTTCCTTTAACCAAAATTCACACTTGGACAGCTTTGCATATAACTTCTTCTCCTTCAAAATCTAAAGAACCACAGTGAGATGTTTAGCATGTTCTTCCGGACTTTGAGAATAGATCAAAATTTCGTCAATAAAGATAATGACAAATCTGTCTAAATAGGGACGAAAAATCCTATTCATATAATCCATGAATATTGCAGGAGCATTCGTTACCCCGAACGGCATGACTAAATACCCGTAATGCCCATAACGCATCCGAAAAGCTATCTTGGGAACATCTTCTACTTTCACGAGAATCTGATGATAACCAGAACATAAATCGATCTTGGAGAAAATAGAGGCTCCCTTTAGTTGATCCATCAAATCATCTATCCTTGGAAGTGGATACTTATTCTTGATTGTGATCTTATTCAACTGATGATAATCTACGCATAAACGAGAAGTTCCATCTTTCTTCTTAACCAACAAAACTAGAGCTCCCTATGGTGACACACTAGGTTTCACAAACTGTTCCAATAGTTCCTCTAATTGCTTATTGAGTTCAGCTAACTCTGACGGCGACATCTGGTACGGTGCCATCGATATAGGACCAGCTCCTGGCACAAGATCAATAGAAAACTCTATTTCTCTTTCTGGTGGTAGTCTAGGTATATCCTTAGGAAAAACCTCAGGAAACTTATTAACTACCGAAATAGCAATCACATCCTCCTCACTCTTGACCTCCAAAGAAGATAATAGCATATATCATTGAGCTCATTCCCTCAAGAACACTTTGAATTGGTTGGCCGTTAAAAATCCATAATTCTTAAGTTCAGGAAAAACTAAAGTCTTATTGGCACAATCTAATAGGATATGGTTAGAAGATAACCAATTCATTCCTAAGATTACATTTATTTGTGATAGAGGCAAACAAATCAAATCAACAAGAAAGATTCAATTCATAACACAAATAGGACAATTTAAACAAACTTGGGTAGTAATGACAAGCTTAGCAGTAGGGGTAGAAATAATTAAATCAAAAGGTAATGATGACATAAATAATCCTAAACGATCCACACTGTCATATACAATGAAAGAATGAGTTGCTCCAGAATCATACAGTACAGTTAAAGAATTACCTCCTATGGCACACTCTCCAGTAATCAGATCTTCAGACTGAGAGGCTTCCTCTCCGCTCATAGTGTATACTCTTCCTCCTACCTGTGGTCTTGTAGCTCGTACATTGCTAACTGAAGGCTCCATCTTGGGTTGATCACAATCCTTGGAAATATGTCCTGGCTTTCCACATCTAAAGCAAATGATACCCTTGATCGAACAATCCTTTGTTAAGTGGTCCTTCCCACACTTGAAGCATTTTGATGAAGATGCCACTGTCTGACCAAACTTGTTACTGCCAAAGCTCCCTCCATAAGACTTTTGTTGAGATTGACTCCCCGGTGACCGTGAGTACAGCTTCTATTGAAATTGGTTGTTATTACTGTTGCCTCCTCTTTGGAATCGAGACGGTCCAAAGTTACGGGGTCTTGTATCTCTAGATTGATCTAATTCCTCAATCCTGCGACACTTATCCAACAAGGTTGGGAACTGCCTAATTCCCAAGGGTAAAACCGCTCTCTTCAATTCATGCCTCAATCTTTCTTCAAACTTTCAACACTTCCACTCCTCATCAGACTAGAGTTGAAAATACCAAGAAAATTTTGATAGGCTTTCAAACCTAGCTGCATACTGATTAATCAACATTCCCCCTTGTTTCAGCCCGAGAAACTCCATCTTCTTGGCATGTCTCACACTAGCCAGAAAATACTTGTCCAAAAATTTACTCCTGAAGACTTCCCACGTAATAAACCTTTCCTTAGCTTCCAACAACTACTGAGTTCTAGCCCACCAGTCCTCAGCGTGTCCCACCAGCATAAAGGTAGCATAAGTTACCTTTCTTTCATTTGTACATCCCATTCCATGAAAAATCTTCTCCAACTCCTTAATCCAAAGATCCGCTTTCTCTGGATCAAATTCTCCTCTAAACTGTGGCGGATTATTACGATGAAATTCTGACAAGTTCTGTGCCTCAGCTGTTGCCTCCTACTGTTGAGTAGCTCTCTGATTCTACTGTACCAAAACATCTGCCATTCTTTGCATTGCTGCTGCAGCTGCAGCCATACCATCATCGTCACGTCCTGTGTTCATGTGTCCACCTCGAGCCATTGCTCTCCTTCGAAATCAAACTAAACAATACAAAATTAAAGTTAAATAAAATCACTTGAAATCATTTTAAACAACATTGTCTCCTTGTAGGGACCAAACACAGAGAATCACACAATACAAACAAGACAGACCTAACCACAAACCCAAAAGACTCAAACCGGGGCTCTGATACCAACTAATATAACACCCCCTTTAGGGCATCCCATTTACTACTTCAACTTACCAAATTAGAACCAAGTTATAATAACTAATAATATTGTACATATGTTTTCCAAATATTTTTTCTTTGCAGATAAATTAAAATTAACAAAATAAATAAAATCATAAGATATGTTAAACCAAAAAAATAATTTACATCATATACATACCTAGTTGTCATATTTTAACATCCTACTTTTGTCTTTAAAAAAAACTTTAATACAAACACCATAACCAAAACATAAACTAGCCTAATACTAAACATCTAGTCAGAAGGGTACTCATCCGGATCCTCTTCTGGGTCTTCCTCATATTCCTCAGCAGATAAAAACTCTGGGTGGTTCACAGCCCTACGGAACAGAGTCCACACAGATGAAACGATTGAGTTCTCCCAAGCAGTAACACAACGACTACCCCACAAAAACTCAATAGGTAAAACAAACTGTAAATGCACAAAAGCATCAAAAGTGAAAACAAGGACCCCAGGAGAAGTCCAACTCAAGGTCACTGTCACATTTCCAATATATGTAATACGATCAGTATCAGCGTCAAAGTGCCAAGCATCTGCGCCTCCTCGAAACTGGATCCTCAAAAAGCCAAGAAAACCAGGCCTCGACGCCATCTCAATTCACAAATAAACTAACACAAACAGAAATGAGGCGATCCTTCCTCTTCCTCTTCCTCTTCCTCTTCCTCTTCCTCTTCACACTCTTTATCAAACAAACACATAAACAGAATACATAGCAAAGAGGTGAGATCCCCTACATCAATACCATCATGGCAGCATAGGAACAACAACAGCAATAGCACTATTCATACACAACATTAATAAACATATTCATGGCATCTTATAATCATTGCATCAAATAGCAGATAATTACTACAACACATATATACCATAATAGTATGATGACTGACTATGCACATGCATAATGAATCAATTTCCTACTCCATGGAGCTAAACTCAATTTTCGGAGAGAATGATCCAAAAGATATGTCTATATATCAGTTGCCTCAACCAAGTGCTATAATTTCTTAGTATGTACGTCATGGCTTATACAAGACATTCTACGCTAGATCTTGAATAGAATAGTGCCTGGTCGAGATCGTCGGAACATTGTTCAGTCACCACGGCCCAATAGAGCTACCTACTATCCACTTGTGGAATACCCGTGCTCCTACGCCTCCAAGTTCAACACGTGAACTACACTATGCAATTCGCACCCGCACTAAGGTGTAATTCAACTCCTAGGCAACAATAGCTTTAACAGACACCATCTGTCAAACAATGCATGTCCAATGACTTAATGCACATTATAAGCCACTACTGGCCACAAACACAGTAATATTCCAGGGTCCAATATATCGGCCACTGTTCTTCTCAATAGCGTAGCGTTTTTATTGCGTGTTCACAATCGCATAAAACTTCTGTTACGCTTTCAAATCACGTAATAATTTTTCAACGTTTTCTCAATCGCGTAAAGATTTTAAAATATTTTCTCAATTGCGTAGCTAAAAATCACCATTTTTAAATCATTTAAGTTTTTTTCTACGTATTTTCAATCGCGTAAAATATTTTCTCTATATTCTATGTTCAAATTAAAAAATTTCTCATTTAATATAAAAATTAGACTTAAATTCTAATATTTCCTTATTAAATACATGTGTCGCCAAGTCTAAATTAAATTTATTGCTCACACATACAAATATAAAAATTTATAATCACATATTAATTACCTTGACATATATACCTTTGCATATTAATTCATATTAAAAAAAATTTCAAAAATTCTCACCTATCTTTAGATGACTACGTTATGAATTATTTTTATTAGTGATTGATCTTAAAAACCAAAAATTTCGTAAGTGTTTGATATCATTTTTGTTATATATGTATTGTCACCCTAAATTAATTAATTATATTTTTAAATTACTATATTTATTCATATATAATTATACTATATTATTTACAAAACTTCAATATATACATCACACAAGAGTGAAAATTTTGCATGAAAATATAGTAAAATTAATTAAATGTAATTTATTATGAGAAAACTAAGAATTTATTAAGTATTTTTTAAACGCTCTTAATAATAAGTTAATAAAAAATCCAAATAAATAAACACATAAAAATTGTAACACCCGATTTTTTATTTTTCTTGATATATATGAGTTTTATAATATTTGTGAATTTTTATGAATTTTTGAGAATTTTTAAATTATTTTGATTATTTTAATATTATTTTAGATTGAATGTATATTTGAGGTGGGCCCGGAAGTATAAAAAATTTTCTAGACCACAGAAAGTTTTGGACTATTAATGCGGGGTCAGGGGAACTTACTAAACTTGAAACCGAAAATAGTTGTCAAAAATTTTCTTTATCTGAGTTTTTGATCAATTCTTTTATCCATTGGGTAAAGCTATTATCTATTGGATAATGTTATTATCCATTGGATAATAAATAGCAGTAGCCTTTGTCTATTGGGTAATAGCTACTAGAAACTATCTAGGGTAGTTAAAGTTGATGGTTATGACACCTTTATGGTGAACCAATGAGAAACAAGCTTGGAGGAGAAGCTTTGATTGTCCACCCTTTATTCTAATCAATGGGTGTGAGGAGTTGAAGTGATCAAATAGATCACTCCTCTCCATCAAAGTCATGACCATGAAGGGCCTCAGGAGACCAAAGCACTTTTTGCTATTACATTTCAAAGCTATCATCTTTTTCATGCCAAACCAAAAACACAAAAACTCTCCCATTTTCACTCAAAACCCACGGCCAAGGTGCCAAAATTACTCTCTAACCTTTCATAATTCAAACCAACTTTACTACTTGATTCTAAACACTATTCTAAGCAACTTTGCCATTCTTTAATAGTTTTCTCAACTCTGATATACCTTTATGTTCCTAGGAAAGTTTCTTTACTCTCTTTGTTTATAAATTCCTGATAGTAGAGAATTAGTTGCTCTAATTGTAAGTGATTGTATTCACTCTCTGAGTGTTAATAAGAGCAAACACAAACCAAACACTTTTTCTTTGTAACCTGACCCAGAAGTGGTCTTAATAATGAGCGTGTAGAGGCTATGTGAGAAAAGAATACTCTAAGTGTTTAACCTAGAAAGGTGGTGTTCAAAGAAAACTCTGTTGTATTTATCCTGGTGAGGCTGTGGTTCAAAGAATACTCAGAATAGTTAAAATCCTAGTGTTCTGTTGGGAACTTGACATAGGCAAGTAGTTAGTCGAACCAGTATAAATCCTAAGTGTATTGCTTCTCTTCCCTTTCTCTTTATTTTTTGAACTTGATATATATCTAGTTTTCTGATCATTTGCAAGTTCTTTCTGATAAAGAGAAAAAGTTTGTGAAAAATGTTTTCTGATTAAACTCTTATAGTAAAAGTTTTTCAAACTAGTTTAGAAAGTTCTTAAGTATTCTAAATGTGTCCTGAACATTGCAAACATTTTTATCTTAACTTGCTAACAAACTTCTTTGATCATCCAAATTTTATACTTGAAAAAGTTGTTCTAAGTTTTAAAAAGAATTCAAAAAAGTTTTCAAAAAGACACAATTCTACCCCCCTTCTTGTGCAATTAGCCATCTTCAAATCTTTGGAGGAATAATTTGAGCATTTACACTAAACATAACATCACAGTAAAATATAAGTTTGTATATGAAACCTTTCAATAATTATTCCTTAAATTGTCTTTTACACTTGTATCGCAAGTGCCGCTTCTAGTTTTTTTTTTTTTTTGTTTGGTAAGCCTAGGACTGTAGGACCCACCCTATGGGACTAATGAAGGGTCCCTTAGTGGGGACCCAAATGGGGCCTAGGGGAGTGGGAGAGGTAGGGAATGGGAATGTGAGATGAAGAGCATTTGTAGGAATTGAATCATGCTACTCTCCCTACATGTCCCAAACTCTTACTAACTAAGTTGCCTATACTAGTCTCTTCTAGTTTAATTTATATGCTTAACTTTTATATAATATCATTTTATTTTCCATATCCAAACATGAGGATAAAGATATGTCTACAACATACTTCCAAATTTTGTGTATAAATTAGGTTTATTCTAGGGTAACTTAGATCCATAAATACCATGCTTAGTTATAGCCTTTTTAAGTTTTTTTTTTTAAAAAAGTTTAAAGAGAGGGGTTGCTACCTCGTTACAAGGTCTTAGCATGCCACATGGTCAAGCCAAGCAAAGTTTTACTGTAATGTAAAATTGATAGAAGTTTAGTTGAAAACAAAATTGTTCTAAAGTAGATTCAAAGGGTACCTGAGATAGGCATGTTGCGGTGGTTTCCTCTTTGAGCAGCAGCGATCGAGCATGTTGAGACAGGGGGTGGGTACCTGCAAAAGAACTCCAACGCTCAAGTCAGGATGAGCACAAGTAGAGTATTGTTTAGTGAATAGTTTACTGATACATGTTTAAGGTTACTTAGCCTGGTATTTATAGAGCGTGCTTAGAATCCTTATGCAATCTGTAATGAGTGCAGGTATTTAGGATTAGCATCTTGGTAGAGATTACCTTTCCATTATTATTGGTGTGAATCCCTATAAGTTAGGAACTTTGATATAGAAGCTACTTAGCAGTCTGAGACAGTTATGAGTCCTATAATATCGTAAGTTGATGATTGGCAATTACGGATATTTAGGGATATATCCTTTGCACAAATCTAGCAAACTTGATATTATGGCCCAACTTGCTCGACATGCATGGCTCCAGAGTTCGGACTACCATCAAGGCCTTAGCTACAAGGTCCAGGGCGGAGTCTGGTTATACACGTATGTCGGATTGATCCACTAGGAGGGATCCCAAATCACGGTCCAGAATAGTTGCCTCCAGCTTGGTGCTTGGATAGAACAGCCAAGTGTCATAAGTTTCGAGCGGATCACTGGGCATGCGGTGAACAAAGGAGTCCAACGTCCTAATATCAAATCTATTATTTTACGCGAAGAGCTGAGTTCCATAGTGTGCAGTATTCCTCCGGGGTTGAAGTTTTAAGCCAAAGTTTAAATCTATTTTCCTTGCTCACCCCGTTTCCTTGTCACCCGAGGTGCACCACGTTGTCCCCGTGTAGTTCATGATGTTTATTAAGTATTCTCTATGCAATCTCTAACGTATCAAGTTGTAATAGTGTGAGATTTTCTGGGGAACCACCGATTTGACTTTATTGGGAATTGAAGATCCTTTAAAGAGGATTCAGTTTCATATTATTTTCTAACTGCCCGCTACTTTCGTGACTAATCAGAAATGGAGAACATTTAACGTGGCTGCCATCATGCATTTAGTTCACCTTTCACGGGACTAATCAAAGTACTTCATTCTCTCTATAAATAGGGTATGTTTGCCCTGAAGTTAGAATTCCCTTCGTTGTATTCCTTTTGCCTTGTAGTTCAATGTGAGGATGATTCTTTCTCAGAGAGTAGTTCCTATCTCATTTTTTTCATTTGTGTGGAGGGTTTCATCTCCTGCAAAGGTCATCTTTTTGCTCTTTCCAAATTCTTTAAAGGTGTTTGATTTTCTACAACCAATTCCTCTTTTTGTGGGAGCCTTTCTTTCTAAGCATAATGTCTAAGTCACTATGCATTTGGGAAGCGGAAGCCTCTCTCTCCTAGCGTACATGGGAATGTTTAATCAACCATGTTATTAGGATGGAGTGATGCTTCTGTAAGCCGGTGCATAGGGACACTAGAGGCCACTCTGTCCTTGTCCTTCTTCCTTCTTAATTGATTTGGAGGAAATAGGCCAGTCTTCTTCTATGAGCGAGTTGATATGTAAGAATGCAGCTCCTCTAGAAGGGAAAATCTTCTTGGAGTAACTTTGGGTGATACATTCTCCTGGGGTTACTCCTCGGAGGAGTGGCAGATGCCAGCCTTTATTAATACTGTGAAGGAGGCAGTGAAGAAGAAGTGAGACAGAGTGACTCCAGAGTTCGGAAGTAGTGTTCTGTTTTGATTTGCCAAAGTTCTTCAGAACCTGGTAAATTGGGAAGAGAATAGAGGAACTGTGGATGTGATAATGCAGCAGGGTGTTCCAACAGTAATGTCGACTCTGTCCTCAAGCTCTCCTACGAACACTATTTTCTGAATACTTTTAATGTATTTTCCCTTTTCCTTCCTGTAAAGGTTGACGATGTATGGAATGAGATTAATAAATTGAAATCAATGAATTGAATAATTATTTTTTAATTTTCTTGTATCTTTTCTTTTTCTTTTCTGCTTTCCATCATCTAGGGTGATCCCAACGCTTACCCTATAGTTATACTTAGTTGCCCCCAGCTTGGCTCTTGGTTGGTACAATGAAGTGGCAAGTTTTAACTCTTGCCCCCGAGGCCCGTGTTCCCCACAGGGTTGAGAGGCTCTATCAGCCTTCGTTGGTGTCCGAGGTTTGGGTTAAGAATCCTTGTCCCGTGGAAAAAGCTGTTGGCTTGTGTGACATTTGGTTCTGCTCATCTTTTCAGATGTCGTGACAGTTGTGAATGCCATATGGCATGCTTCAATTGGGCGAACATGCTTAGCGTTTTACGCACCATGATGGGGGTTTCTTTTTTAAATTGAAGCAGTTTTGACAAAAGTGTCCTATAACAATCTCATCCCTTTAATAGGGGGCTAAGGTCATCTTCACCAAACTTTGTTGTTTCCGAATATTAGTGACCTTCTAAAAGAGTTCTCAACAAGTTTTACGAGCAAGGTGGTGTGATTTTGAGCAACTTGCAACGGTCTGTTTGTGACCCTCGCTTTGATCCAACAATTTCAAAGTCCTTTGTTTTTCCATACTCCAAAGGTACTTCCTTTATCATTTTCCATTTGTATTTGCTTCCTACTCCTCGTTCTGGATTATGCTCCCTGTGGAACACCCACTCTGCCCTACTAAGGGTGACAGAGGAGTCCTATCAAGGTTTATACCTTCATGGGCTTCGGGGCCACAATCTTAGGGTTTGAGGGTGGATGCGAATCCCTCTTGGTCCGCCCATTCTCTGTCTGAATCGATAGGAACCCTTGATTCTAACATTAGCTTAACGGTCTCGACAGGTGTTTTCTGGGTGTCTAATGGCGAAGAGAAGGGTAGCGAGGTAATAGAGAGTAGCCGAAGAGGAGCCTTCGATTATCGCCCTTATGAGACCTACCTATCCTTAGGTTACCAATGACGTTTGGAGACATACGTCTATATATTCTTTTGAGGCAAGGCTCAGGGAACTCTTAGGCTATTTAGTTTTGACAGAAAGGGGTCTAGGGGATCAAGAATTTCAAGTGTTGTGCCTAGAGCATGATGATAGGGTATGCACACAACAGGAGGTGGATCCATACTTCATGTTTCTGTATGAAGGTCTCTTCCTTGACTATGGTCTTCAGCTTCCTTTTACCAATTTTTAGATATCGGTCCTTTGGACTCTCCAACCCGTCCCAACCCAAATTCACCTAATGCAGGGTAACATCTTAGCCTTTGAAAGGTTTTGTCGGGTGGTTGGTCTTTAATATTCGAAGAAGGCCTTTTTTATTTTTTAACGCGATGGAGCTTCCAGGGGGAAACACACCACAATAGTCCAGGATGTCAATCAAATTGAGGTCCAAGAGGAAAGTATTTGAAGTTTTCCAAGATAGCTACAACGAATGGAAGCACACTTTCTTCAAACTGACTGCTGCGCCAAGCACCCGACCATTTTACCTAAAGGCTAACAGGGAGCCAGTGTTTTGGTTGTACTGAAACCAGCTTGCATGGGCCATCCCTATTGAGTCCATTGAAAAAGAGAAGAAAGATTTAGATGAAGGGGACATTGAATGTGTTGGTTTTATAATTGCATGGAGGGTCAAAGGTTGGCCATATCAAATGCAAGGATATCCTAAGTATTTCTGGGGATGATTTCCTTTGGGCTATCCTTGGTAGGGGATCAAATCCATATATGTATATTGTTGTCCATCCTATTTTTTTTTACCTTTCTGCATTTGATTTTTCCTGATTCCTTGACCCTTTTTTCTTTTCTTGTTGCAGATAACATGGCCACTAACAAGGGTGCTGGGGCTTCAATAGAGGCGCTCTAAGTGTTTAAGGTGAAGAAGAACCAAATTGGCCCTCTGTCGCTCTGCCTCTTGTGATTCGGGAACTAAATCTTGATGCCCAAGCTCAACTCTAATGGGGGAGGAAGAGGAAAGCCTTGGAGGGTGCCGCGACAAGAGGGCAAGGTAAGATCATGGCTGTGGAGGGAGATCTTGGTCAAAGGGTAAACCCTTTGCCACTAATCACTGGGGATAGACAGCCCGGGGAATTCATCGACCAGGTCCTTTTGAGTAAAGATGTTATCAGACTCATCACTCGGACTAAGGTTGATGATGCCTTATTCGTATTCCAGACTTTCGCCTTCTAGACTGCTGCTGAAGCCTAGCTTCTTGAAAAGATGGTGACGACCTTCGAAAAGAAGGCTTAGGATGAACTGAAGGCAGTGGAAGCCCAGGGGAAGCAACAACTAGAATAAGCCCTCAAGGGCAAAGAAGGGTTGGAGGAAAAGCTTGCTAGGTTGGAGAAGGAGCTTGCTAATTCTCAAACTCTGCTCACCAATGAAAAGAAATGATTGGATCAAGTCAATGCCACCAACACCACCCTTAAGACCAAGGTGACGAAACTGGAGAAAGGAAGTGTTGAACTATTTACTATCAGCACCAATATAGGTGTTGATCAGTTCAACAATGCAGTGGCTTAAGTTCAGTACTTCAACCCTGGCGTTGAGTTGGCTTTGCAGGATCTTAGCCTGGATAAGATATTCCAAGATGGGTATTTGGTTATTGCGGGGTCAGTCAATGAGTAGACTGGCACCACCCATACTAATGAGGATACTTCTCCCATACTGGATTTGACTGAGAGAAATCTAGATGCTGAGTTGCAGAGTACAGAAGAGGATAAAGCCAAAGAATAGCCTACTGCCCCTTCTTTTTTTATTAAAAAAAAATTATTGCCCCCTACATGGGCCTTGTTGAATTTGTAACGACAATTGCCCTAGTTTCCATGGTAGTAATTTATTTTTCTTCACCTTTTGATCTTGCTTTGCATGCTTGTTTATTTCCATGGTCAATTCTTGGGTCTAATGCCCATTATGGTATTTACAAGCATTTTGTGACTAATGAAATTTTCAGATTTTGGAAATCACAGTCTGGGGTCCAATGCCTTTAATGGACTTAGGGTTCCCCCTAAGACTTAGGTATTAGATAAAAGAAACCTTGTCCAGGGTCTGTTGCCAATCACTGTGTTTTTGAAATTCTGCAAGTGCATAGGTCGACAAGTAATATATGAGAGTTAAAGTATCATGTCCCAAGGGATTGATAATTAGAGGGTGCTAAAACTTAACCAATTTCCACAAAATCTTATCCAAGCAATCGAAATGTGAAAGTGGTTTGCAATTAAAATAACAACTTAAAAGAAATAAAACAAGAATGCACTAAACACCAAATCCACAAGAGAAAAGATGAGAATGATTAAGGCCTAGGGGTCCCTATTCACTTACTACTTCAATGAGTATTTGCAATTCACAAGTACCAATCAATGAATTGATTTTTGTTAGCTAGAAATAAGAGATAGATAAAAGCCTATGTCTAGGACAATTACCCATGTGAGACTTAGTTAATCCACTATGCGTCCATCTGAGTTAGCATAAGAATCACTCATTGAGACTAATTATCAAACACTTGCTATGCATGACTAATGGGTATGTGTCCATCCTATTAGCTAATTAACACACTCAACCCAATAGAATGTAATTAAACATGCATCAACCATACCATATCCATATTCACAAATCCCTATGTCTAGTTCATTTGGAACACTATGATCATGCAATTTGTAACGCCCCTTTTCGTAAGGGAAAGTCACATTGTCAATTACAATGCGGAAACAAAATTGTGTAAGTTAAGACCCGGTTCATTTTAATAATATATATATTTACTTGATTATAGTTGGGTAATTAAATTGGCTAGTATATTTTATTTTTTTGTTGATTTAATAACCATGATGATAATGACAATAAATGGAAATAAAGGATGAAGACAGAATTAAAGCGTACATTGGAAATTAACATTTCATATTCTATATATTTATCAAACTATTTAGGTACAAAGCCTGGTACATCAAAAAGCAAAACTATATCTGCCCCCAAAGGATTATACATACAAATCCCCATGGTATCAGAATATACAGCCCACTACAGACAAAACATCAGGCCCCCAAAATAAAATACTGGTAGCCCTCAGTAGCTACAAGTAAAGTCAGTCCCTCAAGTGATGAGGAACCGTGTCAGGATCCTCCTCGGAGTCGTCCTCAGGGACTTACTCGGGATCTTCCTCAGGATCTTCCTCATCAGAGGAAATCACCATAGGAATCGCAGAATTACGGGATGGGGCCCAAGCTGTGGAACGAAAAGAGTCTTCTTGCAGAGTGAAATAACGGTCACCCCACATCTCGCATATCGGTAGTTGAAACTCCAAACATAGACTAATACAGCAGGTGAAGATAGGCGGCTCGTGATGCATCCAGGCTAGAGATATTGATACATCCCCCGTATAGATGCAACACTTAGAACCATAGTTGATGTGCCAGCACTCTGGCCCTCCCAAGAAAGTCAGGCGCACATCTCCCAAAAATCTCTGCGTGTGTGGCTCCATATTCTTCTGCAGTCGCTCAGTCGAGATAAGGCCAAAAACTAGGGAAGTCGGGAGCTTCCAGTTCCTTGCAGTTATCTTCTATGGAACGCAGTATACAGACAAAATAGTAATGGAGAGACAGAAAAGAGGTAAGACATCCTACCATCATTACCAATTATAGCATCAAGAAACCAAACGGCGCAAAGCGCCCACATAGTATTTATGACAGCAATAATGGTAATAAACATTCAGTAACAATTATGATCAACCAAATAGTTCTAGCAGTCATATACATACCAATAATACAACAATTCCAAACTATAATAACAATAAATTCCAGATAATTCATGGACTCACTATGCACATGCTCTCAATAACCAAAATCCTACTCCATGGAGCTAGACACAAAACAGTCGGAGAGAACGATCAGGAGGTATGTCTAGTATTCCTTGGCGCCAGGCCCTCAAGTGTTATAATTCTCAAATTATCATCGTGCACATCATGGCATTTTACAAGACATTCTACACAGATCTTGACATAGGACAGTGTCTCGGTCCGGATTGTCAGTGTGTTTGCATCGGTCTGCCCCACGGACAGAGAGCTATCAACTGCCTATTGCGAGGTACCCGCACCCTGACACCCCCAAGGTCAACAAGTAACCTACACTTGTCTATTCGCACCCGCACAAAGGTGTAAGTTCAACTCCTAAGCTACCGGCCTTAACCAAGTCCAACGGACAATCACATTCTTTTTGTTCAATGCATAACTCTATCATGCTCTTCATGACCAACTAGGTCCATCATGCTTCAAATGCATGTCATATCATTTAACAACAAGATTTGATTCCATTCATGGATCCACAACAAGCCAATAGTACCTTTTAAGGATAACCACAATTTCCATTCCTAGTCATGATAGAAGTCAACCATTAAATTCATTATGTGCCTCACAAGCTCACCCATACTCATGTTCTTCCCTGTTTATGAATCCCTAATTAATTTCTAGTCATCCAATTATTTATGATTAATATGCTTTTATTAGTCCAAAGGTTTTGAGTCCAGGAAGATACACGGCCGGAATCACCAACAAAGTCATAGATCTAATTGCTAGGTGTTGGGTGATAAACCATACTTGTGAATTCGATGGAGACAATGTATTTAGTGGAAAATTGAAGCTGCCATTCGACGAAAAATAACATGGCAGAAGGATGAAAGATAGGAGAACATTTTATAACAAGATTGGCTAAAAATCAATTTCTGTCGGATGGAGGTTCTGTCGAACGGAGATCAAAACTGTCGAATTTTTTTCTAGAAGGTCAGCAGAAGTCCTAATTTGACGGATGTGGGTGTCGACGTTGGAGAAATCTCCCAAGTGTCGAACCGACGAAAACACTGGTCAGAAACTCTAATTCGACGGATCTGTCATTCTAACTCGATGGATTTTAACATTCCTAAATGATCAGGATATCAATTTCGACGGGTTTGGCCAAGAGCTCATACTCGACGGATTTTAACATTTTACTAAGTGATTAGGACATCAAATTCGACGGGTTTGGCCAGGAGTTCATACTCGACGAATTTTAACATTTTACTAAGAGATCAAGATATCAAATTCGACGGGTTTGGCCAGGAGTTCATACTCGACAGATTCTAACATTTTACTAAGTGATCAAGATATCAAATTCGACGGGTTTGGCCAAGAGTTCATACTCGATGGATTTTAACATTTTACTAAGTGATCAAGATATCAAATTCGACGGGTTTGGCCAGGAGTTCATACTCGACGGATTCTAACATTTTACTAAGTGATCAAGATATCAAATTCGACAGGTTTGGCCAGGAGTTCATACTCGACGGATTTTAACATTTCACTAAATGATTAGGATATCATATTCGACGAGTTTGGCCAGGGGTTCATACTCGACGAATTTTAACATTTCACTAAATGATTAGGATATCATATTCGACGAGTTTAGCTAGGGGTTCATACTGTTAGTAGTTTTCACATGAAATTTCCAAATTTATGGGCTAAACACCGTGACCATCTGAGAATCAGTTGGAAGTCATTCCCTTCCATATTACACGTTCCAATACATCCAGATATATATCAAAACACCCCAAACAACCAAATAGCACACATACAATACAAACAACATGCAAAAACAGAATGACCCTCAACACCAATCACAGACGTTCCTAAATGCTAAAATAGGTTGAGGAGGAGTGTCTTCCTCTTACCTTAGAGAAGCACAAAGAAAGGTTGCTCCTTTTTAGTCAGAAATTGCATTTTCAGCTTCCAGGAAATCTTTAAACATTTAAACTTGCAAAAATCAGAATCCAAATATTGAAATGGATACCTATTGTCATCAAAATGACAGTGGGTTACGAAAATGAGAAGAGATGGAGAAAAAGCTAAGAGCTTTACCTTAAAGCTCCAACATTTAAGCTTCAAAGACACAAGAGAAGGGAGATGGAGAAAATGGTAGAACTTTGAAGATGATTTCCTCAATGATGGTGGTCCTCCAACACAAAATGGTGTTAGGATTGTGATGGTTTGAAGATCAAAATGGAGGTGTGGGTGGATGGTGTTGCTGTTGTGGGGTGAAAGAGAAGAGAGAAAGATGAGTGAATAGTGAGCTGTGTACAGGGAAGAGGGGAATATGTGAGAAAGAAAATGAATTAGACCCCTAAATAGCCAAACGTGCAACACCCAAGGAAAGGAGGAGAGATAAAAAAATATAAAATGATTGGAAGAAGCTTCCTTGAGAAGCTTCGCGCGCTTCTCGATAAGGTGCATAGTAAGCTTGTCTCTAAATTAAATATATCCGACAGATGATTAATTACACTGCTAAAATTATTTTCTCAGTGAATAAAAGTTACAATTGATGAAAATAATATTTTATTATTCATCAGATAATTTTATGATACCGCGATTTTATCTAGTAGATAAAACCTCAAAAAACGTAAACCTCACAAATTGTGCCCGGCCTCGGGTTTAGTAAGATCCCCCGTTGACACGTTGACAGTTTAAGGTTTACCAGCCTCAGGGAAAATATTCTATTTTCCCCGGTTCCGCTCAGTGTACACGTAAAACGAAGAATATATTAAAATATTCATCATTTCCAGAAAAATCCACAAAAATTCTTAAAAATCATAAATATTATAAAATGATCGTTCATAATGAAATAAAGAAATTTTGGGATGTTACAACACTCCCCTTCTAAAAAAGAATTTCGTCCTCGAAATTTACATACCTTAGAATAACTGTGTGTGTTGCTCCTTCATTTTGTCCTCCAGCTCCCAGGTTGCATCCCCAGTCACCTCGTTCCAGATTACTTTCACCAATGTGATCTCTTTGCCTCTTAATTGCTTTATCCTCCTATCCTCGATTCTTACAGGAGACGTCTTATAAGTTAAGTCTTCTTTTAATTGTACTGCATCCGGTGCTATGACATGACTTGGATCAGGAAGGTATTTTTGAAGTTGTGACACATGGAAAACATCATGTATGTTCGAAAGGAAAGGAGGTAAGGCTATTTGGTAGGCTACAGGACCTACTCGGTGAATGATTTGGTATGGTCTAAGAAATTTTGGAGTGAGTTTTCTAGATTTTAAAGCCTGGCCTACCCCAGTCGTAGGTGTGACTTTCAGGAATACATGCTCGCCTTCCTCAAACTCAAGAGGCTTTCTCCTTTGGTCTGCATAACTCTTTTGTCGACTCTGAGCCGTCCTCATCTTTTCCTGAATCATCTTAACCTTCTCAGTTGTCTGTTGTATAATCTTTGGTCCAATAGTAAGGCGCTCGCCGTCTTGGTACCAACACAGAGGTGTTCGACACCGTCGTCCATACAGAGCTTCATAGGGTGTCATCCCTATGCTCGAATGATAACTATTGTTGTAGGTGAATTCTATTAAGGGTAGAATGTCATCCCAACTTCCAGTTTGCTCTATGGTACAAGCTCTAAGCAAATCTTCCAAAGATTGGATCGTCCTCTCTGATTGACCGTCGGTCTGCAGATGATAAGCAGAACTCAGTTGTAACTTCGTCCCCAATGCTTCTTGCAAACTCTCCCAGAAATTTGAAGTAAATCTCGGATCTCTATCCTAAACAATACTTGTAGGCACACCGTGCAGTCTAACAATTTCTCCAATATAGATCTGAGTCATTCTTCCTAGTTTGTATTTTATGTCGATCGGGAGAAAGTGTGCCGATTTCGTGAGTCGGTCCACAATTACCCAAATTGAATCATAACCTTTTCTCGTCCTTGGCAATCCGACTATAAAATCCATGGCGATACTATCCCACTTCCATTCAGGAATAGACAACGGTTGCAGTAATCCCGCTGGTCTCTGATGTTCCACTTTAGCCTTTTGACAGACTAGACAAGTTGACACACGTCTAGTGACGTCACTCTTCATTCCATGCCACCAGAACAACTTCTTCAAGTCTTGGTACATCTTTGTTATGCCTGGATGCATACTCAGCTGGCTTGTATGAGCATGGTTGATAATATATTCTCTAAGCTCTTTGTCTCGGGGAATACAAACTCTTCCACGAAACCTCAGAATTCCATCCGTTCCTTCCGCAAACTCTGTTTCATTTCCTTGTTCCACTTGCTCTCTCACTTCTTATAAGAACTTGTCAATATTCTGCTTTTCCTTTATGTCATCCATTACCTCACTTGTGATGGTAACCATATTCATGCAAATCTTTCTAGGTTCTAACTCCACAAAAGACCACACATCTCTGAATTGCTCTAACATATCCTTTTCCTTGATCATCAAGGTAGAGACACTGATTATCTTCCTACTTAGAGCGTCTGCCATAACATTTGCCTTGCCAGGGTGATACAAAAGTTGGAAATCATAATCCTTCAAGAACTCTAACCACCTTCGCTGCCTCATGTTCAACTCCTTCTAATCATACAAATATTTCAGACTCTTATGATCACTGAAAATGTTGAATGTCGCTCTGTAGAGAAAATGCCTCCATATCTTTAAGGCAAAAACTACAGGCGCTAACTCTAAGTCGTGCGTCGAGTAGTTCTTCTCGTGTACTCATAACTACCTTGAAGCATAAGCCACTACTCTTCCATGCTGCATAAGTACAGATCCTAGCCCTTGGTATGAAGCATCACAGTACACTTCAAACTGCTCATTTGGATCGAGTAGCACTAACACCGGTGAGGTAGTCAGTCGATTCTTCAACTCTTGGAAACTTTGCTCACAACTGTCGGTCCACTCAAAAGCTTGGTTCTTCCTTGTGAGTTGTGTAAGTGGTCCAGTAATCTTGGAGAATCCCTCAATGAACCTCCGGTAATATCCTGCTAAACCCACGAAGCTTCGGATCTCCGTCATGGACGTTGGTCTTTCCCATTGCAGCACTGCCTCCACCTTCGATGGATCCACTGCAATCCCATCCTTTGAGATCACGTGACCCAGAAACTTAACTTTTCCGGCAGAACTCACATTTTGACAGTTTGGCATACAGTTTCGTCTCCTTCAGAATCTGAAGAACTATACTGAGGTGCTCAGCATGGTCCTCCCGATTTTGAGAGTATACCAGAATGTCATCAATGAAGACCACTACGAATCTGTCCAAGTAAGGACGAAAGATTCAGTTCATGTAATCCATGAAGATAGCTGGTGCATTCGTCACGCCAAACGGCATCACGAGGTATTCATAATGACCGTATCGGGTATGAAAAGCTGTCTTGGGTACATCCTCCGTCTTCACTCATATCTGATGATACCCAGATCGCAGATCGATCTTTGAAAACACCGCTGCTCCCTTCAGTTGGTCCATTAAGTCATCAATTCTCGGGAGTGGATACTTGTTCTTGATCGTTACTTTGTTCAGCTGCCAATAGTCCACACACAATCTTGATGTGCCATCCTTCTTGCGAACTAACAGCACTGGTGCTCCCCATGGTGACACACTTGGTCTGACAAATTGCTTGTCCAAAAGCTCTTCTAGCTGTTTCTTGAGCTCAGCTAACTCTGTCGGTGCCATCCTATAAGGTGTTATAGACACGGGACCAACTCTCGGTACTCAGGTCGATAGCAAACTCTATCTCTTGAGCCGGTGGTAAACCAGGTACATCCTCAGGAAAGACTTCAGGAAACTCATTCACCACTGGAATTGTGTTCACATCAACCTCATTCTCGACTTTCAAAGAAGACAGTAGCATGTATCTGTGAGCTCCTTCTTTAAAGAGAGCTTGAACTCGATTGGCCGTCAAAAATCTAGAATTCTCCTCTACGGGAAAAACTATGGTCTTTCTAGAACAGTCCAACAGAACATGGTTGGAAGACAACTAGTCCATCCCTAAGATAATATCTAGGTTGGAAAGGGGTAAACAGATCAGATCGACCGAAAAGGTTCGACCTTCAACAACCAATGGACAATTTAGACAGACTTTGGTAGTAACTACCGGTTTATCAGTGGGGGTAGAAACAGTTAAGTCAAAAGGTAAAGACGACACAGGTAGACCCAGTCTTTGCACACAGTCATATGATATGAAAGAATGGGTTGCCCCAGAGTCATACAGCACAGTTAAAAGATTACCTTCTATGGTACCTTCCCCCTGTATCAAATCTTCGGATTCGGAGGCCTCAGCTCCACTCATAGTGTAGACTCGCCCTCCAGCTTGTGGTTTCTTGGCTCTTGCAGCATTCACTGAAGGTTCGGCCTTCGCTTGATTGCAGTCTCGGGACACGTGGCCAGGTTTGCCACATTTGAAGCAGATGAATCCCTTCATGGTACAGTCCCTTGTGAGATGGTCTTTCCCACACTTTAGACATCTGGAAGGATATGCTGTTTCGGGCTAGTCCGGTTCCCAGTAGAACCTCCACTAGAACTTCCACCGATGGTTTGTTGCTGATTCCCCGTGGGTCGAGAGTATGGCTTCTTCTGGAAGCGGTTAGCACTGTTACTGCTGCCTCTCTAGAATCTCGTAGGCCCAAAGTTTCTACTCCTCGTGTCTCTAGATTGCTCCAGAGCCTCTACATCACAGCAAGTATCCAGTAGTCGTGAGAATTCATTGATCCTCAAGGTGATCACAGCCTTCTTCACTTCATACCTCAGTCCCTCTGTGAATCTTCGGCATTTCCATGCTTCATCTGGTTAGTTCTGAAAGTATGTCAAAAACTGTGACAAGTTTTTGAATTTCGCTGTGTACTCGCTAACAGTCATATTTCCTTGTCACGGGTTGAGGAATTCTGACTCCTTCGCATGCCTTGCGCTCATAGGAAAATACTTATCCAAGAACTTTTCCTTGAATAAGCCCCAAGTAATCTCTCGGTTCGCAGCTTCCAGCATATGCTGCACTCCATTCCACCAATTTTCAGCATTACCTACCAGCATGAATATAGCATAGTTTACCTTCTTGTCCTCGGCGTAGTTCATTCCTCGAAAGACTTTCTCCAATTCCTTGATCCACAGACTAGCCTTGTCCGGATCAAATTCTCCCTTGAATTGAGGAGGGTTATGGCGTCAAAACTCTGCCAAATTCTGAGCATCAGCATTAGCCTCTAGCGATTGAGCAGCTCGCTCTTGTTGTTATGCAACTCTCTCTTGCTGCTGAGCAGCCTGCGCAATTTGTTGTGCGACGGCCTCAGCCATCCTATGCATTGCCGTTATAGCTGCTGCCATATATTCCCTTCGCGCCATCTTACTTTCTTAGATCAGATTAACTGAAAACACAGAAAAGTCAGTTGCATTCACTAGGAATACCAAACAATACACCTTTACATATACTATTCAGAGAACACACAGCACAAACAAGACAGACTCAACCACAAGACCCAAAGAAACATAAACCGGGGCTCTGATACCAACTTAATGTAACGCCCCTTTTCGTAAGGGAATGCCACATTGTCAATTACAATGCGGAAATAAAATTGTGCAAGTTAAGACCCGGTTCATTTTAATAATATGTATATTTACTTGATTATAGTTGGGATATTAAATTGGCGACTATATTTTTTTTTTGTTGATTTAATAACCATGATGATAATGACAATAAATAGAAATAAAGGATGAAGATAGAATTAAAACGTACATTGGAAATTAACATTTCATATTCATATATATTTATCAAACTGTTTAGGTACAAAGCCTGGTACATCAAAAAGTAAAACTATACCTGCTCCCAAAGGATTATACATACAAATCCCCACGGTATCAGAATATACAGCTCACTATAGACAAAACATCAGGCCCTCAAAATAAAATACTAGTAGCCCTCAGTAGCTACAAGTAAAGTCAGTCCCTCAAGTGAGGAGGAACCGTGTCAGGATCCTCTTCGGAGTCGTCCTCAGGGACTTCCTCGGGATCTTCCTCAAGATCTTCCTCATCAGAGGAAATCACCATAGGAATCGCAGAATTACGGGATGGGGCCCGAGCTGTGGAACGAAAAGAGTCTTCTTGCAGAGTGAAATAACGGTCACCCCACATCTCGCATATCGGTAGTTGAAACTCCAAACGTAGACTAATACAGCAGGTGAAGACCGGCGGCTTGTGGCGCATCCAGGCTAGAGATATCCATACATCCCCCGTATAGATGCAATGCTCAGAACCATAGTTGATGTGCCAGCACTCTGGCCTTCCCAAGAAAGTCAGGCGCACATCTCCCAAAAATCTCTGCGTGCGTGGCTCCATATTCTTCTGCAGTCGCTCAGTTGAGATAAGGCCAAAAACCAGGGAAGTCGGGAGCTTCCGGTTCCTTGCAGTTATCTTCTATAGAACGCAATATACAGAAAAAATAGTAATGGAGAGACAGAAAAGAGGTAAGACATCCTACCATCATTACCAATTATAGCATCAAGAAACCAAACGGCACAAAGCGCCCACATAGCATTTATGACAGCAATAATGGTAATAAACATTCAGTAACAATTATGATCAACCAAACAGTTCCAGGTAGTCATATACATACCAATAATACAACAATTCCAAACTATAATAACAATAAATGCTAGATAATTCATGGACTCACTATGCACATGCTCTCAATAACCAAAATCCTACTCCATGGAGCTAGACACAAAATAGTCGGAGAGAACGATCAGGAGGTATGTCTGTATTCCTTGGCTGCCCAGGCCCTCAAGTGCTATAATTCTCAAATTATCATCGTGCACATCATGACATTTTACAAGACATTCTACACAGATCTCGACATAGGACAGTGTCTCGGTCCGGATCGTCAGTGTGTTTGCATCGATCTGCTTCACGGACAGAGAGTTACCAACTGCCCATTGCGAGGTACCCGCACCCTGACGCCCCCAAGGTCAACAAGTAACCTACACTTGTCTATTCGCACCCGCACAAAGGTGTAAGTTCAACTCCTAGGCTACCGGCCTTAACCAAGTCCAACGGACAATCACATTCTTTTTGTTCAATGCATAACTCAATCATGCTCTTCATGACCAACTAGGTCCATCATGCTTCAAATGCATGTCATATCATTTAACAACAAGATTTGATCCCATTCACGGATCCACAACAAGCCAATAGTACCTTTTAAGGATAACCACAATTTCCATTCCTAGTCATGATAGAAGTCAACCATTAAATTCATTATGTGCCTCACAAGCTCACCCATACTCATGTTCTTCCCTGTTTATGAATCCCTAATTAATTTCTAGTCATCCAATTATTTATGATTAATATGCTTTTATTAGTCCAAAGGTTTTGAGTCCAGGAAGATACACAGCCGGAATCACCAACAAAGTCACAGATTTAATTGCTAGGTGTTGGGTGATAAACCATACTTGTGAATTTGATGGAGACAATGTATTTAGTGGAAAATTAAGGCTACCATTCGACAAAAAATAACATGGCAGAAGGATGAAAGATGGGAGAACATTTATAACAAGATTGGCTAAAAATTAATTTCTGTCGGATGGAGGTTCTGTCGAACGGAGATGAAAACTGTCGAATTTTTTTTCGGAAGGTCAGCAGAAGTCCTAATTCGACGGATGTGGGTGTCGACATTGGGGAAATCTCCCAAGTGTCGAACCGAGGAAAACACTGGTCAGAAACTCTAATTCGACATATCTGTCATTCTAACTCGACGGATTTTAACATTCCTAAATGATCAGGATATCAATTTCGATGGGTTTGGCCAGGAGCTCATACTCGACAGATTTTAACATTTTACTAAGTGATCAGGACATCAAATTCGACGAGTTTGGCCAGGAGTTCATACTCGACGGATTTTAACATTTTACTAAGTGATCAGGACATCAAATTCGACTAGTTTGGCCAGGAGTTCATACTCGATGGATTTTAAAATTTTACTAAGAGATCAAGATATCAAATTCGACGGGTTTGGCCAGGAGTTCATACTCGACAGATTCTAACATTTAACTAAGTAATCAAGATATCAAATTCGATGGGTTTGGCCAGGAGTTCATACTCGACGGATTTTAACATTTTACTAAGTGATCAAGATATCAAATTCGATGGGTTTGGCCAGGAGTTCATACTCGACGGATTCTAACATTTTACTAAGTGAGCAAGATATCAAATTTGATGGGTTTGGCCAGGAGTTCATACTCGGCAGATTTTAACATTTCACTAAATGATTAGGATATCATATTCGACGAGTTTGGCCAGGGGTTCATACTCGATGGATTTTAATATTTCACTAAATGATTAGGATATCATATTCGACGAGTTTGGCCAGGGGTTCATACTGTTACTAGTTTTCACATGAAATTTCCAAATTTATAGGCTCAACACCGTGACCATCCGAGAACCAGTCGGAAGTCATTCCCTTCCATATTACACGTTCCAATACATCCAGATATATATTAAAACACCCCAAACAACCAAATAGCACACATACAATACAAACAACATGCAAAAACAGAATGACCCTCAACACCAATCACAGACGTTCCTAAATGCTAAAATAGGTTGAGGAGGAGTGTCTTCCTCTTACCTTAGAGAAGCACAAAGAAAGGTTGCTCCTTTTTAGTCAGAAATTACGTTTTCAGCTTCCGAGAAATCCTTAAACATTTACACTTGCAAAAATCAGAATCCAAATATTGAAATGGATACCCATTATCATCAAAATGACAGTGGGTTACAAAAATGAGAAGAGAGGGAGAAAAAGCTAAGTGCTTTACCTTAAAGCTCCAACCTTTAAGCTTCAAAGACGCAAGAGAAGGGAGATGGAGAAAATGGCAGAACTTTGAAGATGATTTCCTCAATGATGGTGGTCCTCCAACACAAAAGGGTGCTAGGATTGTGACAGTTTGAAGAACAAAATGGAGGTGTGGGTGGATGGTGTTGCTGCTGTGGGGTGAAAGAGTAGAGAGAAAGATGAGTGAGTAGTGAGCTGCGTACAGGGAGGAGGGGAAAATGTGAGAAAGAAAATGAATTAGACCCCCAAATAGCCAAACGTGCAGCATCCAAGGAAAGAAGGAGAGAGAAAAAAATATAAAATGGTTGGAAGAAGCTTCCTTGAGAAGCTTCGCGCGTTTCTCGACAAGGTGCATAGTAAGCTTGTCTCCAAATTAAATACATCTGATAGATGATTAATTACACTGCTAAAATTATTTTCTCAGTGAATAAAAGTTACAATTGATGAAATAATATTTTATTATTCATCAGATAATTTTATGACACCACGATTTTATCTAGCAAATAAAACCTCAAAAAACGTAAACCTCGCAAACTGTGCCCAGCCTCGGGTTTAGTAAGATCCCCCGTTGACACATTGATAGTTCAAGGTTTACCAGCCTCAGGGAAAATATTTTATTTTCCCCGGCTCCACTCTGTGTACATGCAAAACGAAGAATATATTAAAATATTCATCATTTCCAGAAAAATCCACAAAAATTCCTAAAAATCATAAATATTATAAAATGATCGTTCATAATGAAATAAAGAATTTTTGAGATGTTACACAATTGATGGCCAAACAATAGCAAGCATTAAGCATAGGCATGGAAGAACAAAACCAATTTCATTGATAGAAACTCAACAAATCACAGTATATTCAAATTCATAGCAAAATCCTAGAGAGCCCCTAGATTAGAGTTTAGTTATACCTCATGGAAGAAGAGAAAACATATGAAATCATAAACCCATCAAATTACAAATCAAGAGAGAAAATGGGAAGAATGAACAAAAATTAGAGAGAATCCAAGCTTGATCTTCTTCCCTTAATGTTGATTCTTCACTTGAATCACCTCTATTTTGAGTGTTTTTCTCCTCTTCTCACTTCTATAGGAATTTTCGTCTTAGTCAAAAAATAGAACCCTTCAAAAATGAGCTCAAAAATTAGATAAAAAAGGCCAAATTCGCAGACCAGGGCTTTTATCACGCCTAGGCACATATTTTCCACGCCTAGGCGTGATAATGAAACACGTGCTGTCAGCTGCTTATCTCGCCTAGGCGTGCCTTTCTCATGCCTAGGCATGTATGTCTCTTTCTAAAAATTCTGAAAACTTGAGAGTGCCATGCCTAAGCTTGGATTTTTCATGCCTGAGCATAGGTGTCTCTGTATGAAAATCCTGAAAACCTGAGAGAATCACGCCTAGGCGTGGGTTAGCATCCTTTCTCCTTTCTTGCTTTCTTCCAAATTTGAACTCCTCTTCGCTTCCCTCGTCTCTTCCAAGGTCTTCCCATCTTGAATACCTTCATTAAGACAATGCCAAAGTCCATCAAACCATGATCAATCCAAATTCTTTAAATAAACTCCTCAAAGATTCAATTCTCAATCATTTGAGTTAACATGCTTAAATCGTCAAAGTCATGCATAAATTAAACTTTTGGCCTATAAAACTTAAGGATAACATGCTCATATACATTCAAATTCATGTGAAATAACTTCATTTTCTGAAGTTATCACACCCCAAACCTAAATATTTGCTAGTCCTCGAGCAAACTAAGCCAACCAAGAGAAGAATGAACATAATTCAATACAAAAATCATGGAGCAAATTGAACTATAGCATAGCCAGCTTCCAATAATCATTCATACCCTCAGAAATCACTTCTTAACCTCTTAACAAAGTCCACACATTCAAGAAAAATTCCAACTATCATGATTATCCTTGAATGCAATTTTTGCACATGAATGAATTCTCAAATTTATGTGTTTAAGATCTTTTCCTAATCTTGAAGAACAAGTTGGATGAATTTATAAAATGCATATGCATCTCATAAGAATGTCTTTCATCCCTTTTTTCACTAATGTAGGCAACACATAATCAAAGATCATAAGGGTCTTTTAAGCTTGTAATGTGAGGCTAAGGGTAATGGCTAAGAAGGAAGGGGAAGAATTTAAAATCAAATATTAAACACAAAATCACACAAATCAAGCCAAGCATTGAAGATGCACGAAAGGATCCAATATGAAAAATTAACTCTCTTTATTCCATTTTTTTCTTTTTTTTAGAAGAACATATGTACATGTTTATTTTCTTTGCAAAAGGGGTTGCATTTTGTGCAACTCACACATTTTTCTTTTTCTCTTTTTATTTATTTATTTGTACTACTTTTTTTTATTTTGAAGAGTTTGTTCCAAAAAGATCCTGGTTTCCGAGTATCATGCAAAATAATTTGGCTCAAATCCACAAAAATGTCCAATCATGCATTCAATAAGGGACATGTAACGATGGTAAAATGATTTTTTTTTGCAGGGGCAAAAGGGATGGAGAATTGAGGTTTAAAGAAGGAAAAAATTAGGACACACATACACACTAGGCTTCAAAAGGGTACTAGGGATATCATCCAGTTAAGGTTAGCTTGAAAGGCTTAATCGGTCCAAACAAGTGCCTTAGTCATTTCCTAAAAAATGCATCGCCTAGGATTTCACCGTGAAATGGAATCAAATGAGCCTCTAAGATATAAATTGATTCTACACATGCCTTTTATAAATTTTCTCCAATCATGCATTTCATTCATATTCCAAGATCCACCACACATACAACAAGGAAATACACTCACACAAATTTATGATAACAAGTGTAAGCACAACATTTGAATTTCTACATGTGAATTCCCATGCAATGAGGCACATCTTTAATCCACACCATCATCAGATATTCAAATCAACATTCTGGCATGCACAAATTCAACCTGCCTCCAAGCACACCCATCAATTTAATGCATGTTTTCAGGCAACCCATTAATCCTAAACAAGCTCTCTCTCAAATCCATCAATTAAATAATAGAAAATAATCACCAATATCACTAAAGCAATTAGAACATAAAAACTACTTCATAAAAAAATTGTTCTAACATCAGTGTCAGAAGCAAAGGAATGAGAGGGGAATCAATATACATCACTAGAAAATAACTCAGCATGAAACTCAAAAATATAATAATTTCCCCCCCAAACCTAAGATATGCAGTGTCCTACTATATATAATAGAAAGAAAATACAAAAGAAAGTACGTACAATGTAATGAAAGGAAATACAGGGAAGGGAAAATAAAGAAGAAAGGAACAAGAAAGAAATAGGCCCTGGTGCTTCAAAATACATCAGCCTCATCAAATAGTGCATCACCATCAGCTTCTATCGCAGTATCATTAGTATGTGGTGGAGGTGAAGGTGGAGGTGAAGGTGGAGGTGGAGGTGCAGCCTGAGGAAATGCCGGGAAGTCAGCCATCGGGTATCGCTGATGCAAGGCTACCCAGTGAATGCTCTGATAAATCGTGGTCAACATCGCCTACTGTCGATCCAGGCGCTGATCAACCGAAGCTGCCCAGGCAACATCAAATACTAGATTAGGCTGTGGGGCTAGATCGGGATCTGCAGCTGGGGGTTAGACTGGGGCGTGCCTACGCCTCTCTTTGGCGATCATGATGGTTTGCACCGCCCTCTCAGTCATAGGAGTTTTCAGCTTCAAGCGAACTTCTGTGTCTTTCCATGACATCTTAGATTTCTGACACAGCGTATATATGAGAAAAGGGAAGAACAAAGATTTGACCTTCTCTGTAATGCAAAGCCATATGTGATCATATAGGATCTGTGCAGTGTCTACCGGCTGAAGAGTGTGGATTGCATACAATATATATGCACGCTCCAGGTAAAGCTCTGACTTATTATGCTCAGTGGGTAACAAGGAAGAACACACGAAGTGGTTCCACGGCCACAGCTCCTTGCGCAGACTTTCCCATTTGATGAAGCGGATCAAATTATCAGCATTCTGCTGCACTTGAATAGGAAAGTTCAGATCACATATAGCATTCATGATTGTCACAAAAGAGGTGTCGCCCTCCTCTTCCGATAGTTGCAAAGTTTTGTACGCACACACCAGCAGGGGAGGGCCAAGGTGCAAAACCTGACTAATGCGCTCAAAAAAGTAATTGACAGTCTTCCCTCTTACTTTGGCAATGGTAATAGAATGCTGTTCAGTATAGGAGTTAGCGTAAAACTCCTTCACTACTGATGCCACTGGTTCCTCAGTAGGATGCTCCACAAAATTTTTCTAGTGGAGTACATCAGTGGCATTGGAGATGGCTAGGTAACGCACCACGTTGATGCCATGGAACCCCCTCTCAAGAATGATATTGATCTTCTTCAAATGTTTCCAGAAATAGTCAAAAGCCTCCTAAGATATGAAGAAAGGTGGGCCATAGACAGGAATCTCTTCAGTGTCATCTGCATAACTTGACCTAGCCTTGATAGTTTTGCGTTGGTGCTTTGACATGATTGGGAAAGACCTGAAAAGAGCTTGTGCTAATTAGTACCATTGAAACAGACAATGAAGAATAAGTTCCAATTGAATCATTCACCAATTAATAACAAGTATCAACTCGATCAATAGCACAAGGTAAGACCATTAAAAATGAAGATTGATCTAGCTAAACACTCAACCTAAGGCCACCCCCAAACCTAGCCAGAAAATAGCATACAACTAGCTCCGACTCAGTCATGCAAAGGTCACAACCCCAAACTTATTATTTTTAGTTCACAACCTAATCAATACACAGCCCAGCCCCAAACCAAATCAATGACCCCAAAAATGGGAACAGATCCCACAGAAAAAACTAACCGGGTGATTCAAAAATAAACAAGAACCCAAACATCATATTATGCATATGTCAACAGACAAATCATCAGAAATCAACAGCAATCAACAGGAATTAACAACTTAATTGAACATACACACGATTAACAAATCAAAACTTAACAAGGTCATTGTTCAGAAGAGTCATGTAGCAGGCAAACCCAATAGAAATCAAGAACACCAAATCAGCAATGTGACACAAGATAACAATTTATGAAAAGAAGAATTATCAAGTTATCATCAATGTGTAACACAAGTCAAAGAATATCCAATATTTTAATTATCTCAATAGAACACATCATATCCAATAGATCCCAATTTAATAGAGCACATTAGAGAAATGGAGAAAAGAGTGAACTAATCGTAGACACAGCACAAAAGAAGTAGGGCACCAAAGGACCAATCACCAGAGATAGAAAGAACACCAAAAAAAATGAAAGGGAGATGGTAAAGGGAGGTAGGGGCGGTGGCTATGTGTAGAAGAATGGATGATCACGGTGGTGGTGGGGTTGGTCATGGTGGTTACGGGGATGGCTCTATGCAGAAGTAAGGATGGTGATGGTGGTGGTGGCTAGGGGGCGAGGTTGAGTTTGGAAGGGGTTTGGAGGTAGGTGAGCATGGGTTTGGAGGTTGGTGGTGTGTTGGTATGAAATAGTAGGGAGGAAGTGAGTTGGGAGAGGAGGGTTGGGTGCAGAAGGGAGAATGGGAAATTGGGGATAATGGGGAGAAGGGGAGGACTTCGTGCATTTTGTGAAAAAGGGGTTGCATTTTATGCAGCAGCCCCCATCATGCCTAGGCGTGATAAACTCAAGCCTAGGTGTGAAACCCTAATTTTTTTTAAATTTTATTTTATTATTATTATTTTATATTTTTTTTATTAGTAGATACCACGCCTAGGCGTGATAAATACATGCCTAGGCTTGAGACTCTCAGGAACTTAATACTGACAAGGCCGAGGCAGTTGCACCTAGGAGTGGTAAAACCAGGCCTAGGCGTGAAACTCTCAAGAACTTCCACCATGTTGAGGCTGAGACCTCCATGCCTAGGCGTGTAAAAGATGTTCCTAGGCGTGAGTTACAAGACTGCAAAATTGAGTAGAATAGCCATCAGAACCTATTTTCATGCTCTATCACATTCTCCTCTCTCACAAAAAGCTAAGAAACAGTATCAACAATATGTACAAATAGCAAGGCATCAAACTTGAAAAGCAAACATTATTAACTCAATCAAAAACAACTTAAAACAAAAAGAAACACTCTTCAAACATGCATAAAATTGCCCTAAACTAAGAGATAAAGTTAAGAAGTTGGGTTGCCTCCCAAAAAGCACCTTATTTATAGTCTTGGATGGACTCGTCCGGCTTTCAAGATAGAGGAACAAGGGTAAGTGAGGTTTTGTGTCTCTCCACCTTACCACCTAAGTAGGGCTTGAGCCACTTGCCGTTGACCTTAAAGGTCGACTTTGAAACTGGGTCTTCTAAGGTTATAGTTCCATGAGGAAACACTTCCATAACCAGAAATGGACCTAACCACCTAGATTTGAGCTTGCCAGGAAATAGTTTCAGCCTTGAGTTAAATAAGAGAACATGTTGTCCTGGTGCAAAGCTTCTTGGAATAATATGCTTGTCATGCCACTTCTTCACCTTTTCCTTGTATATCTTGGCCTTTTCATAGGCATGCAAGCGGAATTCATCAAGTGCATTCAGCTGCAACAATCTTTTCTCCCCACAAGCGTCAAAATCCCAATTCAATCTTTCGATGGCCTAGTAAGTGTGGTGCTCAAGTTCAACAGGAAGATGGCAAGCATTACCAAAGACCAGTTGATATGGAGACATGCCAAGAGGGGTTTTGTAAGTAGTGCAGTACGCCCAGAGAGCGTCATCTAACTTCTTAGATCAATCCTTCCTAGAAAGGCTCACAGTTTTTTCAAGAATCCTCTTCAACTCACTATTAAAAATCTTTGCTTGGCCACTTGATTGTGGATGGTATGTGGTGGCTACCCTATGTGTCACCCCATATTTGGCAAGTAAAGAAGCAAAATACTTATTGCAGAAATATGATCCTCCATCACTAATAATAGCTCGAGCGGTACCAAACCTTGTGAAAATGTTCTTTTTAAAAAAAAATAAGGACCACCTTGGAGTCACTAGTAGGTAGGGCACAAGCTTCCACCCACTTTGACACATAATTCACTGCTACAAGAATGTAACGGTTACCAAAAGGTGATACAAAGGGCTCCATAAAGTCTATGCCCCACACATCAAAGATTTCCACCTCCAAAATGGAATTCAAGGGCATCTCATTCCTCTTTGAGATGTTTCTGGTCCTTTGACATCTATCACACTTAGCTGCATATGAGTGGACATCTTGAAACAGAGAAGGCCAATAAAATCCAGATTGCAACACCTTAGCCGCTATTCGTTCACCCCCATAGTGACCCCCATAAAGTAAAGTATGACATTGCTCAAGTACAGCACGAGTCTCATCCATAGCAATGCACCTTCTAAGCACCTGATCAGCACATTGTTTAAAGAGAAACGGCTCATCCCAAATATAGAATCTGACATCATGCAGGAATTTCTTCTTCTGATGATTAGACAATTCTGATGGCACCAATCCACTCACAATGTAGTTGGCATAGTCAGTATACCATGGATCTGAACTAGAAAGCACAACAAATAACTGTTCATCTGGAAATGTCTCACGAATCAAAGTTGGGTCTTGTTAATATTTCTCATTTTCCAACCTGGAAAGATGGTCAGCCACCTGATTCTCAGCACCATTTCCATCTCTAATCTCAAGGTCAAACTCTTGTAGCAATAAAACCCAACAAATCAACCTTGGCTTGGCATCCTTTTTGCTCACTAGATACTTGATGGCCGAGTAATCTGTGAAGACAATGACTTTAGTACTAACCAAATATGTCTGAAATTTGTCAAAACTAAAGACAACTACAAGAAGCTCCTTCTTAGCGGTGGTGTAGTTCAACTATGCATCACTGAGTGTTTGGCTTGCATAATAAATGGAATAAAAGATTTTGTTCTTCCTTTGGCCTAATACTACTCCAATTGCGTAGTCACTTGCGTCACACATTAGCTCAAATAGTAGGGTCCAATTAGGAGTAGTGATAATGGGTGCTAAAACAAGTCTTTTCTTCAATTCCACAAAGGCTTCTATACATGATTCATCGAACTTGAAGGACACATCTTTTTCCAACAAGTTGCACAGTGGTTTGGGAAGCTTGGAAAAATCTTTGATAAACTTTTGGTAAAATCTAGCATGCCCAAGGAAACTCTGAACTCCTTTCACTGAAATTGGTGGTGGAAGTTTCTCAATCACTTCGATCTTAGCTCTATCCACTTCTATTCATTTAGGTGACACTCTATGGCCAAGTACTATGCCCTCTTGGACCCATAAAATGGCACTTCTCCCAATTAAGCACCAAGTTTGTATCCTCACACCTTTGCAACACAAGGGCCAAATTATGAAGACACTCGTCAAAGGAATCACCAAAGACAGAGAAGTCATTCATGAATATCTCCAAGCAATTCTCCTCAATATCGGTGAAGATAGCCATCATACATCTCTGAAAGGTAGCCGGGGCATTGTACAACCCAAAAGGCATTCTTCTAAAAGCATAAGTACCATATGGGTAAGTGAAAGTCATTTTCTCTTGATCATCTAGGGCAACAGCAATCTAATTGTACCCCGAGAACCCATCAAGGAAGCAGTAAAACGCACGACCTGCCAACTTATCCAGCATTTGATCAATAAATGGTAAAGGGAAATGATCCTTCCAGGTTGCAGTGTTAAGCCTCCTATAATCCATGCATATGCACCATCCAGTGACAGTCTTGGTGGGAATCAAGTCATTATTCGCATTGGCTACTACCGTCAATCCACCCTTTTTTGGCACATACTGAACTGAGCTCACTCATTTGCTGTTAGAAATAGGGTATATGATCTCTGCATCAGGCCACTTGATAATCTCTTTCTTAACAACCTCCTTCATGATGGGGTTTAGGTGTCTTTGATGTTCAATGGTTGGCTTATGATCAGCTTCTAGCAATATTTTGTGCATGCAGATGGTGGGGCTACTGCCTCTGATATCAGCAATAGACCACCCCGAGGCCTATTTGTACTCCCTGAGCACTCTGAGCAACTTAGATTCTTGTTCCTCTAACAAATATGAGGAATAATAACTAGCAATGTAGATGACTCCCCCAAGTATGAATACCTCAAATGAACAGGCAATGGCTTAAGCTCTAACTTAGGTAGAGTGATTACGGAAGGCTAGAGAATAGGCTTGTCAGAAGGTATGTTCAATGGTTCAAAGCCTGGTTTCCTGTAAAACTTAGCAGACAATTCAAGCAGTTTAATACATTCCATAACATCATCCCTATCTATATGCTCATATATGGATGTTAATGATAAAGCAAGGGAATCATCAGTGAAATTAGTATGGAATGCAGTATTGACTACTTGATTAATCATACCTAGGTAAGAACATTCTTCATGATCATTTGGAAATTTCATGCCTTTGTAAATGTTAAAAGTTACCTTCTCATCATTGACTTGTATAGTAAGCTCACATTTTTTAACATCAATCATAGTCTTACCAGTGGCTCGGAAGGGCCTCCTAAGAATCAAAGGTACATTGTGGTCTTCCTCCATATCTAGGATGATGAAATCAGCTGGGAAGATGAACTTGTCCACCTTGACCAAGATATCTTCTATGAGTCCCTTAGGGTACGTGAAAGAACGGTCAGGTAGTTGCAAAGTAACCAAAGTCAGCTTCACCTCCCCCAATCTTAGCCATTGGAATATGGATAGAGGCATCAAATTTATGCTTACCCCTAGGTCACACAAGACTTTTCCAAAGAATTGACTCTCGATGGTACATGGAATGGTGAAGCTTCCTGGGTCTTTCAACTTGGGAGGTAGCTTGTTTTGTAAGATGGAACTAAACTCCTTTGTGAGAGCTACAGTCTCATAATCCCCAAGTTTTCTCTTCTTGGACAAGATGTCCTTCATCAACTTCACATAACTAGGCATTTGTTCCCAAGCCTCAGCAAATGGTATGTAAATGTGAAGTTTCTTGAAAATCTCCAAAAAAAATTTAAATTGAGCATAAAGCTTTTGCTTAGCAAACCGGTCAGGGAAAGGTAGAGGTGGTGTATAAGGCTTGTCCTCCTTCTTGTCTTCAACCTTCCCCTTTGTAATTTCCTCATTTTTCTCAATCTCTTTGCTCCCAACTACTTCGTCTTGTGCCACCTCAACTTCTTCTTCAAGTAGTTTGCTCTTTAGATTTCCTTCTATTTCCTTCCCACTCCTCAATGATATAGCCTTACAATGCTCATTAGAGGCACCTGTAGGATTGTTGATGGTGTCACTTGGAAAACTCCCTAGGGGCCTATTATTTAAAGCTTGGACTACTTGACTTTGCGTCAAAGCATTATGGGAGGCTAGCCTTGAATCAGTCTTGTTCATATGGTCTTGTTGGCTAGTCATGAATTGAGCAAACATCTTCTCCAAATTAGAAGTTGAAGTTGATGTTGAAGTTTTGGCTTGAGGGGAGCTCTGTTGTTGAAAACCTGGTGGAACACAGAAGAGGAAGGGCCTTGAGCATTTCCACCTCACGAGAGATTAGGATGGTTCTGCCAACTAGAGTTGTAACAGTTACTAAAAACATTGTTGTGACTCGACTGATGGAATTAACTGGCATATTGCACACTCTCCAAACTAGTTGTACAATTAGCAGTTGAGTGAAGGTTCCCACAATGATCATAAATCTCAGCTGAGTTATTAGGTTCACTTGCTACTAAATTGACTCCCATTGTGTCAAACATCTTGGAAAAAGCTACCACTTGAGCAGTAAGTGATGTAAGAGCATCAACTTCATGTATGCCGGCTGCTATTCTCCTAGGAGTAACCCTCTCTGCTGGCCACTAATAGTTATTATTAGTCATTTCCTCCAAAAGGTTGTAAGCTGCATCTATAGTCTTATTCATGAGAGCCCCTCCAGCTGCAGCATCAATTATAGATCGAATGGACGTTGTCAAGCTGTTATAGAAAGTATGTACCAACATCCATTTTGTTATACCATGATGTGGACACTTCCTTAGTAAGTCCTTAAATCACTCTTATGCCTCATATAAAGTCTCTCCCTCAAACTGCCTGAAGGACAAGATGTCATTCCTGTATTTGATTGCCTTCATGGGAGGAAAGAATCGGTCAAAAAACTTCTGCGCCAGTTCCTCCTAAGTAGTGATGGAATGCTCAAGTAAGGATTGAGGCCAGGCCTTGGCCCTATCCCTCAAAAAAAAAGAGTAGAGCCTCAAGCGAGTTACATCATCAATCATCCCTTGATGCTTGAAAGTATCACAAATCTCCAAAAAGTTGGCTAGATGAGCATTAGGATCTTCATGGGATAGATCTGTAAATTACAAATTATTTTGAACCATCGGATAATAGCAGGCTTGATCTCAAAAGTCTGTGCTTGTACAGTTGGCCTTCTAATGGTAGATCAGATATCTCTAGCATTTGGAGTGGCATACTCTCGCAAAAGTCTTTTAGCATTTGCTTCTTCTGCTATCTCAAATTCGTTGTCCAAATTTAGTATTTGACCTTGCACTTATTGTTCTCTTAGCAATCTATGAAAGGCCCTCTCGATCTTAGGATCGTAAGGAAATCGAGATACACTACGAGTCCTTCGCATACAAGAGCCAAGTACCTAAAAAACAAAAACAAACAAACAAAACTTGAAATAAGAGTCGTGAATAGATATAAGAAATAACACAAAATCTAAATTAAATCCCCGATAATGGCGCCAAAAACTTGTTTTTAAAATTCTACAAGTGCACGGGTCAACAAGTAATATATGAGAGTTAAAGTATCGTGTCCCAAGGGATTGACAATTAGAGGGTGCTTAAACTTAACCAATTTCCACAAAATATTATCCAAGTAATCAAAATATGAAAGTGGTTTGCAATTAAAATAACAACTTAAAAGAAATAAAACAAGAATGCACTAAACACCAAATCCATAAGAGAAATATGAGAATGATTAAGGCATAGGAGTCCCTATTCACTTACTACTTCAATAAGTATTTGTAATTCACAAGCACCTATCAATGAATTGATTTTTGTTAGATAGAAAAAAGTAATAAATAAAAGCCTATGTCTAGGACAATTACCCTTGTGAGACTTAGTTAATCCACTATGTGTCCATGTGAGTTAGCATAAGAATCACTCATTGAGACCAATTATCAAACACTTGCTATGCATGACTAATGGGTATGTGTCCATCCTATTAGCTAATCAACACACTCAACCTAATAGAATGCAATTGAACATGCATCAACTATATCATATCCACATTCACAAATCCCTATGTCTAGTTCATTTGGAATATTAAGATCATGCAATTGATGGCTAAACAATAGCAAGCATTAAGCATAGGTATAGAAGAACAAAACCAATTTCATTGATAGAAACTCAACAAATCACAAGATATTCAAATCCATTGCAAGATCCTAGAGAGCCCCTAGATTAGAGTTTAGTTACACCTTATGGAAGAAGAGAAAACATATGAAATCATAAAACCCATCAAATTACAAATCAAGAGAGACAAGGGGAAGAATGAACAAAAATTAGAGAGAATCCAAGCTTGATCTTTTTCCTTGATCTTGATTCTTCACTTGAATCACCTCTATTCTAAGTGGTTTTCTCCTCCTCTCACTTCTCCAGGAATTTTCGTCTTGGTCAAAAAATAGAACCCTTTAAAAATGCCCTCAAAAATCAGATAAAAAGGGCCACATTTGCGGACCAGGGCTTTTATCATGCCTAGACGCATATTTTTCATGCCTAGGTATGATAATGAAACACGTGCTATTAGCTGCTAATCACGCCTAGGCGTGCCTTTCTCACACCTAAGCGTGTATGTCTCTGTCAAAAAATCCTGAAAACCTGAGAGTGCCACGCCTAGGCTTGGACTTTTCATGCCTAAGCGTAGGTGTCTCTGTTTGAAAATCCTAAAAACCTGAGAGTACCAAGCCTAGGCTTGGATTTTTCATGCCTAGGCGTGGGTTGGCAGCCTTTCTCCTTTCTTGCTTTCTTCCAAATTTGAACTCATCTTCACTTCCCTCATCCCTTCCAAAGGTCTTCCTATCTTAAATACCTGTATCAAGACAATGTCAAAGTTCATCAAATCATGATCAATCCAAATTCTTTAAATAAACTCCTCAAAGATTTAATTCTCAATCATTTGAGTTAACAAGCTTAAATCATCAAAGTCATGCATGAATTGAACCTTTGGCCTATAAAACTTAAGGATGGCATGCTCATATACATTCAAATTCATATGAAATAACTTCATTTCCTGAAGTTATCATGTTGTGGCTTTTAGGATCCCTTGGCTTAAAGGTATAATTAAGACCTCGTCTGGGGTCCATCACCAGAATATTTGGCATTTAGGAAATTGGGATCCATCTTGATTTTTGCATAATTTTAACTGGTCCTTACCGAGGTCCTTTGTGCTTATGATTTAGTGCAAGAATTTTTTCAAAACTCGAGATTTTTCTACTGCACAACCTTTCTAGTACAAGACAACTCGTGGTTGATACCATGATGGCTTAGATATGGACTTCACAATCTATGCTGCCAATAATTACACGATGATAAATGAAGTAGATGAGCATGTGAGTAAAAAAATTTACTTGGCTTTATTAATTTAATAAGGGACTAAGGTCCATATAAGGTATGCCCATAGTAATTCGGGCATATCAAACATGAAGTAAACTTAAGACTAGGCCTTAGATGGCTCTTAGCTATAGTACTTCCTAAGTTTTTCTGCATTCTAGTAGTTCTTGATCGGCTTGCTTATCAGTGTCTCCAAGGTGTAGGCTCCTTTGCTTGTGCTAGTCACTACATGGTAGGGGCCTTCCCAGTTAGGAGCTAACTTTCCTTGGAAGGCATTTCTCCCATCGATGCCAGTTCTGTGGAGGACTAAGTCATCTAGCTAGAATTTTCTAAGTACAACCTTTAGTTTGTAACGAGCTATTGTCCTTTGTTTGATGGCGGCGTCGCGTATATGAGTGATACGCTTTCCTTCTTCCAAGAGGTCCAAGTCTTCCCTAATCAGCCCGAGGTTACTGTCTGGTGAGAAATGTTGGAGGCGCCAGCTGGGTTCTCCTATCTCTACTGGGATCATAACCTCACACCTATAGGTGAGCTTGAAAAGAGTCTCACCCATTGTGGAGTGAGGAGTAGTCTGGTAGGCTCAAAAGACATAATCTAATTGTTCAGCCCAGTTTTCTTTGGCTTCATCCAACCTTCTTTTTAATCCTTGAACAATAACCTGGTTTCTGGCTTCAGCCTATCCATTCGTCTAGGGGTTTTCCATAGCACTACAGCGATGCTTGATTTTCAAACCAGCGAGTAGCTCTTCAAACCCCTTATCCTTGAATTATGTCCAGTTATCCGTCACAATTGATTCTGGGATTCTAAACCTTGTAATAATGTGGCGCCATGTGAACTTTTGGATTCAAGTTGAGGTAATGGTGACCAAGGGCTCGACTTTGATCCATTTAGTAAAATAGTCCACGGCTACCACTAGGAACTTCAGTTGTCCAGGTGCTTAAGGGATCGGACCCAGGATATCTATCCTCCATCTGTAGAATGGCCAAGGTATGGATGTCATGGAAAGTTCCTCGGGTGGAGCATTATAATGTTCTGAGTGCCGTTGAAATTTGTCGTAGACTTGGACATGTGCAATAGAGTAAGCCTCCATCGTAGGCCAATAGTACCCGCCCTGAGTGCTTTTAAAGCCAAGGCTTTTCTTCCCAAATGGTATCCACAGCTCCCCTTGTGGACCTTAGCCAGTTCATATTCAGATTCCTTTGGCGTGAGGCATTTAAAGAGAGGCGAAGAGTATCTACGCCGGTATAACTGCCCATCATAAATGGTGTACCAGACCACAGTCTTAGCTAATTTGGAAGCTTCTTTTGGGTCTTTAAGACAGATGCCAGATTGCAGATATTCCATTATTAGAGTGATCCAAGTACTTTCCTGCTCTTCTATTTGAAAAGTGGAGGAATCCATGATAGAAGGCTGTAAGAGGGTCTCTTAGACCACAGTGCGGTTGTTGCCTGGACTCTTTGTGCTGGCCAACTTGGACAGGAGGTCTGCCCTTGAATTCTGCTCCCTGGGTATGTACTCTACCTTGACCGTTCAAAAATTTTTGGAGGAGCCCTGGTACCTTTGCTAGGTATTTTTGCGAGAGGGGCTCCTTAGCCTAATAATCGCCCTAAATCTGGGAGGTAGCGAGCTGGGAGTCACTACAAAGCGTGATCTTTTTTGCTCCCAGTTCCCTGGCCATTGTCAATCTAGTAATGCATACCTCATATTCCACATGGTTGTTCGAAGTAGAGAATTTAAACTTTAGGGAGTTCTCGATAGTCACACCTTCTGGCTTTTCAAGGATTACCTCGGTACCACTACCCTTAGGGTTAGAGGATCCGTCAACGAACATGGTCCACAATACTTCCTCGATATTATCAAGGTCTGATGTAAGTTCAGCAAGGAAGTCTAATAGAGCATGTGCCTTGATTGCTAATCTGGGCTCATATGAAATTCCAAACTCAAAAAGCTCAATGGACTAGGCGATCATCCTCCCTACTAGATTCGGCTTATACAATATTTGGCAAATCGGATGATCTGTCCTTATCACGACCAGATGGCACTGGAAGTTTTATTTTAGTCTCTTGGCTATAATGATTAGGGCAAATGCAACCTTCTCGATCTTCTGATAACGAAGCTCAAGATCCTGTAACACTTTGCTCATGGAATAGACTGGTTTCTGGCCTTCCGCCGGTTCCTGGATCAGTACTGAGCTTACGGCCTCCTCATGGACCGAGAGTTCTGGCCTCGTCAAGATGGGAGGGGAAGACAAGAGTCTTTTTAATAATGTGAAGGCATCCTCGCATTCTTGAGTCCACTCAAAACCTTTCCCCTTTTTTAGCAACTTGACAAATGGAGAGATTTATGAGCAAATTTAGCGAGAAACTGTGTGAGGGTCGCAATCCACGCCGTAAGCTACTGAACTTTTTTCACATCTTGAGGGCTACACATGTTGAGCACTGCCTGACATTTGTTTGGATTCACCTTAATTCCGTAGTGAGTCAACATGAAGCCCAAGAAATTATCGGCCTGGACCCCGAATACGCGTTTTTCTGGATTGAGCCTCATGTTGTGTTCTCTTAATTACGCAAACACTTCTTTAAGGTCAGCAGCATATGATCCAGACTGTGGGGTTTTGACTATCATGTTATCAATGTAGACCTCCAGCATTCTCCTCACTTGATCCTCAAAAACCCTATTCATCATCTGCTAGTAGGTGGCTCCTACATTCTTTAAACCAAAGGGCATCACCTTGTAGCAGTAGCTTGCCTTCTCAGTGATGAAATTGGTTTTATCTTCATCTCTGGGGTACATTGGGATCTTATTGTATCTGGAGTAAGCATCCATGAAAGACAGTAGCTAGAAGCTGGAGGAGCTATCAACAAGTTTATCAATGTTAGGGAGGGGTAAGGATCTTTGAAGCACATCTTGTTCAGGTCAATGTAATCCACACACATCCTTCACTTCCTATTTGACTTTTTCACTAGGACCACATTTGAGAGCCATGTGGTGTATGGGATCTTTCTGATAAATCCAGTAATGAACAGCTCTTTGACTTGCTTTTCAATGATTTACCGTCTTATGTTGGGAATTGCGGATACATCACGTAGTGAAAAAATAGGATTCCCACCAAGGATCCATGCAAAAAAGCCATAATCTGAGTTTTAAAATTGTTTACCTTTTGAAGCGTGGTCTAAGGAAGTGACGTGAATCACCAACACTATAACAGTGATGATGTCTCTACGGTATCCACATGAACAGACTCACAAACATCCAACGTTCGCAAAAAGGAACCTCACGTCTCTCACATAGTGCTAGCTGCGAAGAGAAGAAAAAAAACTTGTCACTCTCTCACTCACTTTTTTGTAGGTGCGGCTAAGGTTCTGTATTGTGTGTCTTAGCAGCCCCCTTAGTAGTACTATTTATAATAATGACTACCTTAAGTGAGTGTGAGCAGCAGCAAGGTAAGCTGTGTAACCCTAGACTCATCTGTTATAAGTTTGGCCCACATTTGAATCCAAGTCCAACTTGGATCTATTGCTCCAATTTTAGTCTGCTCTATGTGTGTGACCCTGCATGTTCTTATTACGTTGGCAGTAATATTAAAATCTCATTTTAATATTACAAGCAGTGAGCGGTATTTAGTAACACATCACTGCTACCCAAGTAATGAGAATGTCAGTGATTTGACATATAACCTTTCTGTGACCAATGTTTCCGCGTCGTTTAGTCTTTTTGTCACGAAATCTAGATTGAACACAAAGCATAGAATGCGTCACCCTTGTATAGTCTAATCCTTCGTTTCCTGATACTCGAGTAGACTTTGTAACAACAAAAGAAATCAATATCTCATATTGACTCATTTGAGCATAGCCATGCATTTCGCAGTCTCACTCAATCAGGGGGCCCGAAGATATCGCTCCTGTTATGTAGGAGTGACAAATCCCATCTAGGTCACTCACATCCCTCTACATTATTTGCGGTATATCCAATAACCAACTTTATAATTACCTTGATACAGATGACATTTGATGACATTAAAACACACAACTTCTCATGTAGGAATCGTAGTGCTTTCAGGTCAAAGGACCACAGACACCATTGTCACAATGAGAATCGCTTATGATACTCACGTAACGATCCATGTAGCATTCTCATGGCGGGTTAGTCCATTACATCATTACTCTAATATGTACCCATGTGAAAGACTTGATATCTCATATCCATGACCCGTGAGATGTGGTCATCAGTCTAAGCACATACTAGTCTCAATGCATTATTATTGTCCTAATTAACAATAATACTTGACTAGGGACATTTAAGAATAGTGTTCTAATTTTATCCAATAGGATCTCACGATCAAGTCAACCACTTGATGTCCTATGACATCAAACTTACTATTCTAAGGACTTTATTATGTTTATTAAAAAAGAATACAATAAATGAAATACCTCATATATTAAAATTAGCATAATAGAATGTATGTAAATACAAACAAATGTATCAGCCTCTAGGGTATACACCAACATCTTACGGGGCCCACTTTTCTCTTCTTTTGGGAGACTGGATTTGCATCCCGTTTATTAGATAAACGATGGCAAATGAAAGCGAGGTCAAGCCCAGGCATGTCGGACATCTCCAAGAAAATAAGTCCTTATTTTTCTGCAAAAAGCTCTATTAGTAGTGTCTCTCCTATTCCTCTAGATTTGCGCCTATCTTGGTGACTTGATTAGGCTTGTCACCTAGCTAGAGTAGTAGCAGTTCTCCTTCTGGCTGGGGTCTGGTACCCTGGATCTCTTCACGAACATCTAGTTTGGTCATAAGGGTGTTGACCTGATCCAAAGCTGAGATAGATGTGTGTGTTCTAGTCTTCCTGGGGGTCTTGCATATTATAAGGCTCTTATTATAGCACTTGCGCGTTGCGGTATGATCACCCTTGACCGTGACCACTTCATTATTTTTATTAAGGAATTTCAAGGTCTGGTGAGCGATTGACACTACAGCAGCAATACTATTCAACGTAGGTGGCGCAAAATAATATTATATGTTGATTGCCAGTTTACCACTAAAAACTTGACCTTGACAGTCTTGTAGACCTTGTCATTGTCGAGAGTAAGGAATGTCTCGAAATAGCCCAATGAGGTGACCTTTTCTCCAGAAAATCTAGTAAGCTCACCATCATAGGGGGTCAATGCAGTCATGAGGAATTCCAATCTTTTGAAGGCGTCCATGAACATGATATCCGTTGAGCTTCCTTGATCAATAAAAATACATCGGACCTCGGCATTAGATATTATTCTAGAGACGACGAGTGGATCATCATGGTCTCGGATAATATCATCGTAGTCCTTGTGTAAAAAAGAGATGGGTGGCCCCTCCCTGTCCTCAGCACGGGGCTTGTATGTAGAGCCAAAAACACTCAATACTGCAGTCCGTAACGCCTTCTTCCAGGAATTGCTAGATGATCCTCCGCCTGCAAATTCCCCTAATATGGTACTAACGAGTCATTTTGTTCTGTTGGCCCTATTTTGAGTTTCCTGGTTCCGATCCTGCCTGTTGTCAGCGTCTCGATGAGGTGGAGTCCTAGATTTTCTAGCAGGACTGCGTGTCCTTCTTTGGCGTGGAGTCGGACTTCACCATGGACTACGACTACGTCTTCGGTCCCTATGTCTTCTATGATTATCATTATTTCAGATTCCAGCGATATATTTCTACAGTCGTCCCTCTTTAATTAGGGATTCAATGACATCACAAAGCTGGTAACACTCTTCTATTTCATGGCCATAGCTTTATGCCATTTACAGTGCTTCGAGTGGTCTTTCGCCTTTTTTAGAGGAGATGGCATTTTAATATCCCAGAACTCAGTCTGAAGCACTTCTTTGAGAATTGTTTCTCATGGGGTGTTCAGAGAAGTGTAATCAGAATATTTATACTGGTACGCTTCGCCCTTCGAAGAGTTTCTAGGTTTGTTAGAGCTCCGGTTATTCTTCTGGTGAGTGGGTTCACCTTTTTTCAGAGTCTCTTTATCCTTAATGGTTTCCTCTAGGTCGATGTATTTCACGGAGCGGGTATGAAATTCATTCATGATCATCAGCTTCTTTTTTGCCAAGGATCGAAAGAATTCAAAATCAGTCTAGAGACCGCTCCAGGGATAGTGAAGAGTAATTTGGTCATTCGGGCTACCCACATGAGCTAGGGCGTCACTGAATCTTTTGATGTACTCACGAAGGGGTTCATTGCTCCCTTGGCGAATTCTAGAAAGGGAGTCAACCGATTTAGGCTACTCCTTGGTAGTGGTATAGTATAGCAGGAAACGAGTTATGAGGTCATCCCCCCCAGTGATGTGAGAGTGTCTTTCTTTAAAAAGAGGGGGAAGGCACGACACAGTAGCTCTGGGGATCTCCCATGGAACTGCATAGACTGAACATAAGAGTCTATGTGTTCTTGACGGTCCGTTGTCCCATCATAGGGCTCTAAGTTGGAGGGAGACTTAAAGTTTCTCAAAGTTCTGTATGCCATTAGTTCGTCCAAGAAAGGTTGCTGTTGGACGCCAGGGACAGTGGTGTTGTTTCCAACAGCACTGCTGCCTTGATCGTGGGGCAGGCTTCTTATGTTATGGGCCACATCGCTCCTTCCATTACCATTCTCTTCATGCACAAACCTTTTCAACTCGTCTAGTTAGTGATGTTGGTCATCCAATTAACAACGTTGTTCATCAATTTGCAGCATTTGTTGGGCCACCAGCTCCTGGAGATGGTTTCTGATCATCTCAAAGTGGACGGTGTTTAGGCTAGAAGCACAATCAGCAGCAACGTTGTTCAAGGGGCCTAAGCATGTTTACACTGGGGCCCTAGACCTTTGAACGACATTGTTAGCTCTTTCTCCAAGGCGGCCAAGCCTGTCCATGACAAATACTCTGCTTGACGGATGTGGACTTTCATCGGAGAGTGAAGTCTCATGTACATCGCACAAATGTTCCGAGACATGGCTTGGTATCTTACGGCAGAAGCTTCAACTGCAGGTGGTGGAGCTGGATGAGGAGGGGGTTGTGGTGCTAGCTCTTGTCTTTGTTCTACAGGGGGTTGCGTAGCATCCCTCCTTGAATGTTGACGTGTGTTCACCATGATTATGTGGGATTAGAAGTTTATCAGTTTCGCATAGACGATGCCAATGTTATGAAGTGGATTCAGAGGGTACTTGAGATAGGCACGTTGTGGTGGTTTCCTCCTTGAGCAACAGCTATCGAGCATGTTGAGACAAGGGGGTGAATATCTGCAAAGGGACTCCAATGCTCAAGTCAGACTGTGCATAAGTAGGGTATTGTTTAGTGAATAGTTTATTGATACCTGTTTAAGGTTACTTAGCCTGATATTTATAGAACGTGTGTAAAATCCTTATGCAATCTATGTTGAGTGCAGGTATTTAGGATTAGCATCCTGGTAGAGATTACCTTCCCATTATTATTAGTGTGAATCCCTATAAGTTAGGAACTTTGATATAGAAGTTACTTAGCAGTCTGAAGCAGTTATGAGTCCTATAATATCGTAAGTTGATGATTGGTAATTACGGATATTTAGGGATATATCCTCTGCACAAATCTAGTAATCTTTGATATTATAGTCCAACGTCGCTCGACATGCATGGTTCCGTAGTCTGAACTACCATCATGGCCTTAGCTACATGGTCCAGGGCAAAGTTTGGTTATACGTGTGTGCCAAATTGATCCGCTAGGAGAGATCCCGAATTACGGTCTAAAACAAAAATTTCAATATTTTATATATTTAATTAGAATACAAAAATGTTCATAACAAGTGAAATCATTAATAACTTACAACTGCCCACAAGAGGTTGAGTGCAAAAATAAGCAAATTGTACTTTTAAGGGATGATAAAGGTTCGAGCCCCAAAGACACCACTTATGAGAAGAGCCTAAATCTCTTCATGCCTGAAAAGATTAATCTTTACAAAAAAAGTGTGTGAATACCCTGAGAAACCAATTTAACAAGTCACAACATTGAAGTGCATGATATTTTGACTCAATCAATTAATTCGAAACTATATTAATATTGAAGTATCAATTAATCCTTCATTATTATTATCATCGTGAGTTATAGCTCGTGTAACTAATAACTAGTTGATGTTGATAATCAAGTATTCGACATAAATATTTTTGGTTTACATCATAGAATTACAAAGCGGTTAAAAAGATGGAGCAAGTTTTTTTTTTCTAGGTAATAATATTAGTGGTTAAACATTCTTGGAAGTAAAGTGCACTTTTAGGAACATTAATAGAACAATCAGTGGTACTGGCTTATATTCATAACTAGTCTATGCCACCCGTAAAATTTAAGGGATATTTTTATTTATTTTTTTATTATGCATTGATATTTTTAATAATAAATTTTTAATTTAATATTTATATATATTTGTTTATTTCTTACCTTAAATAAATTTATTTATTAAAAAATATAATTATTATTTTAAATAATAATAAATATAAATTTTGTTGAGCTGAAATAATAAATATAAATTAAATTATACATATTTATAATAATAATATTGCTCTAAAAGCAAGAGAAATATCAATTATAGTATTAAAAATGTTCCCAAAAAGAGTGAGTTGTAACATCCTAGTATCGAGAACTCGATATATCCACTATATATAAGGTGCACAGTACTAGCTATGTCACTTCTAACCTATAACGACAAACTAACCCATAATACTCATTCACATAAATAATTATCGAGAGCCTGAATAACAAAAAGCTATATATATACATCATTAGCCTCTCAAAGACATATTGTAATACATAACTTTTACAACCTTAAGGTAGCAAGAAATAAATATACAAACATATTTATTGCAAGAAACAAAACAAACTACGCTAGTTCTTCTGTTCCTTTTGCTTTCCTTACCTGTACCTAGATTTACATGGAAACAAAATCGGGGTGAGAAATCACAATTTCTCAGTACATGCAATTCCAAAACTAGTAGTTGATTATTGAACAACAAATAATCAACTGAGCACATAAGGTTATGCCTGCAACAGATAAATGAGCCACTGCTCATTACTATCAGAATATATACATACACTCTATGCAACATTCACAAGCCAAGCTATAATCCTACCCCAGATATACAACAATCAATGATATCAAACAACCGCCCAAATAATCGCAAGATATGATCGATCAAGTAAATAACAAGCAAGGCAACTGCCTATATAGCTACCAACAAATGCAATGCTTTTATGATATGATGTATGGTTATGCTCACACAAAGTCCTAATAATATGATGATGCAATGCAAATGTAGATTTTAGTTTTTGAAAACACGAGCTACTTACTTATTTCCCAGAAACCACTGTTTCTTGTATATACAGAGCAGGATAAGCCTAAAAGTATAAACCCGCTTGGTAACAGGTAGACACTTTTCCCTCACCATATAAGAGTACTTTTGGCACCCCCATACTAGTAAACCTGACCATGCAAGCATAAATGCAAGGAGAATTTAGATCAAACACCTCATTCTCAGATCATATGGTTGTGCACACTATCTAAGGTTACAATACATAAGAAACAAGACATAGTAAGTTTGAAAACAAGATATGCAATGTATTTCACAAATACATATAATCATCACTAGGTCCTTCCTAACCAAGTGACTAAGGAAAACTAGCAAACCCCACAACCAAGCTCACTTATTGCTTAAGGAGCAAAGTCACGTTTCTAGTACTTCCTATACCTCAACCATGTCACACAAGGGAGTAAAATGTCATTCATGCATCTCTGGCTCTACTTTCCACACAAAGAAGCAACCTATGCATGATAACATAACCAACAAGCCAAGCACACTTAGCTTACAACACCTAATACCTCACTTCATCACTTTACAAGTGATTCACAAAGCAACCTAATGTTGCTTAAGGTTCTAGGTATTAACCTACGGTATTCTACTTCTCAAAGGATGCTTCAGATTTCTCAAATCCTATCACAAGATTCACCTTAACCAAGTGAAAGCTTCTAGCTAAATACATGATCCCCTGGCTCAACTCTATCACATAAAGGAACTTATTCATGTTTCTAGTACTCAAATCCCTTCGCATAAGGTAAGTGGTTATTCTCCCCAAGAACTGCCACTAGTAGTATCTCAACACTAATGGTTTTGTATCTAGAACCTCATACCATCACTTTACAAGTGATTTAGAAATCAACCTCATGTTGACCAAAGTTCTAAACACTAACCTAGGCATTCTATCACACTTGAATGACTACGCATTTTTCCCAAACTTTTCATATATACAAGTTGATAATTCTCTCCAAAAAATATCCCCAAAAGTGTCTCTTTACACCCAAAAAGGCTTGTACAAATGATCCCATTTAGTAGGGAATTAAATTAACAACACATGCTAAACATCATTTTTGCCCTGTCTCAGCGCTCAGGTGCTTCCAGTCTGGTGCTTAGGCATACTAACAACAGCATCACACAAAACTCCCTGGACATTGGGCGCTCAGGTGCTCTAACACGGGCATCTAGGCGCTGAACGTCCAGCATCATGCGACCACCTACTAGGCTGAGGATGCCTAGGTGCTCATCGCCTAAAACAGAATCTGCAGGATTCTGTAGAAACTGTTACTGTTCCTTTAAGGAACAAAACGAGATTCAGCCTCTCATGGCCAAATTTTAGATGATTTCTAATCCTTATCATGCTCTTTAACATATTGGAATCATCAATCAACAACTTAACTCATCAAACATACATTTAAACCAAATCAAGCCATAGAATCATCCAAAAATAAGCTCCTCAAATAGGCATATGAAGATCCATCAAGCAAAACAAGTTGCCATGGTTTCCAATGAGTTGAAAACACTCTAACTCAACTCTTACGATCAAGAACTAAGTTAAGAGTAAGGATTTGATTCACCAAACCAAGAATTCCTCTAAGAACCCTAAAGTCATTTAACATGAACAAATAGGATAAATGGATAGAAAACCCCTACCTTGAGTAGCTAAGATGAAGATCTTGAAGTCTTGATCTTGCTCTTAGATCCTCCTTCAAGCTTAATCCTTAGTCCTCTAGCTTTTCCTCCTCCTTTCTCCTTCCCATCCACAGTTCCCCTTCTTCCTTTCTCTTTTCTTTCTTTTCTGTTTCTGGCTACCGTGAGAGAAATGAGAGAAGAAGTCAGAATTGGCTCCTTATAACCAATTACTAAAGGATACCAAAAATCCCGATCTACTAAGAACACTTAGATTCCATCGAATCTCGATTTCTAACTTCCAACATATATAAAATAAATCCTAAGATTCATAGAATATCTTGTTGTACCATTATCACATTTTTTCATATCTGTGACTAGTCAATCTAGTATTAAAACACCCACTCAGTAGGCTTAAAAATATCAAATTAACTCTGATTATCCTTATATTTTAATTGTAGCACAGTTTAGACATTTATAACCTAGAAATAAAGTCTCCACATTTATTTCCACTAACTGAGCAGTTTAAGCTATTTCTAGGGGCTAACAACAGTTATTTCTCACAAATAGTGTTACAGCAAAGTGACTAAACATGTTCAAAAAGTCACAAAATTAAACAAACATGTTAAGTAAGTATTAGGCTACCTTTATATCCATATATAAGTCTAACATGTTTTCCAAAGTGTTATATAGGTCGGATGGTGAGTAACCTCAACCCCCTCAGGCAAGGACACAAGTTCAAATCCCAAGAAAGCAACTCTTGTGAAGAAATCGCATAACTCTTGTGCTCCCGTGGTCGATCGAAGATTAATCCCATAGGTGGTTCAAATGGGTCAAACTTGTGAAGATACCTTATGGTCTTACAAAAAAATTATAATTAAAGTGGAAGATAATAATAGTCCACAAAGTTGATGTGACAAGCATTCAATGATACAAAATAAGAAAAATTTCTTTTTTTGAGACCACATAAGAATTTCTTAAGAAAGAATGCTTTATAAAGAGTAAGAAGGTCAGCACTTAACAAAAAGAGATAGAAAGAAGAGTGGGTGCTACATATGGAAAAAGATTGAGAGATGTGTAGGTTAGAATAAAATCTATGTTAACTTCAACAAAAATGAAAAATCTTCACTCAATAAATTTAAGCAAACTAATAGTCAAGACCTCGAGTAAAAATTAGTTTCATATTCAAGATGCATGAAAAAACCTCATGAGACAAAAAGTTAGAAAACTAAAAGTAAAAGTTGTAGCAATTCTTTTATTAATAAATATATAATAGATAATTAGTTTTAAATGAATATAGATGCGCGAGTTAAATAAGTCATATCTCAAATAAATAGTTTGCAATAATAGCAATATGTTTCAAATTTATTTAGCATTAATTTGATATTTATCTAAATTGGATAGGTTTCTTTTTTTCTTAATTGAAAATAATTTTGTTGTTCTTGTTGAAAATAATTTAAGGAAAAAATAAAAATCAAAACAATAAAGAAAAATACATTAAAAGAAAAAAGAAAATGACTTAAATGTTCTGAAGTGGATTCAGAGGGTACTTGAGAAAGGCACGTGCATGGTGGTTTCCTCCTTGAGTAGCAGCGATCGGGCGTGTTAAAGCAGGGGGTGGGTACCTGTAAAGGGACTCCAACGCTCAAATTAGGCTGTGCATAAATAAGACAGAATATACTAAGTAATTTATTGATACCTGATTAAGGCTACTTAGCCTTGCATTTATAAAGCGTGTATAGAATCTTCATGCAATCTATATTGTATGTAGGTATTTAGGATTAGTATCCTGCCAAGGATTACTTTCCTACTATTATTGGGATGAATTCCTATAAGTTAAGAACTCTTAATACGAGAGCCACTTATCAATCTGAGACAGTTATGAGTCCTATAATATCGTAAGTAGATAATTAGCAGTTACGGATATTCAGGGATATATCCTTAGCATATATCTAGTAATCTTGATATTATGGCCCAACGTCGTTTAGTATGCACGGCTCCGAGGTCTGTACTACCTTCAAGGCCTTAGGCATGTCATCCAGGGCAGAGTCTGGCTAACCGTGTGCCTGGTTGATCCAACTAAACGAGATCCCAGATCATGGTCCAGAATAGTTGCCCTCAGCTTGGCACTTGGAAGGATAGCCAAGTGTCAAGTTTTAGCAGGATCATCCGGGCATACAGCTGACACAAGAGTCCAAAAAATTAACATCGGACCCCAAGTGTTTTACGTGCAATGCTGGTGTCCATGATACGTCATTACATCCCACAGATTCTCTGCCCCCAAGCATTAATTCTCAGGATTTCCTTAGACGTTCTCTGTGTGAACTCTAAGTATAATCTCTGAAATTATAGGTAGTAACAGTATACTATTTTCTGGGAAGTTGTTGCTTTGACTTTATTGGGAATTAAATATCCTTTGAAGAAGATCTCAGTTTCGTGCTATTTCCCAACTGCCCGCTACTCCCGTGACTAATCAAAAATTAGAAGCATTAAACGTGGCTACCATCACGTGATCAGTTCACCTTTTATGGAGCCAATCAGAGTGCTTCATGCTTTCTATAAATAGAGAAGGTTCGCACTGAAGCTACTATTCCCTTCATCGCGTTCTTCTCATTCTGTAACTCTACCTGAACATGATCCTTTTTTAGAGAGTAATTTCCCCTCCATTTTTTGCACTTATATGGAGGGTTTTGCCCTCTACCAAGGTTATTCTTCTAATCTTTTCAAAGTTCCTGAAAATGATTAACTCTCTGCAAGTTGTTTCCCTTCTTCAAAGAAGTCTTTCTTTCTTAGCGTAATATTGAGTTGCCATGTATTTAGGGAAGCGAAAGCCTTTATCTTAGCGTACACAGGGGTGTCTGACCCAACGTGTCATTAGGATGGAATGATACTTCTGTCGACCAATGCATGGGGACACTAGAGAGTACTCTGTTCCTCTCCCTGCCTCTTCTCTGAGTTATTTGGAGGCACCAAGCCGGTCTTCTTCGTAGTGCGGCTGGATATGCAGGAATACCAGCCCATCAGAAAGGTAAATCCTCTAGGAGTAACTCGGGGTGGTCTGCTTTCTTTTACTTACTTTACGAAGAGGTGACCGGTGTTGGCCTTTATTTTCATTGTGAAGGAGGCAGGGAAGAAGAAATGGAGTGGCTTTGGTCTGTTCTAGTGAAGAGAGTGGACGAACTATGAATGTGACTATGGATGTGACAGTGCGGCAGGATGCTTCTGCCGTGATATTGCTTTTGCTGTGACATCAATCCCATCCTTAAGCTCTCTTACGGACACTATTTTCACTTTTCTTTTATGATATTTTCTTTTTCTCCTTCCGTGGAGGTTGACGATGTATGGAATGAGATTATCAACAAAATTTTATTGATGTTGTCTTTGATCTTCCAATTTTCCTTTTTCATTTTCCGCTTTATTTTACTTTGCCACTTTACGCCTCACACTGTCCGGGGTGGGTCCAACGATCACCCGGGAGCTATAATAAGTTGCCCCCAACTCGGCCTTTTATTGTTAGTAACACCGAGATGGTGAACTCTAGCTCTTGCCCCTGTGGACAATATCCCTTCATGGGTGAGGAGTTTTATCGCCGCCTTTTGGAGTCAACCGACCATTTCTAAGGGTATCTTAGCTCGTGTTTATCGTGAAGATGGGGCTTAAGGAATGCTTCCACCTTCCGAGATGGTTTACATAAGTCCCTATGCCGAGGTCTTCTGGGTTTTGAGAAATAATGAGGTCTTTAGGGACTTAACGACCTCGTGATCAATTGGGATAGTTAACTAAATCCTGTTATTGGTGAGAGGTATTTGATACGAGTTGATAAACTCAACTAAGGTTACGTGTCCCTTGGCTTGCTGCGCAACCATCTTCTCAACTGCTATGATAGCTGCGAGGGCCACGTGGCGTATTTTGGTTGAGGAGACGTGCATAGTACTTTGCACGCCATAATGAATATCAAATCCGGATTGATTAGAAAAAATTACCCTTAAATTGTCTAACCATTATAAATAGGGGTTTAAGTTTCCTCTTTTTGTCTCACTATTCATTTCTCGAAACTAGGGCTTGAGGTGACGTCCGATGATTTTCACAACGGTGGTGGGAGGCAGTTTCAACACTTTTTATTCAGCACTTTGCCATTCTGGTGACTGGATTCTTTGTCACTTCTTTCCATTTCCCTTAAGGTATTTACTTTTCTCTGACTTACCCTTTTTCGCTTTTGCTTTATGAGTGGTAGTGCGCCCTTTTAATGGAGTGCGCCTCCCATGTTCTCCCTACAATTAAGGGTGAGGGAAATGTCTTTCTTGCTTTCAACAGTGTCACCCTGTGGATCACCTCCTCCATTGCATCCCATACAGTATGGGTGTCTTGCTGAGGCTTCTGTCTTGGTGGGAGCAGAGGCCAGTGTGTGGGTGTGAGCAGTTTTCTACTTTTTCACATCCATTTCTGGATCTTTAAACTCAAATGGTTCTAACCACTGGCCTCTGTGTGTACCTAGGAACTCTAATGGTGAGAAGGAGAACGGTGTTAGATGTTGCCCTGGTCCTGAAGAGAGGGGAGCTGAGAGAAGAAGAAGTGGCCGTGGAAGATGAAATTCGTATCTGTTGTGGTCAAGGGTTAGTGTACCCTAGGGTTGCGGACGATGCCTATGGTTGGATATCCCATTTCTAATTAGGGGAGCTTTTGGAGGAGTTGAAGAGTTATCTAGTGTAGACAGAGGGGAAGAGTAGGGACCACGAATTCGAGGTCCTTTCACCGGGGAATGAAAGGGTGTGTTCGACTCGCCAGGCATGGGAACACTTCACTTATATGTATGAGAACTTTTTCGTCAGGTTTGGACTTCGACTTCCCTTCACTAACTTCTAAATTGCCGTCCTCCGAAATTTGAATGTCGCTCCAACCCAAATTCACCCCAATGGTTGGGCCAACATCATGGCGTTTGAAAGGATATGTCAGTTGGTCGGGTTGCGGTGCTCGGATAGGGTGTTCTTCTACTTTCATACTCAGTACTCCACTCACGACGTCGAGGCAGCTCAAAACACCTGGCTTTCAGTTCGATTGCATCAAGGACAGAAGGTTTTTCTCCAGTACCTTGAGAGTTATAAAGATTTCAAGGAGAAGCTCTTCAAGTTAAAGGTGGCTCGCGGTATGCACCCCTTCTGGTTGGGCGGTGATGGTGAACCGACATTCAGTCTGTACTGGAACCCAGGGGCTTGGAGCATTCCTACTCAGTCATTCGAGAGGGAAGCGAGCCATCTAAACTGTGAAGAGCTAGAATGCGTTAACTTTTTTGAAATATGGGTCGAAGAAGTTGGTTCAATTCGACCCAAGGACATTTTGGATTCCCCGAATGACGAGACTCTATTGGCCATATTAGGTAGTTCAAAACACTGCCCGTATGTTGATTCGCAGGCTTAGCACCTTTTACAATACCTTGTGGCAATTTCTTAAATTTGATCTTCTATTTTTCTTTTTTGCAGAAAATTTGGCCAAAATGTCTACCGAGAATGCCTTAGCGATTATTGCAGCCTTTCAGGCCAGGAACTCAACCGAGCCACTGGATCCTGCAACGGATGTGGCCGCGGTTCCTCCACCTCCACCTGTCGAAGTTCTGAAGATGGATATGGAGCCCATCGAGTTGGAGGACTCCCCTGAAGCAATCGCAAACTTGAAAAGGAAAGCGGCGAAGGATGGGTCATCGAGCGGCCAAAAAAAATGACAGCGGTCGGCGATGTCAATGGCCCAATCATTCTGTATCTCGAGGAGTCAGATCCCCAGCAGTTCATTGACTATAACCTCTTGGATGAACAAGTCACAAACCACCTTGCCCTTTGGAGCACAAAGGATAGCTTCGCGTGGTTTGAAACTTTTGGTCTTCGCCTCGCTGCAGAAATTCAGTACCTAGAACAGGTTTCGGAGGAAATTGAGCGAGAGATGGCAGAGAGAGTGGTGGCTGCTAAGCGAGGTGAAAACCAAGCTCTCAAGGCCATGGAGGACGCTGTAAAGGCCAAAAGTGAGGCTAAATCTCAAGTTCGAGAGTTGGAGCCGGAGGTGGTCACCCTGAAAGATGCTAGAAAGCAAAAGGACTCCAGCTTGACCGAGTTTAAAAGGTACGTGACTGTACTAAAATCTTGAAACCAAGGGCCTTCGTGACAAGGATCAGTAATCAGTTGCTGAGATCAAGCTACTCCGAGATGATGTCCAGAGGCTGGTCACCATTTGCACAGACATTAGTGGAGAGCAATTCTAGAACACCATTGATCAAGTCCAATTCTTTAATCCTGGGGTGGCTTTGGTTTTAAGCGGTTTGGAATCTGGCAAGGTGGTACAAGATAGGCAGCTGGTGGATCCTAGGGCTAACCCAAGTGCTGCTAGAACTTCATCTGTGATGGCTATCGATCAGAGGACAACTGAAAAAATTACTTATATTTGTTTTTGCTTCTACTCCTTGTATGGGGTTTGTTAACTTTGTATAAACGATTTCCCTTATTTCTGGGGTTTTTAATTTATTTTCCCCATAATCTTTGTGTTGCCTTGCATGCTTGTTTTCGTATTGATTGCTTTGGGTCCAATGCCCATTAAGGTGTTAAGTTTGCAATCGAAATCCGCAGTCTGGGGTCCAACACCCTTTCTGAACCTACAATTCCCTTTGGGACTTTGGGATAAGAAACCTTGTCTAAGTCAGTTACCAATTACTTTTAGTTTCAAGACCCCTCTTGACTTTGGTATAAGTGAATCCTTGTTTGGGGTCCATCACCAATCATTTGGGTGTTTAGTATCCCTCATGACCTTAGCATAAGTAAAGTCTTATCTGGGGTCCATCACCAATCATTTGGGTGTTTAGGATCCCTTTTGACCTTGGCATAAGTGGTCCTTGCTGGGGTTTTTAGTGCATATAGTTGAGTGTGAGAATTTTCCCATGACTTGGGAGTTTTCTGCTTCACAACCTTTCCAGCACAAGACGCTCTCGAGGGGGTACCGGGGTAATTTATCAATCTAAGAGGTTATAAGATGAGAAGAAAGTCTCACTTTGTTTTATTAACTCAAAAGAGGACTAAGGTCCATACAAAGTGTTGTCGTAGTGTTTAGGGCAGATTGAGCATAAAGTAAACTAAGACTAGGCCTTAAGAGATACTTAGCTATAGTACTTTCTGAGCTTGTCCGCGTTCCAAAAAATTTTCACCGGCTTGCCTATTAGTGCTTCTATGGTGTAAGCTCCCTTGCTAGTGTTAGTCACAATGCAGTAAGGGCATTCCCAATTTGGGGCTAACTTCCCCTGGGAGGCGTTCTTCCCTCCGATGTCAACTCGGCAAAGTATAAGGTCGCTTACCTGGAATCTTCTAGGGACAACCTTCAAGTTGTAGCGTGCTGCTGTTTTCTGCTTGATGGCAGTCTCGCGTATGTGAGCAATGCGCCTTCTTTCTTCCAAGAGATAGGTCTTCCCTGATCAGGCTAGGATTGCTGTTTGCAGAGAAATGTTGTAGGCGCTAAATGGGTTCTCCAATTTCCACCGGGATCATCGCCTTACATCCGTAAGTGAGCTTGAAGGGAGTCTCACTCATCGTAGAGTGGGGCATAGTCCGGTAGGCCCGTAGGACGTGGTCCAGCTATTCGGATCAGTTCCCCTTGGCTTCGTCCAGTCTTCTTTTGAGCCCATGGACAATAACCCGATTGGCGACTTCAGCTTGTCCATTAGTTCAGGGATTCTCTATGGCGCTACAATGGTGTTTGATTTTCAATCCAGCAAGTAGTTCTTCAATCCCCTTATCTTTGAACTGTGTCCTGTTGTCTGTCACAATAGACTCTGGGATTCCAAACCTTGTAATGATATGGTGGCATGTGAACTTTTGGATTTTGGCTGAGCTGATGGTAACCAGGGGCTCAGCTTCGATCCACTTAGTGAAGTAATCAACTGCTACCACCAGAAACTTCAGTTGTCCAGGTGCCTGAGGGAAAAGGCCTAGAATATCCATACCCCACCTATAGAACTTCCAAGGTATAGATGCTATGGAGAGTTCCTTAGGTGGAGCGTGGTAATAGTCTGAATGGTGCTGGCACTTGTCACAAACATGGACGTGTGCTATTGCGTCAGCTTCCATAATGGGCCAATAATAACCAGCCCTGAGAGCCTTCAAGGCTAGGGCTTTGCCTCCCAAATGGTATCCACAACTTCCCTCATAGACTTCTGCTAATACATACTCTGCTTCTTTGGGGGTCAGGCATTTGAGAAAAGGTGAAGAGAATCCTCGCCAGTATAACTGCCCATCGTAGATGGTGTATCGAACTGCAGTCTTGATCAGCTTAGCGACTTCCTTTGGGTCCTTAAACCAGATACTAGACTGTAAATATTTCATGATAGGAGTGATCTATGTGGGCTTTGAATCTTCAATCTGGGAAATGGCTAAAACCATGAGTGAAGGTCGGGATAAGGTCTCTTGTACCACCAAACAATTGTTCCCTGGGCTCTTCGTACTGGCCAGCTTGGATAAGAGGTCCGCCCTTGAGTTTTGTTCCCAAGGGATGTATTCCACATTCACCGTTTAAAACTCCTTATGGAGTCCTTGTACCTTGGCGAGGTATTTTTGCAAGAAGGACTCCTTGGCTTGGTAATCGCCCTGGATCTGGGATATCACAAGCTAGGAATTGCTACATAGTGTGATTCTTGTTGCGCCCAGTTCCTTAGCCATCATTTAATCCGGTAATACATGCTTCATATTCTGCCTAGTTGTTCGAGATGGTGAACTCGAACTTCAAAGAGCTCTCGATCGTCATGCCTTCTGGATTTTCCAGGATTATCCCGACATCACTTCCATTAGGGTTAGATGAACCATCAACGAATATAGTCCATGACGCTTGTTTATGGTCACTGGGATCTGATGTAAGTTCGGCAAGAAAGTCTGAAAGCGCTTGTTCCTTGACTGCTATTCTAGGTTTATATGAAATTCTGAACTCGGAGAGCTCAATGGACTAGGCAATCATCCTTCCTGCTAGGTCCGGTTTATGCAATATTTGGCGGATCGGTTGATCCGTCCTTACTACGACCGGGTGGCATTGGAAGTATTACCTTAGTCTCCTGGCTGTGACGACTAGGGTGAAGGCAACCTTCTAAATCTTCTGATAACAGAGCTCAGGGCCTTGCAGCACCGTACTCACAAAGTAGACCGGCTTTTGTCCTTCAACAGTTTCTCGGATAAGAACCGAGCTAATGGCTTTTTCATAGACAGAGAGGTATACATATAGTGTCTCTCCGGGATCAGATCTAGTTAATATAGGGGGAGATGATAGCATATTCTTGAGGGACGTGAAGGCGTCTTCACACTCCTAGGTCCACTCAAAACCCGTCCTCTTTTTTAATAGTTTGAACAAGGGGAGAGATTTGTGAGCGGCTTTAGCAAGGAAATGTGTGAGTGTCGCAATTCGTCCTGTGAGCTACTGGACTTCTTTTATATTCCGGGGGCCATGCATGTCGAGCACCGCTTGGCATTTATCAAGGTTTGCCTCAATCTCACGATGCGTCAACATAAAGCCCAGAAACTTCCCAGCTCGAACCCCGAAAGCGCATTTTTCAGGGTTGAGCCTCATATTGTGCTTTCTGACTTCTACGAATACTTCTTCGAGCTCGGTAGTGTGGGATCCAGACTCTAGGGTTTTGAGATCATATCGTCAATGTATACTTCAAGCATTCTTCCTATTTGACGCTCAAAAACTCTATTCATCATATGCTGATAAGTGGCTCCGGCGTTCTTTAGGTCGAAGGACATGACCTTGTAACAGTAGCTTGCCTTTTTGGTAATGAAAGCAGTTTGGTCCTCGTCTCCGAGATACATGGGAATTTGATTGTACCTCGAATAAGCGTCCATAAAAGATAGTAGCCGAAATCCAAATGAGCTGTCAACCAACTTGTCGACGTTGGGGAGGGGTATGGATCTTTAGGGCATGCCTTATTCAAGTTTGTATAATCCACACACATCCTCCACTTTTCGTTTGACTTTTTTACTAGAACCACATCGGAGAGTCATGTGCTATAGGAAACTTCCCTGATGAATCTGGCGTTAAGCAGTTCCTTGACTTGCTCTTCAACGATCTGCTATTTTTCCGGGCTAACTTTTCTCTTTTTCTGGGAGACCGACTTCGCGTCTCGTTTAATGGATAAACGATGGCTGACGAAAGCGGGGTCAAGCCTAGGCATGTCAGATGATGTCCAGGCAAATAGATCCTTATTCTATTGGAGGAACTCTATCAGCTGGCGTTTCTCCTGTTCTTCCAAGTTTGCGCCAATTTGGGTGACTTGATCAGGCTTGTCACCCAGTTGGAGTGAGAGTAATTCTCCCTCTAGCTGGGGTCTGGTACCCCGAATTTCTTTCCTGACATCCAACTCAATCATGAGAATGTTCACTTAATCTAACGCTGGGGTAGCTGCAAGTACTATTGCTTTCTTTGGAGTTCTGCAAATCTTAAGGCTCTCGTTATAACATTTGCGCGCTACAATTTGGTCACCTTTAACTGTGACCACCTCATTATTTTTGTTCAGGAATTTCATGGTCAGGTGGGCAGTGGAAACTACAGCGGCAATGCCGTTCAAGGTGGGTCATCCTAAGACGATATTGTAAGCAGACGAGCAATCCACAACTAAAAATCTGACCTTAATGGTTCTGTAGATTCTATTATCCCCGAGGGTTAAGAATGTTTCAAAATATCCCACCGGAGTAATCTTCTCTCCGGAGAATCCAGTGAGCTCACCCTCATAGGGAGTCAGTGTAGTCATGGGGAACTCCAGTTTCTGAAAGACATCCATAGACATTATATCCGCTGAGCTACCCTGGTCTACGAAAATACATCGAACTTCGCATTGGATATTATTCCAGATATGATGTGTGGATCATCATGATATCGGATGATGTCATCGTAGTCCTAGGTGGTGAACAATATTGGCGATTCTTCTCTGTCGTCAGTACGGGGTCTGCGTGTAGAGTCAGAAATGCTTAATACCGCAGTCCGTAGTGCGTTCTTCTGAGAGTTACTGGATGAGCCTCCTCCTGCAAACCCTCCAGAGATCTTGCTAACTAACTGATCTGTTCTGTTAGCTCCGTTCTGAGTATCCCAATTATGATCTGGCTAGTCACTGGCGTCGCGTTGAGGCTAAGTCTGGGATTTTCTAACTAGGCTACGGGTGCTCCTCCTCTGTCTCGGGGTCGGGCTTCGTCTGGGGCTACGACTACGTCTTCGTTCTCTCTGTTTTCTAGGGTTATCATTATTTCGGATACCGGTAATATATTTTTGTAGTCGGCCTTCCTTAATAAAGGATTCGATAACATCCTGGAGCTGGTGACATTCTTCTGTCTCGTGGCCATAGCCTTTATGCCACTTATAGTATTTGGAATAGTCCTTAGCTTTTTTCGGAGGTGGCGGCCTCTTGATAGTCAGAGTAGTCAGTGGAGTATAGTCAGAGTATTTGGGGCGGTAAGGATCGCCCTTGATGGTCGTCCGAGGTTGATTTGAGCTTTGGTCCTTTTTCTGGTGAATGGGCTCACCATTTTCCAAAGTCTCCTTATCCTTAATGGCTTCTTCCATTTCAATGTACTTTGCTGATCGAGTATGGAACTCATTCATAGTCTCCGGCTTCTTCTTTGCTAATGACTGGAAGAAATTGGAGTCAGCTCAGAGGCCACTCTGGGCGTAATGAAGAGTGATCCGGTCATCTGGGCTAGCTACACGAGCGAATGCGGTGCTGAATCTCTTAATATACTCCCGAAGGGACTCGTTGCTCCCCTGACAAATACCGGAAATAGAGTCAACCGACTTGGGTTGCTCTTTCGCGGTGGTATAGTGTGATAGGAAGCGTTATGAGAGGTCGTCCCATCCAACAATAGACCTTGGTTGCAAGGTAGAAAACCATTAGAGGGCGCCCTTCTTTAGAAAGAGGGGGAAAGCCCGGCATAGCAATTCTGGTGTCCCCCCGTGGAACTGCATGGAATGGGTGTAGGCATCAAGGTGCTCCTGCGGGTCTGTCGTACCATCATATTGCTCAAGATTGGAGGGGGGCTTAAAACCTCTCAAGACCCTGTACGCCATTAGTTCTTCCAAAAAGGGTTGTTGTTGGATGCCAGGAAACGAGATGTTGTTCCCGATGACATGGTTGTCTTCATTGCGGGGTGGCCTTCTCTGGTTGTTAGCCATATTCCTCCTTTCTTGGATAGTTTTCACGTGTACTAATCATTCTAGCTCGTCGATCCGACGTCGTTGGACATTCAACTGGCAGCATTGTTCATCCAGTTGCTGCGTCTACTAGGCTACCAGGAGCTCAGCTGGGAGCACAATCAGCAGTGTTGTTATTGCGAGGGCCTAGGCGTGATTGGACGGGGCCCCTAGACACTTGAATAGGGTTGGTTGTCCTTTCTCTAGGATTGGCAAACCTATCCAAGACAAACGTTATGCACAGTGGATGTGGACTTTTGTCAGAGAATGAAGTTTCATGTCCATCGCGCAGGTGCTTTGAGACATGTTCTTGGTCTCCAACGGCCGAAGCTTCCACCGCAGCCAGTGGAACTGATTGAGGAGGGGATTGGACTGCTGGCTCCTGTCTTTGATTAGTAGGAGGTGGCGCAACGTTTCTCCTCGAATATTGACATGTGTTCACCACGTGGTCATGGGTTCGATTCCCACAGACGGCGCCAATGTTCTGAAGTAAATTCATATGGTACTTGAGAAAGGCACGTGAATGGTGGTTTCCTCCTTAGCAACAGTGATCAAACGTGTTAAAGCAGGGGGTGGATACTTGCAAAAAAGACTCCAACGCTCAAGTTAGGCTATGCACAAATAAGGCAGAGTATACTGAGTAATTTACTGATACCGGATTAAAGCTACTTAGTCTTGTCTTTATAGAGCGTGGATAGAATCTTCATGCAATCTGTATTGTATGCAGGTATTTAGGATTAGTATCCTGGCAAGGATTACTTTCCTACTATTATTGGGATAAATCCCTATAAGTTAAGAACTCTTAATACGAGAGTCACTTATCAATCTGAGACAGTTATGAGTCCTATAATATCGTAAGTAGATGATTGACAGTTACGAATATTTAGGGATATATATATCTTTAGCACATATCTAGTAATCTTGATATTATGGTCCAACGTCGTTCAGTATGCACAACTCCGAGGTCTGTACTACCTTTAAGGCCTTAGTCACATCGTTCAGGGCAGAGTCCAGCTAGCCGTGTGTCAGGTTGATCCAATAAAATGGTATCTCAGATTACGATCCAGAACATTAAACAAATTAATTAAAGACAGCTAAAAGTCAAGTCCTCTTATAAATTTACAAAGGCGTGAGTATGTCACAATATACATATGGCATCCCATCTATCTGTTGACAGTAACCAAAAAAAAAAAAGACGCAGGACATAATCGCGGGAGAGAGCGTCAGATTGTGGGAAATTATGGGAAGCTTAGTGGGGAACACGAATGCAAGTGAAAAGGCGTATTAAAGAAAAATAAGTGGGAAAAATTAATACTTAATTTCAATTAAAAACTGCCACATCACAAATAAAAGTTGTCCAATTCGTAATAGATAATAATGAATAATGAATTGGTTGGATGACTTGAATTTTCTCAAATGGAAAATGATTAATCCACGTGCATCAGTATTTTCTTAATTTTTTTTAAGTAGTTAATTATAGAAGAGAGAAAGATACAAAATTATATAAGAAATGTCACAAATTTTAACTGAGTCTCATTAATAATTTTTGAAAAATAATTAATCCTCCTAACTCATTCTTCTAATAATCATTCTAATTATTAAATGAAGAAAATATTAAATATTTTTATGTTCTTAAGATATTAGTTACATTTAATTTTTTATTTAATAATTTTTTTATTAAGTAGTAGGAGGATTATTAGAAGAATATTTTAAGAGGATATAACAAAATTCATAATTTTTTTTTTTTGTCTTTCTTCTCTTACAATTGACCTCTTGATACAAAAAAAAAAATTGAGAAGAACTTCATTCAATCCTTCTAACTCATCCTCTTAATAATCATCCTAATTATTAAATAAAGAAAGTATTTAATTTTTTTATATTCTCAAGATATTGGTTACATTTAATTTTTTATTTAATACTTTTTTATTAAGTAGTAGAATAATTATTAGGATGATACTTTAAAATGATATAATAAAACTCTTCTCAAATATATTGGTCATTTTAAATTAGACAACTAACTCAATCATTATCCAATAAATAAATATAAGTTACCATTGGGTCAGTTATCATTATTGATTTCTTATTGGATAATGATGTTCTTATATCACTTTTTAAATACATCACTTTTTATTATATTTTTAATAGTTATAATTAAGTGAGAGAAAATGATAAAAAATAATAATGTAATTAATAATATGAAGAATAGTATAAAAAGTTATATGAAAGAAAAATATAGTAAAAATATTATTATTGATTTCTTATTGAATAATGAAGTTCTTACATCATTTTTCAAAATACACCACTTTTTATCACATTTTTAATGGTTATGATTAAGTGAAAAAAATGATAAGAAAAAAATAATGTAATCAATAATATAAAAAATAGTATAAAAATAATGTGAAAAAAAATATGACAAGAATATCATTATTATTTCTTATTACAATTATTTCAGATGCATTTAAGTTTGGTCATGCTGATGTAACTTATATTTATTTATAATAAACGTCGTACAATTTTTTTTTTGGGTATAAAAACGGGGTCATAATTTTTTTATTTATTAAGATGTAACAATTTTTTTATTATTATGATACTCCACCGAGCCTCATTCTAATTCCCTTCTTACATGGTCATACAATAATGCATTAGGCCAGTTTTCAAGCAAATTAAAGGAACAAACAACGTGTCAATCCGAATGAAAAGAACTCAAATATATTATCTCAAGATTCATATCTTTGAAAAAAATACTATTAAAAAAGATTTCTACTTAAATATTTAACTATATCCTTAAAAATTAATCAATTACTTATTGAATGAAAAAATACTATAAAAAAAATCCAATAAAAGGTAACAATGACTTAGGAATTCATTTTATCGTGCTTTCGTTTATTGGGCAAGGGATAAATTTCAATCGCACACAGGATTCACTTAAATGGGCTAGATATTGCCGACTACCACTTCAGACCTTTATCAGTACACCCATCCATAAGTTTCACATATTTTCATCTTTACAATTTTTTTATATCTTGTTAATTTTTATAAAATTATACATAATATGCTATAATTAAATAACATGTTTCCATGAGTAAACGAAAAGAAGAAAAATAGATAACAGGTACAACTAGCAAGATAAGACGTGAGATAATAACAATAATGAGCTTTAGCAAGAATAATTTTGGTTTAATTAAAATCAAATGATAGACATGTGAGAATTAGAGGTAGTCCAATTAATTATAGATAATAGATTTGATGCTGCACCATTTGGCAGAACTTCCAACCGCAAACACATAACTGAACAAAGCCTCAAGTGGGTTCTCATCAAAGACGACTTAGGCACCCTTGGCCGCCATGCGTTTTAGGTTACCAAGCATGTCCACATCAGAAGTATCAAAAGCAAATGACTAAGAATAGTTAATTCCAAAAACCTTATTTTCTTGGTTACATCAGGAAACATGTTTGAACGCATATCAGAATATGTTTGAGCTTCCAGTGTTTTACCCACGGTATCATTGTGCAACACACGGTATTTTACCCCGTGTTTACAATGTCATGCTTGAAACAATCCACATAACATTGATTTACAAAAACCAATGGTAACGTCCAATTAAAAAAAACAAAACAAAAAGCCCTAGTAAACTTCCATGCAAGAAGGATGTTACCAAATAAGAGCTTGAGGACAGCCTACACCCTGCAGTGCAGCAAAGAGAACAAACTGGAAACTAAAACTTTAACAAGTCAGTACATATCTCTCACCCGGTGAAGAATAATTAAATGAAAGCCAACCACAAGATGCAAGAACAATGGAAACCCTAGTTGATACCAACTATTTACAAGCATAACAATCTGAAAAGCCTAAGTATGTGTGAATTTTCATGGAACAATCATCAGAAATGTGTGAGATCTGCATGGAACAATCAAATGAAAAATCATCAAATTGGCAACACTCTAGTATTGCCCAGAACCATTGTGTTGACGGGCAAAGAAAACATTTCAAAAATCCTAGCAAGCTTTGTAGTCCTGTTAAAAGAGCCCTCCAACAAGACATACTACGTAAATACCCATTTATAAGATTTCAAATTCCTCAGGCAACGGCTTCCAGTGCCTTAAGACCACAAACATAAATTGTAAAAAAGTAGTTGCTACTTAACACCAACAACGTCGTATGAGAGTTGGAAACTACCCACTTGAATATAACAAAATCAAGACCAAATCCACATAAGCATACACTTCAACAAACTGACCAATTTTAGTTAGTTCATGTTTTCCTTTGGGGCCAGGGTTTTGCTAAATCAAGCAGGGTATAACTAGGTGCATAAAGTGCCAACTTCAATTTCCAATTCAGAAACTCAGTAACAGACGATATTCAATCCTTTTCTGTTACTTTACAATCACTTCAATGTAGCATTTCCCAATGATATTGCCCAGGCAAATGGTCTTCTGAGGGCCATGCCAGTGGAGATCAACCAATTGCGTACAAATAATTGCATTGCAAAGTGGAAAACTATTTAGCCAACTAGCCAAGGGAAGATACTAATGCTTCTTTAGCATTGTCTTGTACTCCCCCTCAGTACAAAATCTCAAAAGAACAAATCATTCCAGCAACAAATATTACCAGTATATCATGCTTTATAGGATGACACTATCACAAATCCCAAGAAACCAAGTCAATAAGTCACATAAATCCCAAGAAACTAATCTTTTGACTTTATTAATTGCTGAAGTAGTGCTCCTAATACTACTAGCTCAACAAAGTGCCGGTTAGTTCACTTCTGTTCTGCTCATAGCACTGTAAAAAAAAAAGCAAGCCAAAGTAACTAAACATCTCTTTTGAGATTAAAAATAACGAACCAACTTTTTGATAAATTCAGCAGGTGAAAATCCAATAAGCCTTAACCAAATAAGTAGCATCTCTAGCCTTGGTCTCTATCCAAATGAAAGGAAGATGGAGCAGTCTTACATTATCCACCCATATGGTATCATAAATCAAGGTTTAATTACACACCACTGCTCAATTCTTCTCTTTCCACCTCTAATTAACTTTAGTCCATACAGCACAAATTCAAGAACTGATAATACATCCCATCCAGAGAATATCCAAGATAGCTTGAATTGACATAATCTAGTTTTGTGACAAACTCCCCAAAAAGGCTATAACTAGCAACATTCCTTTGTCTCCAAATTGTAGGCATCATAACGTGCATAAGCTTCAAAGGTCTACAGCAGCCTCTTTATTATATCAGATCTGTTCATAGACAAATTCACTGGTGACTACAGTGTCCAACCTTCGCCAGCCCTTGTGAAAAAATAGAGATGCCATTTCGAGGATAGAGAAATCTCTCCAGAAAATATATTCACTTATATTGAATGTATCCTCATGTACTCCACAAAATGCAATGCCAAGGAGTTATCAGATGACTTACCTCAATAATAAGACCCAGATCCACCACCACCCATGTAACTGCTACCACCACCCACACCCCTGCCAGAATACATTGATGAATATGAGCTGCCACCAACCTACAACACAGGAACAATAAAAGTTAAGAATAAAAATACATACGCACATTCAACATTACCCATTGAGAAAGGCCAGGAACATTACATCACTTCCACGAGAAATGTAATCACCACCATAACTTGATGAGTACATACCACCAACATCACTACCACCAAAAGAACCTGGCATGCAACACACAATAAAGATGTTAGGACTAAGCAAACAAAATTCTGATGTTGATAATAACAAATCAGACTATTTGCAACAAAATCCACCTCCGCCATAACCCATGCCCTGTCGGCTGCTATACATCCCATGTGAATCTTGACTAGAAATAGAACTTCTGTTGCCACCACCATATCCCAGACTAGATCTTCCAAGTCTACCAATCAAAAAGTAAAGAATGAATTACAAGATAACAATAGGATTTAGGGTGGAAAGAATGCAAGAACCAGAATTTTAAATAACTAACCTATCACCATAAGCATCTGCATACTGTGAAGCACTACCACCATAGTCATAATCCAATCGAGCTCTTGATTGGCGAGCACCAGTATCCGCATATCGTGGAGGAACATCATCCTCATAAGAAATAAAAAGTAAAGAATTTCATTTACAAAATCAAGCCCTTGTACAACTAAAATGAGATTCAAAACAATAAAATTAGAATAAATGTGCAGAAATAATACTAACTATGGCAGAATAAGGACGTTTTGAGCCAGACAGAGTATCATAATCACGAGGACGTCCTTCACGGTAACTTAGATGGGGAGGAGGTGGAGGAGGTGGCCTCTCAAATCTTTGGCCATAGCCATCATCCACATAACCTCTCCTTGGTGCAGCACGAGATGATGTACTTCTAGGGAGCTCAGAATAGCCAGGGCCACGGGCTGGATAACCCCTGTAAGATGGGCGTCTTTCAGAGGCCACCCTCGAGCCATAATCTGAAGCAACTCTATTTCTTGGTGGTAGATCCTCACGTCGACCGTAGTCTCTCTTCATGCTACTTTTTGGATACGTGGGAGCTAACAAGACATACAGTAGTATATTGATCATAAAGAAAGAATGAACAATAGTAACTCTGTAAAAAAAAATGGGAAAAAAAACTGTAGATTACATACCAGCCTGTCTCCTATCATACGATCTAGCTGGAGGAGCCATTGGCCTACTTCTTACTGGCATGGACATGACAGGACGTCTATCTCTCACGCTAACGGGCCTAACTGGAGGAACACGACTTCCAATTCCTCTTACCCCACGGGAAGGAAAACTACGTGGTGCAGATCGGCTCCACAAAGGCCTTGCCATTATTCCAGATCCGCGACTAGAACGGTAGTCCCCACGACTAACATGTTTTCCACGGCCTCTCTGAAGTGGTCTTGACAACCTAGCCCTAACTTTTGCCTGAAAGAAGCTGAAAGCATTATAAAATGCCCCATTTAACTGTTGCACATATACAGTTTATTTAAAAGCCAAGACAGACCTTCTTGTCACCTTCACCCAACTCTGTACCGGTAATGCTTTCAGCACATCTTACAGCAGCATCATGTGTGCCAAATGTAACAAATCCATAGTCCTTCCTGCGGGCAGCTGGCATATTCCTGGCGAGCTCAATCTTTTCAATCTCCCCATATTTCTTAAGAAGATCCCGGACATAATCTTCATCCCACGAAGGAGGCAGTGCATCAATAAACACAGTTTTAACCTGCAACTTAAACACACTAGATCAGCAAATAAAAGGTATATTAACAGCTAAACACCAAAGACCACTTCAAGGATAGCTTGTCCACTCATAATAACCACTAAAGTGTCATTCTGCGCACCCTTATAAGTAAATTCAACTAAATTTGTAGAATTTACTAATTTAATAATCAATCATAAAAGTAAGCCCAAGTGGTTTTTTATAAATAAAAAAGTAAAAGAATAAGATTACAATATCCAAAATATAGACACCCAAAAAATTAACTGCTATTGGTGTTGAAAGCCAGCAGAGATGTTGACAGCAACTCGAATGCTTCAGCAAGATCAAAGAACCATACCACGCAGGTTCCATTTAACAATCCCTGGTGAAACCAAGGAAATCAGATTCAGAAAAATACCTGTGCCATAATTTCATCACCCGGGTCAATAAAGGAATCTGCAAAGGAAACCTTTGCAGGCTTATCAACTCCAAACACAACATCTCTCTTCTGCAGTCGCTTAAAGGCATCCATAGCATCTGAGCGAGAGGAAAATTCCAAAAATGCAAATCCACGGTTCATTCCTTCATCGTTACTATCTTCTACTAAAGTCAAATCCTCAACATTTGTAACTCCATAATGTTTCAACTTCTCCTTTAACTGGCACCAGAAGTTGCATTAATAGTCAGAAACTCAGTAAGCTTCAATCAAGAGAAAGTCACCAGCAAACAGAACTCATGCCTTTTGAAGGTCAGAAGGTGGCAAAAAAATAGGCCCAAAAAATTAAACTTACAGCTTCCTTTGTCCATGTCTTGCATATGTTACCCAAATAGAGGGTATCACTGTCCTGACTCGGAGTAACACCACATTGTTTGCCATTAATCTGAAAATTGCAGTGATAAAAACATATGATTTAATACGCTATCAGTTTTAAGTCCACTCTAATGTTGAGAAGATCAAAGATTACCACTGGATTTCTGAGCTCTGCTACAGCTCGTTTTGCTTGTTCAACAGTTTCAAAACGTAAGAATGCAAATCCCTTGTTCTTTTTAGTCTGAGGGTTCATCATCAGCCTGACTTCAGTAACCACCCCAACTTCACTGAAAACCTTCCTCAGATCATCTTCAGTAGCATCCTTGTCTAGGCCCCCAACAAACACTTCAAATTCTTTCCGCTTTCGCCTCTCCTTTACAACTTCGCGGTGTTCCTCTTCCTCCACATCAGCCATCTCTGCATGCTCGTGCTCCTCACCAACATGCTCATCATCCTCTTCACCCTCAATTTCATCATGAACATCTTCAGCTTCTTCCTCACCCATATCACCCTCTTCTTCACCTACATTATCTTCAGCTTCTTCTTCTACTTCATCTCCCATCTCATGAACCTCATGTTCAATTTCCTTCTCATCATAATCAACTCCACCATACTCCTCAGGTTCATACTCAGGATCATTATCCTCCAAATCTAAGCGTTCATCTTTTTCATATTCATCTATGGACTCCTTAACCTCCTCTTCATTGTCTGTCATAAAATAAATATTTCAAATTATCCAAGTCAAAACAGACTTAATTTTTCCAACATCACAGTATTTGTTAAATTAGGGTGGACCACATTCCATAATGGATCCTCATCAACCCTTGTTGAAATTATTTCCATCATAGCACGACTTATAACAGTAACACATAAATGAACTGAAAAGGAACTTGAACCAAAATTTTTTTTAAAAAAAAAGTGAGCACCTTCACAGTATGTGCAACCCATTCAGTAGGCCTCCAACTCAAGTTGCAAGAGGTACAAAACAGAAGCGAGAATGACTAGTACCATTTAAACATATCTATGATCTATCATAAGAAATGCTTTCTAAAATAAGTTCCTTATTATATTTGCTGGTACATTTCCATTAAGCAATAAATAAGGAGCAAAAATAGGTAGGAAAACATAATCACAAGCTTTATATACACAGATAACGCAAAAACTATACATTCACTAGTATTTTCCTTAAAAAAATCAGATTAAGATACCCTCAAGAGAGCTAAAACAATATAAAATTTCACAAGCAAAGAACCCAAAGAATATTGATGACCAAATGTAAACTCAAAACAACCAAAATATTAGAACTTTGACAAACCCCGCCTCGCATAACAGCCCCAACATGCAGCACGGATCTCAGTTTCCTCAGATCCAAATAAAAAATAAATATCCAAAAATCTTATACATCAAAAAAAAAGGGGGAAAGGGGCTTACTTTTCAGCACAGGCAACCCATTAGGCACATGGGTTGCTTCTTCTACAGCCTCAGGAGCCATTTGGTTCACATCAATAGACTTGTCCTCAACAACAGGTTTCTCCTCAACGACGGGTTTCTCCTCAACAACGGGATTCTCTTCGACCTTGGGCTCCTCCCCAACAACCGGCTTCTCTTCAATCTTCGAAACCTCTTCCGCAGCTTCAGGTTGCTGCTGGTTCTGTGCAGCCTTCGGTGTCCCCCTGCTTCCTCTGCCACCCCTCTTTGCACCACCCGCCGCAGCGCCTCTCTTCACCGCTCTAGGAGGCATTGTTCGCACAGCTTTGAACCCTAAATTTCACAAACGAAAATTACCCAACCCTTTGCGGATCAGAAAACCCTAAATTGAAAAGCCTAATTTTACAAGATTGAAGAATCGAAAACCTAAAGAGAGAGTGTCTAAATCGAAATTTGAAGAGAACCCAACTGTTAAAAATGAGAAAAGAGAGCAAATTGGGAATCAGAGAGGGATGAAGAAAACCCTAGAGAAGAGAGTGAGAGTCGAAGAGAAGGACAGGAGATAGCAAGACCCTGAAAAGAGAGAAAGTAAGATAAACGCGGAACCCTAGAGTTGAATTTATATGATGACTCGAAAGGGAGGAAGGGTACAGGATTCAGTCTGATATATGACACACCATATCACTAAGAACCTATTTGTGCATTTATCAGAAATCATTTTGGTACTGTAAATGGTCAGGATTAATTGAGCGTAGTATAAGAATTTGGTATGAGAACCTAACAGTGCATTTATAAATAAATATTATACATAATTTAACCCAAGTTTTTTTATATTTTTTTATTTAGTTCTTAAATTAAATAATGATACGTAAATAATGATACGTATAAGAATTGTATTGTTAATTTTAAAAAAATCATATATTATTATTTAATTTGACTAAATAGAAATAATATAAAAAATTTAATTTAAGTTGTCCAAAAACATTTTGGTACCTGTTCTGGACCGTGATCCGGGATCTAGCTCCATAGATCAACCTGGTATGAAAGACTACCTGGGACTCTCTCTTGGCGTAGAGGAAGACTCACGACGTATTAGGACCACTGATTACGGCCTTTGAACAAGATATCGATTATATGACATCGTGATTGATAGATTCGCGCAGAGGATGAATCCCTAAATATCCGAATCGTCAATCATCAACTTACGATATTATAGGATTGACAGATATCCTTAATGGTTAGATACTTTCCATATCTTAATCCCAGGTTTACAGGGATATATCTGATAATAACGGGAAGGCAATCCACATTAGGATACTAATCCTAAATTACCTGCATTCAGTATTCGATAAGAATCTCATTAGGATTCTGTACACGCTCTATAAATACGAGGCTAAGTCATCTCAGTAAGGTAACTCAAAACTCAATCCCTAAAACCTTGTTGTACACTGCCTGACTTGAGCGTTGGAGTCCCTTTGCAGGTACCCAACCCCCCCCCCCCCGTGTTACGAGTCCAGCTGCTGCCGAAGGGAGAATCCACCGTAACGTGCCTATCTCAGGTACCCTCTGAATCCACTTCAGAACATTGGCGCCGACTGTGGGGACCATAAATTTCTAATCCCACCCAATCATGGTCAATACGAGGCAAAACTCCAGAAGAGACGCTGCTCAAGCCTCTGTCAACCAGAGACAAGATCCTGACATGCAACGTCCGCCACCACCACTGCCTCCACTCGTGGCTCAAACCTCTGCTGTGAGAAATCAGGCACCTGGATCAAGAAGCCGACGTGATGGGCACTCTACCTCCTTTTCTGAGGAGTCTCCCAACCCATCACGCAGGATTTCTGTCAGGGAAAGACTTGGATTCCCAGCTTAGAGAGGCGATCAGAGCCTTCAAGAGCGTAGGATTCCAGTGCACCAACGTTTGGGAATCCCGAACAACGAGTTTGATGATCGTGCATCCCCCTCTGAACGCACACATCAAACTCGAGGTTCCCAACGCCAGTTTCAAGATATGTTGCAGCAACATATGGACTTACTCAACGATCAATTCAGGAGGCTGGAGGACATGCAGCACGCCATGCATGAAAACCAACCCAAGCCGCGCCACCGTGATAGACGGACCGACGTGGAAAATAACGTATGACGGCCCACGCCGATGAGAATTCCCTTTGGGGACAATAAGCCGGAATCGAGGAACTATGGAACAACCTTTCTCTGACCAGCTCATGGAATTCCGGGTTCCGAGGAATTTCAAGTTTCCTCCAAACCTTGAAATTTACGACGGGACCACGGACCCCCAAGAACACATAAACGCCTACGAGCAGTCCCTGTGTTTCTATGGCGGATCCATGGAACTGTTGTGCCGAGCCTTCCCCCTCTCCCTCAAAAAGGGAGCCCTCAGATGGTTTACAAGCCAACCACGGGTAGCCATTATGGATTGATCGGACCTCAAACAGTGTTTCCTGTTGCAGTACACCACGAGCAAGGAGCAACCGAAATCCATCGAATCCCTGGCTAAGATCCGCCAGGGAAAGGACGAGAGCCTTCGGGATTACGTTAGGCGCTTTATGGCTACCTGCACAAATGTAGAAAACTTTGAAGACAGAATAGCCTTGCATTATGCCAGGAGCGGTCTCCGGATAGGCTCCGATTTCTTCAAGTCCTTGGCAAAAAAGAAGCCAGACAATCTTACCGACTTCCAGAAACGATCTGAGAAGTACGTTTACTTGGAGGAAGCAACAGAAGACCATAGGAGGTGGGACAAAGGTGAGCCTTCTCACCAAAAGCCCAACCAGAATTCCTCAAGGTCACGACTCCCAAAGGGTAGCCCACCACGGAGAAACTACGCTGACTACACTCCTTTGAACACACCCCGGGAAACAATCTTGAGGGAAGTAATGAACACGGAGTTTCAGAACATCCGGAGGCCGCCTCCTATCAAGAAGCACAAGCAGAATGATCATTCCAAGCATTGCACATGGCATAAAGCCTATGGCCACGACACAGAGGATTGCTATCAGTTGCGCGATGCCATTGAATTTCTAATTAAGGCCGGACGCCTGCAGTAGTATATCCTCCAAGTACAAAACAACGAAAGGGATAATAGGCGCAGAGAGAGCAGACGTCGAAGCCCGTCCCCTACACGCAGAAGAAGGACAAGAAGCCCTAGGAGAAGATCCTGGACTCCGCCTCGACGAGATAACAGCGATCGACAGGGTCGAGCCAGGAACACTCCCCCTGTCGACAACGACGACTACCGCGCCGAGCCCAACAGGACGATCCATACCATCGCCGGTGGCTTTGCCGGAGGGGGATCCTCCAATGGAGCTCGAAAGAAAGTCCTTAGAATGGCAGTCTTTAGCGTGGTCCACTCAGAGCTAAGAACACAAGCAAAGAATAGAAAAGCGCCTCTCATTACCTTCTCAGACGAAGACTACGGCGGAATAATCCCGGATCACGACAACCCACTCGTCATATCCGGGGTAATTTCCAATGCTGAAGTTCGACGAATTTTCGTCGATCAAGAGAGTTCAGCCGACATCATGTTCCTAGATCTCTATCAGAAGTTGGAGCTCCCGCAACCTGACTTGACTCCCCACGTTGGAGAACTGGCGGGTTTCACCGGTGAGAAGATCACCCCGGTCGGATACTATGAAACCCACCTGACTCTTGGATCATCTACACTATTCAGAACTGTCAAGGTAAAGTTCCTGGTTATGGACTGCCCCTCGGCTTATAACATCATCTTGGGCCGTCCTTCTCTCAACGCCCTTGGAGCGGTGGTATCCACCATCCACCTCATGATGAAGTTCCCCAACAAGAACAATGACGTCGTCACTGTAAAAGGCGACCAAATTGTAGCCAGGAAGTGCTATAATGAGAGTTTGAAGATCTGTAAAGTGCCTCGGAGGTCGAGCCCCGTAGCATCCACCCCGGCTATCGACTAGGTTAACATCTTAATGACGGAGCTAGACGTTAGAGAAGAGATCCGGGATACCCGACCCCAGCTCGAAGGTGAACTGGAGCCCCTTCAACTCGGGACCAACCCTGAACAGATCACCAAGATCAGAGCTCGTCAGGGTGAAAAAGAAAAACAGCAACTCTCAGAACTCTTGTTGAAAAACAAAGATCTTTTCGCTTGGACTTCCTCCGACATGCCCGGACTCGACCCCAGTTTCATTTGCCACCGATTGTCGATTAAAGAAGGTACCAAGTCGGTCGCGCAAAAGAAGAGGAAGGTCAGACCCGAGAGGCAGCAAGTCGTCGAGGACCAAGTTAAAGAGCTACTAAATGGCAACTTCATCAGAGAAATCTCATATACCACATAGCTCTCCAACGTAGTTTTAGTAAAAAAAGTCCAATGGAAAATGGAGGATGGGCGTAGATTACACCGACCTGAATAAAGCCTATTCCAAGGACCCATATCCACTCCCCAATATGGATAAATTAGTGGATGGCTCCTCGGGGTTCAGATGGCTCTCATTCATGGACGCATATTCTGGGTACAACCAGATTCCTATGTTCGCTGAGGACGAGGATAAAATCGCTTTCATTACCGACAGGGCGAGCTACTGCTACAAGGTCATGCCTTTCGGCCTAAAGAATGCAGGAGCCACCTACTAGAGGATGATGAATAAGGTTTTTGAAAACCAAGTGGGAAAGATGCTAGAAGTCTACATAGATGACATGATAGTAAAGACCCCGCACAGCGAATCGCACACGGCGGACCTCGAGGAAGTATTTGCACAAATCTGAAAGTACAACATGAGGTTAAACCCAGAGAAGTGCGCTTTCGGGGTCCAGGCCAGTAAATTTTTGGGGTTCATGCTAACTCATAGAGGGATTAAGCCAATCCGGATAAATGCCAGGCCATCCTCAACATAAGAAGTCCCCGGAACATCAAAGAGGTACAACAGCTTACGGGGCGCATAGCGGCCTTCACAAGATTCTTAGCTAAAGCCGCTCACAAGTCTCTCCCCCTATTCAAATTGCTCAAGAAGGGAAAAAGCTTTGAATAGACTCAGGAGTGTGAAGATGCCTTCACGTCATTAAAAAACCTTTTGTCCTCCCCTCCTATCTTGACAAGGCCGGACACCGGAGAGATACTCTACTTGTACCTATTCGTCCACGACGAGGCCGTAAGTTCAGTATTGATCAGAGAAACCAACGAAGGATAGAAGCCTGTCTACTTCGTAAGTAAGGTCCTCTAGGGCCCTGAGCTTCGATACCAAAAGGTTGAGAAAGTTGCTTTTGCGCTCATTATCACCGCAAGAAGACTTCGACAATACTTCCAATGCCACCCAGTGGTGGTAAGAACCGACCAACCAATCTGACAGGTGCTACACAAGCCAGAACTGGCCGGCCGAATGATTGCGTGGTCGATCGAACTCTCAGAGTTTGGAATCACATACGAACCACGACTGGCAATAAAAGCCCAAGCGTTGTCTAACTTCCTGGTGGAACTCACAATAGACAACGGTGACCATATGAAAGCCTTCTGGACCATTTTTTGTCGACGGATCGTCGAACCCCAAAGGAAGCGGGGCCGGAGTGATTGTCGAAAACTCGGAAGGCTTGACCTTGGAGCACTCCCTAAAGTTTGAATTCCCGACTTCAAACAATCAGGCCGAGTATGAGGCCTGCATCGCCGGCTTACTAATGGCAAAGGACCTGGAGGCAACGCGGATCACGCTTTGCAGTGATTCCTAGCTAGTAACCTCCCAAATCCGAGGCGAATATCAAGTCAAAGAACCCCTCCTGCAGAAATACTTGAACAAGGTCCAGGAACTTTTGAAAGGCTTCGAAGAGGTCAAGATAGAGCACATTCCAAGGGAACAGAACTCCAGAGCAGACCTTTTGTCTAAACTGGCCAGCACGAAGAGCCCCGGCAACAACCGGTCTGTAATCTAAGAAACCCTCTCCCAACCCTCCATCACGGATAACAGCATATCCCAAGTGGAGGACCATCAGCCATCTTGGATCACTCCTATACTGGGTGTTGATACCTAATTTTGTCCATAAAATTTTGTCATTTAATCAAGGATTAATGTTTAATTGCAGTGTTGTGAGCATTTTATTTTCTTGGTCAGTTTTCATTTTAGTTTATTTTTATTGGTGCAAACAAAAAAAACAAATAAAAAAAAAACACAAACAAAACAAAAAATAAAATAAAAAAATATATTAAATAATAACAAACGATTTCCTTCTGTTGTTACAAGAAAAAATGAATAAAAAAAAAAAGAAAAGCAAGTAAGCGAGTAGCTTTCTCCTAAGCGTCTTTTGGTGGCTACTCGAACCTTGGGAGCCGCCTATCATGGATGGGGAAATGGCAAAGCAAGCATTGGAGAAGGAGGAGCTTGGAGTAGGAGGCAAAGACAAACACAAATGAGGAAGTGTCGGGGTGACCCTGCCGGGTCAACCCCGCAGCCTCTCCACCTCGAACAGGAGGCCTCTGTGTTTTCGGATACAAAGAAAAGGGAAGGCAAAAGCAAGAAGGGAGGAGATTTAACAAAAGGGCGGAGACCACACCGGGGGGCTCTCGGAAGAACCAATCTTCAATCTCCATAGCTAACATCACAGCATCACCTAAGAAGCCAATCCTTCTCCCCATCAACTCCATTCACGTTTGCACACAACCTCCTTCCGTAGCCTCACCATCCTTCCAGCCTCAACCACATTCCACTCCCAAACCGTGACCTCCAACCACCATCACCATCTTCCCCAAGCTTCCTCCCGTAACCATCTTCACCACCACCCTCCATCTTACCTTCAACAACCAATCAAACCCAACCCCATTAGATCCGCTAACCGAAGCCGCCGGTCACATCCTCCACTCGCTCGAACCGTCCACCGTGAGCCACCCCTTCACACCTCAATCCATCCCATCGAACCGTAAACCACCGGAGCTCGCCAGATCTCGAACCGGCAAGACTGTCGACGCACCGACCCCGTCCGCCCATTCCAGGCCGCGACACACCGACCCACCGACCAGCGTCCTCGTCGCCGGCTCCCTCACTCCTCGGACCGCACGCGTCCCACACCGCATCGACTCCCGCGCCGTCGCTCGCGGGGTCTCACCGCACCAGACTCCGCGCCGTCGCTCGGGGTCTCGGCCAGCACCGGCTCCGCGCCGTCGCACTGGTCTCGGCCCGCACCAGACTCAGCCGCCGTCGCACTGGTCTCGGGCCTAACGCACCTAACGCCGCGCCGTCTCCTTCCACCTTCGCCGTCGCACGCCGTGAGCCTCTCTCTCTCCCTCGCGTCTCGTCCTTCTCTCCCCCTCTCAATCTTTCATTTTTCTTCTTCTGTTTTGATTTACGAACCTCCCGATCCATCGTTTTCTACTTTTTTTTTTTTTGTTTCTTTTTTTTCTTTGATGGGCCAAGTGACCCATTTCGTTTTAAAACCCCCCCTTTTTTTTTTCTTTCTTTGATGGGCTAGTAGCCCATTTCGTTTTAAAATCCTTTTTTTTCTTTTTTTTCTTTTCTCTTTCTTTGATGGGCTAGCAGCCCATTTCCGTTTTAAAATCCTTTTTTTTCTTTCTTTTGGTAATGCTAAAAAATAGAAAAAAAAAGGGCGGAATATAAAAAAAAAAAAAGGAATCAAAATATGTTTTGGGTTTTAGGATTTAGTCATTGTTTGACAATGTTTATTTTACTTAATGGTACATTTTATGTTGTGTTTTGTGATTAACAAAAATAAAATAAAATAAAGGAAAAAAAAATCTAAAACAAAAAAATAGGTTCTGCTTTGGGTTGTCTGATTTGTGATGTTTATGTTTAATATTCTTTATTTACTTAACTCGTGAAAATTTGTGTTTATTTGTTTGTCTTCGTATATTTCTTAAAAAATAAAAAATAAAAATCTTTTAATCCATGCAATGACCAATGATGATGATTGAACAGCGGATGCTATCTTCATTATCTTTTGGATCATAAGGGTTTATTGAGTAGCCTAGTGCTAACTTGAATCCTGTGCAAAAAATGGATTCGCTTTCAAATAAAATCTTCTTTTAATTAAAATCAATCAACTCACACTTATTTTATAAAGAACTACGTGACTTTGAGTTCCTCATTGCACCCGAGGATACGTAGGAGCAGAATCTCTATTCTGTCAAGCCAAAAAAAAATAAATTTTCATAATTTGGTTGTTTCTTTTATTTCTTTTCAAAAATAAAAAAAATGGAAAAATATTAAATAATTACAAAGTTTTTTCTAAAAAAGGGTAAAAATAAATATATTTGAGATTATTAAATTTTGTACAACTAACTTAAGGTACCGTTCATGGAACGGGCAGTGTAGGGTGCTAATACCTTCCCTACCTGTAATCGACTCCCGAATCCAAAACTCATTTTCAAAAAGACCAGTTTTCCTAATTAAAGGGTTTTTCTGATGTTTTCCCAATTTAAATAAACATTGGTGGCGACTCCATTGATTTTATCTTTTTCGGTCGTCCCGTTGCGATCCCTATTCTGCATGACAATGGCGACTCTAATCGGGGACATTTAGAGAGTCGCCTCTGTTGTTGTTAGTTGTGCAAATTTTTAATAATCTTTTATTTATTTATTTTACCCTCTTTGTCTTTGTTTTTGTTTTCTTATTTGTTTGTAAATGTATTTTATTTAGTACTTTTACGTAAATATCGATAGCATTTTATGTATATTGTGACTTGTATATATATTTTGTACTTAATTGTTAAAACCTTAGGGTAGGCGATTGCTGGTTGGTTGTTGTATATATGTTTTGCAGGTTGGGGGGTAGTTTTGTCTTTTAAGTTTTGTACAGGTTTGTATGCTCCTTCACACACGTCATTATCACTTACCTCACACACTTTTTGGGCTCTATACCCAAGTCGTGCGAACCCGAGGAGTAGGAGGGTCTCGACTTTTGTTATTGAGGAGCTTTATGCTCACTTGACATTTATCGAGACACCACTCAGATTATTACCAAGTATCATGAACTAGTCATATTGAGAGGGTTTATCCCTACTTGTGATTAATTCATGAATTGGGTCCTTATTTTTCGAGATGAGGGCAATCTGAGGACCATGACTTTTTAGAAGATAGATCTGTCCTAAAAACCTTGCACTAGTGGAATGAACATAATGACATAGAAAATTTAGAGTCATCCATCTCCTTAGGTTACACCTGATTAGGACACAAATGGAGCATACTTTTTCTTTATTTATTCCTCATGTCATTCATCCATGCATTCCTTTTGGTTTAAAAAAAAACAAAAAAAGAAAAGAGATACATGATATTGCATTTTCACTCTTAGCCTTTTTATTCATTATCCATCTTTTCCTCATGTAATTCATCCATGCATTCCTTTTAGTTTTTTTTTTTTAAAAAAAAAAAGTTCAACAAAAAGAAAAAGATACATGATATTGCATTTTCATTCCTAGCTTTTTTTTATTATCCATCTATTCCTCATGTCATTCATCCATGCATTCCTTTGGTTAAAAAAAAAAAGAAAAAAAACATATGATATTGCATTGTCATTCTTAGCTTTTTTTTTTTTTTTTTTTCATCATCCATCTATCTCATGTCATTCATTCTTGTCTAAAAACAAAGAGATCATCTTGCATTTTCATGGCTGGCATTTTCATTCATTCTTGCGTCTTCATAAAAAAAAAAATTCAGCAGAACAAAACACACATCATCTTGCATTTTCATAACAGTCTTAGCGTTTTAGAAGAAAAAAAAAAGAGAAAAAAAAGAAGAAAAAGAGACAAGGCACCCTTTGGGTTTACGACCCTGTGCGGGCTTCTCCACTTAGACTGTTAATACATTTTCTTTAGAGTTACCTCGGTGAGAGGTATCCTTAGGGTGCATTCTTTTTTTTTTTTTTTGTTTTGCTTACATGTTCCCTTCATTACTTCCTTTTTAGGGTGAGTTCTCTTGGCAAAGTGGAAAGGTTAGCACTCGTCAATAGCAAGGGATGGAAGAAACATATCAAGGACAGAACTCCAGCAGTGCAGTCGACCTTAAGAGGAGTATAAGGGTTACAGTAAATGGCAGTGATCTGAGCTATGTGAGGGACATTACCCAACAAATGACCCCTAAGGCTCGATCTGAGTTCTCAAGCGCACGGCGGTCTGGATTTGTTGCGCATTACGGTTGAGGAGCCCGTCTTGAGTGGCCTTACCCAATTTTGGAACCATTCTCTCAAATGTTTTGAGCTGCCTAACTTGGACATTACACCAACCATAGAGGAGTATGCGATCATGTTGAGACTTCCAATGAATAAGTACCCAAATGTTTATCTTTATGGAGGGTATTACGTATCAGTAGGGAAGATAGCGGAGCTGATAGGGGCTCCAACAAGTCAATTGGGCATGGAAAAGAGGGGAGGAACAGAAGGCTTGAAGAAAAGTTACTTAGAAGCACATCTTCAATATCTAGCACAACAAGGAAAATGGGATTTCTTCAACAAAACACTGGCCTTAACCATCTTTGGATTAGTGTTATTCCCATTCACCTCAGATATGGTAGATCAAGCAGCAATGGATGTATTCTTCAAGTTTGAGAAATATAAAGCAAATCCAGTCCCTGCTATTCTTGCTGATACTTTCTTGACGATGGAAATCTGTCATCAAAAGGGTGGTGGAAAGATTCGATGCTGTACACATATGTTGTACGTTTGGATCATGACGCATATGGATGTACTGTAATCGTCTGGGACTCCTACCTGACCCGTTAAGGAATTTTGGGCGCATACTGGGTGAAGTCACAAAAAGCTTATGAATGGAAGAATGATTTCGTGAGTATGGGGCCGATTCTTTTAAATGGGTATGCCCGTGGTATCATGGAGAAGAGATAGTTTTCAGCTGTGGTGACTTTCCTAATGTTCCTTTGATGAGCCCTAGAGGTGGTGTATCATACGCGCCAATCCTTGTGCTTAGGCAACTCCGATGGACTCAATATGTGCCCAACGAAAAGCAACTTGAAGGGTTCAGCTTCTTATACCAGCAAGATGGAAGCACTACTAAACAAGAAAAAGAGATTAGAGATGCTTGGAAGAATATTCGTATGGCAGGAACAAAGGAATTAGGGAAGCATGTAGTGGTTTGTACCTCTGAATACTTGCAATGGAGAGAGGCAAGAAGGGCGCAAAATAGTATCCCCCAGACAGTTTCAAATGATAAAGGTCATCCTCAAACCATACCTCAAATGGCCACCGAGATTGAAAGATTGAAAGCACAAATGAAAGCCTTGGAACAAGGAAAGGAAGCCGCTGAGTTAAAAATAGTCATCCACCAGAGTCGATGCCAGAAGCTCGCTGATGAAGTTGAATATCTAAAGGATACGTGTGCAGATATGGCTGGGACCCCAAGACGAGGGAAAAGGGCAAGGAAAGGAAGGGAGATAGAATTTGAAAAGACCACAACAGAAGTTTATGAATTACGAGCCAAGATAAGTGCTCAGGAAGAGACAATGACGTTGGTTTTGCAAGAGAAAGAAAAGTTGGAGGCGAATGCTAGGGTACAAGATCGTAAAATGCAAGTCTTACAAGAAGCTCTGACTGAGGCGAAGCGCCACTCAGACCAAGGGCGAGCATTAGCTACCAAATATCACGATGCACTCTCGGAAGCAAACCAAAAGAATGGGTATTTGAAGCTCGAAATTCAAGAGTTGGGGCGAAACCATGAGCAGTGGAGACTTGAAGCCCAAAGACTATTGAGGCAAAAAGAAGAATGGGCAGAAGTGTGGCAATCAGTAGCACAAGACCAAAGGGCTGAAAAAGAAGAATGGAAGAAGAAATTTGAAGACATATCTGATAGCTTACGATATCACACCACACAACTGATTACTCATTTTGAAGAAGCAGACATTCAAGCTCACATAAACCCCTGGTTACGACTACCGTCAAAGATTGCTGATTTTATGAATTATTGTCGAGGTCTTGCTAAGGGTTTTAGAAAAAAGCAAATGAAGTTGTTGATGTAATTGTGCTACATTTTGTGAGAACTAAATCTTGTATTTCTGAAGTTTGAAATGAAAATGGATGCCCATGGCTGTGTTTTGTTTCAAATATCGATCTTGTTATCCTTTTATCAAGACATTGTTCATTGATGTGTGAATTCTTCCTAGAATAAATTGTCGACCACATTTCCGCATCGAGACGATTTGTCCTTGAGTATGGAGAGTTTGGTTCTACGTCTGCATTGCCAGTGAATGGTGTCCATTGAGGAATGAATATTCCCTTGGATTTACCATCAACTACATTTTGCCTAAGGAGCGATATGCCCTAGTGCTTAATGTAGGGATTTTGCCTTGCTATCGAATGTTTGTACAAACCTTTCCACGGTCACCAAGTATCCTCACAGGGCACAAACTTGTTCCCTTCGCTAACAAGGGAATCATATTTATCTGCCAAAATAAAAAAAACACTGGCATAAATAGTCATTGCTTTGCATACATGCATTTTGTCATTTTGGTTTAGTCAATACTAATAATCGCATCATATTTCCTCGTTCAGAAAAGTAGACACTATAGCGGAAAACAGCTTCCACGACACCCTTACAGGACTCGTTCCCAAGCAAAGATCATGGATGAGATAGAGCAGACGCAAGATTTGAGGGATGAAGTGAACCAGCTCAGGGAGCAAATGTCCAAGATGTTGGAAATGTTACAGTCTATGGAGAGTAGAAGGAGCACAGATGGGAATCCATCAGTAACAAATGAAGGACATCCGGCCACACCTCCTTGCCCGCCTGGTTTTGCTGCATTCCCCCTGCAATACCAAGGCTTTAATCCTCAAGGGATTACGATGCCACTCACCATTTGCCCAAACGGCACCACTCAACCTTCGGTCGCCAGTTCACAGGGTAACCAAGGGACGTCCTTCCCCCCGTATGGCCTCCCTCCAGGTTATATACCACCATTAGCCACTAATTCCCTCAATAATGACATACCGACAGTGTCCCCAACTTCAAATCCCTCGAACCTTACCCAAAATCAAGCCACTCAGTCAAATGACAACGAATCCCCGCCAACACAACACCCATACCCTTTCTTCATCCCGCCATATGGTCTCCATCCCAGTTATGTACCACCGCAAACCGCTAATCCTCCGGCCAGCAGATGCCTGCTTCAAACTCCTTAAGTGCAGTTCAACCACATGCCAGTGGAACCCCACTGGGGCAACATTCTGTTCCCACCATCGTGCCACAATACCCGTTGAATTCCTCTGTGGAAAACCCCCAATCCAGGGAGAAGTGGGAAATCCTTGAAGAAAGACTACGAGCCATTGAAGGGGCGAGTGGCTATGGTCTTTGGATGCTTCGAGCTCTGTCTTGTCCCGAATGTGGTGATTCCTCCCAAGTTTAAAGTCCGGATTTCGACAAGTACGGGGAACTACTTGTCCAAAGAACCACCGACCATGTACATCGCAAAATGGCTTCGCATGCTCACGATGACAAGTCGTTAATCCACTTCTTTCAAGACAGCCTTAACGGGGCAGCCTCGAATTGGTACACGCATCTTGAGCGTGCCCATATACGATGTTTCAAAGACTTGACCGACGCTTTCTTGAAGCAAGTATAAGTATAACATCGATATGGCACCTAGGATAGACTACAATTGCGAGAATATGGCTAAGAAGGATGCCGAGACCTTCAAGGAATACGCTCGAGAGGTGGAGGAAATGGTCGCTCAAGTAGAGCCCCCATTGACGGAAAGAGAGATGGTGGCTACGTTCATTGACACACTGCAATCGCCCTTTTATGACAAAATGATAGGGAGTGTATCATCAAATTTCTCGAGACATGGTCATCATTGGAGAAAGAGTTGAGGGGGAATGAGAAGTGGAAAGATCGTTGAAAGTTCAATCTGGAACATTTAACGCCAAGAGGCCTAGATGGGGAAGAAAAGAGAAGGAGAAACGCATGCTATTACCTTTGACCGAGAAACTTCACCCAAGGCAGATATAGCCAAACACCTGTGAACCATCAACCATCCTTCCGGACTCTTTCGCACCTTACCACCCGTACTTTCCCCCACTACTCCACCGATTCCATATCCCCGGCCTTACCACCCTTATGTCGCCAACGCTTCACACGTTTCCCATCCTCAACTTCACAACTCAATGAGGCCTCACCAAACGCCACTTCCTACTCAATACCCGGCACCCTCTACCTTACCACCGCAAACAAACAACCATGGACCCAAAATCCAAACACAAACCAAAGAAGGCCACCAAATAACCAAGAAAGGAAGTTTGTCCACTTCGACCCAATTCCTATGACCTACACCGAATTACTACCCCAACTCATCCGTAACTCTCTTTTGGCTCCTTGTCCGATGAAGCCATTAGAACCTCCATACCCTAAAGGTTTTGACCCAAATGCCAAGTGTGATTACCATGCAAGGGCCGCAGGGCATTCTAGAGAGAATTGCAAAGCACTAAAATTTAAGGTGCAAGATCTAATCAATGCTAAGTGGTTGAATTTCAAGACAAATACTCCTAGTGTGGGTCACAATCCCTTACCAAACCATGGGAATCCCACAAGTAAATGCTATAGAGGAGTATTCGGCCTACTGCACTCATAAGACAAGCGACAGATGTCAAGACCCCCATGAGGGTTATCCTTAAAGAACTGTGCAAATCTGGGATGATGGAAGCTCATATTGAGAAGAAGGGGGGCGATGAAGGTGAAATAATGTGCAATCTCCATGGGAATGTGGGGCATTCTATTGAGGAATGTGGTGAGTTTAGACAAATCCTTCAAGCTCTAATGGATATGCATTTAGTGCAAATAGGTCATCTATGGGATAATGGTGGCGTAAACATGGTGGATAAGTGTGCTATTCCACAATTGCAAGAAGGTCAGGAAGCCGTAAACTCTCTGGTCCCTTCCATTGCAAATCCGGTTATCAAACCGTTGGTTATCTATTATCGAAGCTGCATATGCGCCATCCCTCTTGTGGCCCGAAACCTATCACCATTCAAGTCCCAGTCCTTTTCCCTTCAAGGACACTCGAGCCGTGCCATGGAATTATGATGTACAAGTCCTTAGAAGCAATCCCACGAATGATCAGTCGGAAGTTGCGTCTGGTTCGACTTCTTTTGTTACCAATATATCAGGGATTGGGGGAGTGACCCAGAGTGGCCGCGTCTACACTCCTGAGGAGCTGCGAAAGGACCCAGAAGAAGAAGAAAAGGGGAACCGTAAAGGCAAAGTCAAGATAGGGGAGACTTCTATTGGGAACGAAGCAAAAGAAAAAGAAAGGTCGGAAAAGGCGAAGGAGTACAAAAAAGAGGTATCAGATGAAGAAGCTTGTGAGTTCTTGAAGTTTATCAAGCAAAGTGAATACAGAGTGGTAGATCAGCTGAATCGCACCCCTGCAAGGATATCACTTTTGTCCTTATTGATGAATTCGAATCGCATAGAAAAGTGTTGATGAAAATACTGAATCAGGCTCATGTTTCTCATGACATTACAGCTGACAAATTAGGTGGTATTATTGGCAATATTACTGGTGATAATTATGTCACTTTCACTGATGATGAGATACCAACTGAAGGAATGGGGCACAACAAGGCACTGCACATTTCTGTCAAATGTCAAAAGCATATAATGGCTAGAGTGCTCATTGACAATGGTTCCTCCTTGAACGTGTTACCAAAATCAACCCTTTCCAAGTGCGCTTTTGATGGAACTTGCATGAAACCAAGTACGATGATAGTAAGGGCATTCGATGGCACCGAAGAGAGGTCACGGGGGAAATTGAAATACCAGTTCAAATTGGTCCCGCACTTTCAATATACTCTTCCAAGTGATGGACATTACGCCATCCTACGATTGTCTCTTAGGACGACCAGTGGATTCATTCTCATTTGGAGTCGTGCCTTCTACCTTGCACCAAAAAGTAAAATTCATAGTTGATAATAAGGTGATTTCTTGTATTTGGCGAAGAAGACCTGTGGTGAGCAAGCCTTTAGACACTCCTTATATTGAAGGCTGCAGAAGAAGCTCTTGAAACCGCGTTCCAAGCGCTAAAGATTGTCAATGCCACCTATGTGGAAGAAGGAGCTCAAGGTCTGAAGCCCGGCCATCTAATGCATCCATGATGATGGCTAAGGTAATGCTTGGAAAAGGATACCAATATGGAAGAGGACTAGGAATGAATGGACAAGGCATCGTGAATTTCTGGGTACCCTACGAAAACAAAGATAGATTTGGGTTAGGATATAAACCCACCAAAGCAGACAAAAGAAGGGTCCTAGAAGAGAAAAAGGAGAGGAGGTTGGCTAGGTTGGAAAATCGGGAGCCTAAAGCTGAGAGGATCCCCATCTGTGACATCCAACGAAACTTCCGAAGTGCGGGATTAGTGTTTCTGAACCAAGTGACCGCCATCGAAGACGATCAACTCATCAATCATGGTGTCAACTTGGTGTACCCTTGCTCCCGTATGCAGAACTCGACAATTGGGAGAGCGTTGATTTTCCCATGACTTGTGAAATTGATTCAAAGTAATTTTGTAATGCTAATCCTTTAGCTCGCCCAAGGCTTTAGGATAATGTGTTGTGAAAGCGGGCTCACATGTTTTCATTTCAATATTTACTATCAATAAATGCATTTTCAGATTATCTTGCTATTTCTCTTTTTCGACTTTTTTTGCTCAACCATTTCATTAACCTTTATTCATTACCCTTTTTTTTTTTTTACTTGTGTTGATACCAATAAATGCAGATCCGAGAGTGACTCTCTTGAAAATAATAGTGCTATGACCCCATTATATGATTTTGACCATCCCGTTAATCATGTTGATGAGGATAATGATGACAATTGGGAACCCTCTCCGAGCTAATGAGATTAATGGAACAAGAGGCCAAGGAAATTCAGCCCCCATGAAGAGCCAACCGAATCGATTAATTTGGGGACGAGAGGATGATGAAAAAGAAGTTAAAATTGGCACTACCATGAAAGAAAATGAGCGAAGCAAGTTGGTTAAGCTCTTATCGATTATTGTGATGTTTTTGCCTGGTCATACCAAGATATGCTGGCCTAGATATTGGCATAGTTGAGCACAAATTGCCATTAAAACCAGAATGTCCTCCGGTCAAGCAAAAGTTGAGACGAATGAAGCCGAGATGTCACTAAAAATTAGAGAAGAGGTTAAAAAGCGGTTTGATGCGGGTTTCCTCGCCGTTGCAAAGTACCCTCAATGGGTTGCCAACATCGTCCCCTGTCCCAAAGAAAGATGGGAAGGTGCGAATGTGCGTTGACTATAGAGATTTGAATAGGGCCGACCCTAAAGATAACTTCCTCTACCTCACATTGATGTTTTGGTGGACAACACTGCTCAACATGCATTTTTCTCCTTCATGGACGGTTTCTTGGGATACAACCAAATCAAGATGGCGCCTGAAGATATGGAGAAGACCACATTCATCACTCTGTGGGGAACTTTTTGCTATAAGGTGATGCCATTTGGATTGAAAACGCTAGGAGCAACTTATCAAAGGGCGATGGTGGCATTGTTCCACGACATGATGCACAAAGAAATAGAAGTTTATGTGGATGACATGATTGCAAAGTCAAAAACAGAAGAAGATCACATAACCGATCTGCAAAAGCTCTTTGAACGGTTGAGAAAGTTCAGGCTCAGACTGAATCCTACTAAGTGCACTTTTGGGGTAAAATCAGGCAAGCTCTTGGGGTTTGTGGTTAGCGAGAAAGGGATAGAAGTTGATCCAGATAAAGTTCGAGCAATCATAGAGATGCCAGCTCCTCGCACTGAAAAAGAAGTTCGTGGATTTTTGGGAAGGCTGAACTATATTGCTAGGTTTATATCCCAATTGACGGCAACATGCGAGCCAATCTTCAAGTTGTTGCGTAAAAACCAGACAGTAGAGTGGAATGAGGATTGTCAGGTAGCATTTGAGAAGATCAAGCAGTATCTGCAAGAACCCCCGGTTTTGGTACCTCCAGTGCCAGGAAGGCCTCTCATCATGTACTTGACTGTGTTGGATGAATCCATGGGTTGCGTACTGGGACAGCATGATGAAACTGGAAAAAAAGAGCAGGCCATCTATTACTTGAGTAAAAAGTTTACCAACTATGAGGCAAAATACTCATTGTTGGAACGAACATGCTGCGCCTTGGCATGGGCAGCCCACCGGTTAAGGCAGTACATGTTGTGTTGCACTACTTGGTTAGTGTCCAAAATGGACCCGATCAAGTACATCTTTGAAAAACCTGCCCTCACTGGGAGGATTGCACGCTGGCAAGTTTTGCTATCAGAATATGACATTATCTATGTCACGCAAAAAGCAGTCAAAGGCAGCGCTCTGGCATATTTCTTGGCTAGTCAACCAGTGGGACGATTATGGGTCTATGCAGTGTGAGTTCCCTGATGAAGATGTAATGGCTTTGTTCGAGAGAAGAAAAACCCTCGAGAAAAAGAAAAATGGACTTTGTTGTTCGATGGAGCTTCCAATTCACCTGGGGCATGGAGTTGGGGCCATCGATTTCCCCTGAAAATAATTTCATCCCAATCACTGCTAGGTTGTGCTTCGACTGTACAAACAACATAGCCGAGTATGAAGCGTGTGCCATGGGAATCCAAGCAGCAGTAGACTCAAAGGTAAAAGTTCTTGAGGTATATGGGGACTCTGCCTTGGTCATCCATCAGCTAAAGGGAGAATGGGAAACTCGAGATGCCAAATTAATCCCTTATCATGCCTACATCAAGAAGTTGATTGAACAACTTGACGAAGTTACATTCCATCACATCCCTCGAGAAGATAATCAGTTGGCTGATGCCCTAGCCACGTTGTCGTCAATGTTCAAAGCAAGTCAGGATAGGGACTTGCCGCTTATAAAAATGGAAAGTCGTGACCAACCGGCATATTGTCAAATGATAGAAGCGGAACCAGATGGGAAACCATGGTATCATGACATCAAATGCTTTATCAAGAGCAGAGAGTACCCTCCACATGCTTCGAGAAAATGACAAAAGGACCCTTAGAAGACTCGAATGGGTTTCTTTCTAAATGAGGAAGTGCTTTACAAGAGGAACCATGATATGGTGCTACTAAGATGCGTTGATGCAACAGAGGCAAAGAAAATCATCAAAGATGTTCATGAAGGTTCTTTCGGAACTCATACAAATGGGCATGCAATGGCAAGAAAGATACTAAGAGCGGGGTACTATTGGTTGACAATGGAGACTGATTGTTTCAACTATGTGAAGAAGTGTCATAAATGTCGGACATATACGCTGATAGGATTCACATGCCACCAGCACCTTTGAATGTTTTAACGGCACCCTGGCCGTTCTCGATGTGGGGAATGGATGTCATAGGACCCATTGAACCAAAGGCCTCAAATGGACATCGCTTCATTCTCGTTGCAATTGATTACTTCACTAAATGGGTCGAAGCTGCTTCTTATACCAATGTCACTAGGAATGTAGTGGTCAGGTTTGTCAAAAAGGGAGTTGATTTGTCGTTATGGCTTGCCAAGCAAGATTATTACGATAATGCCACTAATCTGAATAATAAGATGATGAAAGAGATGTGTGAGAATTTTAAAATTGAGCACCACAATTCCTCACCTTACCGCCCTAAGATGAATGGGGCAGTTGAGGCAAACGAACAAGAATATCAAGAAGATCGTCCAGAAGATGGTTGTAACATACAAAGACTGGCACGAAATGCTACCATTTGCACTGCATGGTTATCGCACGTCCGTTCGTACTTCAACTGGGGCAACCCCTTTCTCTTTGGTTTATGGAATGGAAGCAGTACTCCCTATTGAAGTGGAAATCCCCTCATTAAGGGTGCTGATGGAGGCAGGACTAGAAGAAGCCGAATGGGTCCAGACTCGACTTGATCAGTTGAACCTCATTGAAGGAAAAAGATTAACTGCACTATGTCATGGTCAGCTTTACCAAAAGAGAATGATGAAGGCCTATGCGAAAAAGGTGCGTCCTCGACAATTTCAAGAAGGGGACTTAGTACTCAAAAAGATCCTTCCCATTCAAAAGGATTTTCGAGGAAAATGGACTCCAAACTATGATGGACCTTATGTCGTAAAAAAGGCCTTCTCAGGAGGAGCTTTGATTCTCACAAACATGGATGGCGAAGATCTACCACTTCCTATAAATTCAGACGCTTGATCAAAATGTACTATGCTTAAAAAAAAAAAAAAAAAAGGGAAAAGAAAAATGGCTCGCTAGGTGAAAACACGAAAAGGCGACCTAGGCAAAAGTTAGAGCGCCCGCTAGGTTGAAAACTCGGAAGAGCGACCTAGGCAAAAGTTAGGGTTTAAAAAAAAAAAAAAAAAAGGGTACTTGACACATCAGGAGAAGTGAACATACCTCAAGTCCTAAATTGGGGCGGTTTTAGAGTATCCGGGCCAAACCAAGGCGGTTTGAATATACGAAGTCTTATCGGGAGACACTCCCAATATGTAAAAGTCGGGTCGAATCATATTCTCGAAACAGACAAGGGGATGTTCAAGGTTGCACACATGGGAAATTAGCACTTGTTCATTCAAGAGAGCATCACTCGAAGAGTGGAGAATTCGCTCCAACATTTCTTTTGTAAACCTTTTCAATTCGAGTTCCATTTGTATTGCCTTTCTTGTACTTTTTCTGTCTATAATGATAATCCCTTTTTGTTGCAACCCATTGTTGATTTAATATGTATTTTTTATAGTTTTATGTTGAGATGTGAAACATGTGACAATATGATAAAAGCATTTAGATTTGCTTTAACAATCTCAAAGGTCATGGGAAACGCAATGAAATCCTAACAAGAGTTGATGAGAAAAGTAAGAATCATCGAGTGCAAATCATAAGGCCAATCAACGAATGTTCTTGTTCAATCTCATTTCTGCTTTGTGGATAAAGTCCTTAAGGGTTGTGGAATTAAGAGTGACCCAATCAAAGCTCTAAAAAAAAAAATAATAAATAAATAAATAATTGTTTACTCAATTTGTTCATGAGAATCCCTACAATAGGGCATTCATTGCATCATGCATCATTTCTAGCATCACATGCACTGTCCTAAACATCACATCCATTGCATCATTATGCATCCATTCCATTATGCATCGCCTCTGGCATCACATGCATTGTCCTCAAGTATCACATTCATTGTATCTATTGCATTATGCACCATCTCTGGCATCAAATTCAAAACCATTGTCTTTTAATTCTCGGGTCCTCGCACCCATGGTCTTTAATTCCCGGGTCCCCGCACCCATTATCTTGTCATTCAGGGTCGGGTCCCCTGCGCCCATTGTTTTTTTTCTTTTTTCTGTTGAGCTTCGGCGGATACCAGGACTCATAAGCTTTTTATCTTTTTGCTTTAAGTTTTCCGTTAAGCTTCAGCGGATACCCGACTCCGTAAGCTTTTTTCTTTTCTGTTAGGCTTCAGCGGATACCCGACTCCGTAAGCCTTTTTCTTTTCTGTTAGGCTTCAGCGGATACCCGACTCCGCAAGTTTTTATCTTTTGCTTTAAGTTTTCCGTTAAGCTTCAGCGGATACCCGACTCAGTAGTCTTTTTTTTTTTCGTTAGGCTTCGGCGGATACCCGACTCCGTAAGCCTTTTTCTTTTCTGTTAGGCTTCGGCGGATACGACTCATAAGCTTTTTATCTTTTTGCTTTAAGTTTTCTGTTAAGCTTCAGCGGATACCCGACTCCGTAAGCTTTTTCTTTTCGTTAAGCTTCGGCGGACCGACTCAGTAAGCTTTTTTTTTTTTTTCCGTCAAGCTTCGGTGGATAGACTCATGCAAGCTTTGTGTCTTTTTCTGTTTTGAGTTTGTCAAGTTTCGGCGGATAACTGACTCGTAGCTTTTTCTTTTTGTTAGGCTTCACGGATAACTGACTCAGTAAGCTTTTTTCTTTTCAAGTTAGGCTTCGGCGGATAACGACTCATAGAAGCTTTTTATCTTTTTGCTTTAAGTTTTCGTTAAGCTTCGGCGGATACTCGACTCAGTAAGCTTTTTCTTTTTTTTAAGCTTAAGCCGGCGGATACGACCCCAAGCTTTTCAGTAAGCTTTTTTTCTTTTCCGTCAAGCTTCGGTGGATACGACCATAAGCTTTGTGTCTTTCTGTTTTAAGTTTTCATTCAAGCTTCGAGCTTTGGACACCCGACTCGCAAGCTTTGTGTCTTTTCTGTTTTAAGTTTTACATTCAAGCTTCAGCGGATGCAGGACTCGCAAGCTTTTTATCTTTTGCTTTAAGTTTTTTGTCAAGCCTCAGCGGATGCCCGACTCCGCGAACTTTCTCCCTCGTTTAATGTCCTTCGCTTTTGCGTCATTTTGCTTTCTAAAAAAAAAAAAGAGAAGAAAAGGAGCAAGAAATGAAAGTTTTCATGGACAAAATTAAATCAATTCATTTGCTTCCCATTTATTTTAAATATGAAGCAAATGGGGCAAAATTGTTGATACCTAATTTTGTCCATAAAATTTTGTCATTTAATCAAGGATTAATGTTTAATTGCAGTGTTGTGAGCATTTTATTTTCTTGGTCAGTTTTCATTTTAGTTTATTTTTATTGGTGCAAACAAAAAAAACAAATAAAAAAAAAACACAAACAAAACAAAAAATAAAATAAAAAAATATATTAAATAATAACAAACGATTTCTTCTTACGTTGTTACAAGAAAAAAATGAATAAAAAAAAAGAAAAGCAAGTAAGCAGAGTAGCTTTCTCCTAAGTGGATCGCACTGGCTACTCGAACCTTGGGATTTGCCTATCATGGATGGGGAAATGGCAAAGAAGCATTGGAGAAGGAGGAGCTTGGAGCAGGAGGCAAAGCAAACACAAATGAGGAAGTGTCAGGGTGACCCAAGTGGGTCAACCCTGGCAGCCTCTCCACCTCAGACAGGGAGGCCTCTGTGTTTTCAGATACAAAGAAAAAGGGGAAGGCAAAAAGCAAGAAGGGAGGGAGATTTAACAAAAGGGCAGAGACCACACTGGGGGGGGCTCTCAGAAGAACCAATCTTCAATCTCCATAGCCAACATCACAGCATCACCTCAGCAAGCCAATCCTTCTCCCCATCAACTCCATTCACGTTTGCACACAACCTCCTTCCGTAGCCTCACCATCCTTCCAGCCTCAACCACATTCCACTCCCAAACCGTGACCTCCAACCACCATCACCATCTTCCCCAAGCTTCCTCCCGTAACCATCTTCACCACCACCCTCCATCTTACCTTCAACAACCAATCAAACCCAACCCCATTAGATCAGGCTTAACCGAAGCCGCCGGTCACATCCTCCACTCGCTCGAACCGTCCGGTAGTGAGCCACCCCTTCACACCTCAATCCATCCCATCGAACCAGAAACCACCGGAGCTCGCGGATCCGAACCGAAGACGTCGACGCAGGCCCGTCCAGCCATTCCAGGCCGCGACGCACCGACCCACCAGAACCGCGTCCTCGTCGCCGGCTCCCTCAACCTCGGACCCGCACGCGTCCCACCCTGCATCAGCTCCGCGCCGTCGCTCCGGGGTCTCAGCCGCACCAGCTCCGCGCCGTCGCTCCGGGGTCTCAGCCGCACCAGCTCCGCGCCGTCGCACTGGGTCTCCGTTTGACTTTTTTATTGCGTCGCACTGGTCTCACCACAATTTTTATTTTAAAATTCTCCTCCACCTTCGCCGTCGCACGCCGTGAGCCTCTCTCTCCCTCGCGTCTCGTCCTTCTCTCCCCCCTCTCAATCTTTCATTTTTCTTCTTCTGTTTTGATTTACAGAACCTCCTGATCCATCGTTTTCTACTTTTTTTTTTTTTTTGTTTCTTTCTTTTTCTTTGATGGGCCAAAGAAATGACCCATTTCGTTTTAAAACCCCCTTTTTTTTTTTTTTTCTTTCTTTGATGGGCTAGTAGCCCATTTCGTTTTAAAATCCTTTTTTTTTTTTTTTTTTTTCTTTTTCTTTCTTTGATGGGCTAGCAACCCATTTCGTTTTAAAATCCTTTTTTTTTTTCTTTTGGTAATGCTAAAAAATAAAAAAAAAAGGGCGGAATATAAAAAAAAAAAAAAGGAATCAAAATATGTTTTGGGTTTTAGGATTTAGTCATTGTTTGACAATGTTTATTTTACTTAATGGTACATTTTATGTTGTGTTTTGTGATTAACGAAAATAAAATAAAATAAAGAAAAAAAATCTAAAACAAAAAAATAGGTTCTGCTTTGGGTTGTCTGATTTGTGATGTTTATGTTTAATATTCTTTATTTACTTAACTCGTGAAAATTTGTGTTTATTTGTTTGTCTTCGTATATTTCTTAAAAAAATAAAAAATAAAAATCTTTTAATCCATGCAATGACCAATGATGATGATTGAACAGCGGATGCTATCTTCATTATCTTTTGGATCATAAGGGTTTATTGAGTAGCCTAGTGCTAACTTGAATCCTGTGCAAAAAAATAGATTCGCTTTCAAATAAAATCTCCTTTTAATTAAAATCAATCAACTCACACTTATTTTATAAAGAACTACGTGACTTTGAGTTCCTCATTGCACCCGAGGATACGTAGGAGCAGAATCTCTATTCTGTCAAGCCAAAAAAATAAATTTTCATAATTTGGTTATTTTTTTTTATTTCTTTTCAAAAATAAAAAAAATGGAAAAATATTAAATAATTACAAAGTCTTTTTTTCTAAAAAAGGGTAAAAATAAATATATTTGAGATTATTAAATTTTGTACAACTAACTTAAGGTACCGTTCATGGAACGGGCAGTGTAGGGTGCTAATACCTTCCCTACCTGTAATCGACTCCCGAATCCAAAACTCATTTTCAAAAAGACCAGTTTTCCTAATTAAAGGGTTTTTCTGATGTTTTCCCAATTTAAATAAACATTGGTGGCGACTCCATTGATTTTATCTTTTTCGGTCGTCCCGTTGCGATCCCGGTTGCGACACTGGGCTATCTGCAGCATGGGAAGTTACCGTCGGACCCGAAAGAGGCCTCCCGATTGATAAGGACGTCGGTCAGATACACTATTTACAACGGCCGTCTATACCAACGTGGTTTCTCCTCCCCTCTTCTAAAGTGCTTAACCCCCAAAGAAGCAGAATACGCCCTAGCTGAAGTTCATGAAGGAAGCTGTGGTCACCACTTGGGAGCCAAAGCCCTAGCCCAAAAAGTATTAAGGGCAGGATTCTATTGGCCGACAATGGAAGCTGACTCTCATGCACATGTTCAAATTTGCGACAAGTGCCAGCGTCATGCAGATCATTTTCAAGCCCCTTCTGAAGAATTGTTCACGACGTCGGTTCCTTGGCCCTTTTATAGGTGGGGTATGGATATTTTGGGGCCGTTCCCTCAAGCCCCAGGGCAGTTTAAATACTTGGTGGTAGCAGTAGGCTACTTCACTAAGTGGATTGAGGCCGAACCCCTAATCACCATCACTTCGGCGCGAATTCAGAAGTTTACTTAGCGCCATATTATCACTAGGTTTGGCATACCGGAATCGGTAGTCACAGATAATGGTACCCAGTTCAAAGATAAAGTTTTTGAAGAGCTATTTGCCGGATTGAAAATAAAACACCACTATAGCTCCGTCGAGAACCCCAGAACAAATGGACAAGCCGAGGCCGCCAATAGAATCATTATGCGAGGCTTAATAAGGAGGCTCGACGAAGCTAAAGGAAATTGGGTCGAGCAACTTGACCATGTTCTCTGGGCATACCGAACCACTCCTCATTCCACGACGGGAGAAACCCCTTTCAAGTTGACCTATGGCTGCGAGGCCATGATCCCGGTAGAGATAGGGGAACTCAGTTGGCGCTACCAACGAGTTTCATCCGACAAAGAACCCGGTCTAATCAGAGAGGACCTGGACTTGCTCGAAGAAAGAAGAAACGTGGCTCACATACGGGATGCCGCCCTCAAGTAGAAGACAGTGGCCAGGTACAACAAGAAAGTGGTCCTAAGAAAATTCCAGCCCAGCGATCTAGTGCTCAGGAGAGCCGACATAGGAGGGAAAAATGTCTCCCAAGGGAAACTAGCCCCTAATTGGGAAGGCCCCTATCGTATCGTTACCAGTACGAGTAAGGGAGCTTACACCTTGGAAACGTTATCCGGAACCCCGGTCAAGAATTACTGGAATACGGACAAACTAAGAAAGTACTATAGCTAAATGCTGATAGTGACTCAGCCCTCTAGTAGAATTATCTTTGATCTGTTCTTGTTTTGAATAAGTTTGTGTACAGACTCTCGTCCTCCAAATATCATCAATAAAATGGTTATTCAGGTATCAAGGTTAGTCAAACGCGCTGCCTTAATCGCTAAAGTGTAAAACTGATAGGAGACAGTACGGATCATATGTACACACTCCTTCTTTATACCTAAACTAGGAAGGGGTACCTACCCCGGGCAAGGTTAAGCAATGTTAATGCCTTAGGCAAAAGGGTTTTCCGTAAAATGCCAAGCGTTATTCTTACCTATATCTGCAATTCCAAACGCTTCCCATAGCAAGCACTGGAATATGGATTAAGGTTTTACTTTGCTTAAGTCTAAAATTTCTTGACGCTTGATTATTATAAGCGTTAGATTACAGACTAAGGCGTCATTTCTACCTAAGTCAAGTGGAATGCCATTCACTCAATGGTATAAGTGAAGGATCCCGGACCATGGTTTTCTATGATAAGAAGTTTTCTAAGTCCATTATAATGAAAATGGGCGTTGGACCCAAGTCGGACCATGAAAAACAAGAATAAATGGTTGAACAAAATCATTAATTATAAAACCCTAAAAACGGGGCAATTGTTCATACAAGTAACAAAACCCCACGCAGGGGGCAGAAAACAGCAAAATGAAAAAAGCAAGAAAAGGTTAGACGTCGGCCTTTTCCCCTTCCAGGATCTGGATAACCTCCGGGTTGCCACCAGGAGCCTTCGCTGCTAACTCCACAACAGCTACAAGTTGGCCATTATGGAAGATTTTATCCTCGGTAACACCCTCTAAGATAAGGTTGACCCCGGGGTTGAAGTACTGGATTTACTTCACATCATTTTGGAATTGCTCTTCTCCGACATTTCCAGCTACTCCGTCCAGCTCCTCCACATCCTTTTTGAGCAAGACCACCTCGGACCTTAGTGAGCCAATGGTTCTGTCGGCTTCAAGCTTCTCGGCCTTCCTGGCAGCCTCTGAGTCCGCCAACGCCTTCTCCAGTTCAATGACCTTCTTTTCAAGTTCGACGGCCCTCGCCCTACTATCCTCGTCAGCTTTCAAGGAAGCATTCAACTTCTGGTTGGTCTCCTCCTTTTCTTTCCTCAAAGTCTTCAGCTCTTCCGATGCCTTCCGATCAGCGTTCTCGATGGTCTCCTCGATGAAATGGATCTCGGCCGCTGCCCGGAGAGCTTGCCTCTGCAGTGCGGCTAAGGTTTGGGCCAGACCTTGCTCAGTAATATGCTGCCTCACCTCGCCACCCAAAAATCACCCAGATATGAAGAGGCCGGGGTCAGAGTGCCCAATGATGATTGGCAAGAAGTCTGCCCTCTCCCTTTCTCTGACATCTGACAACCTTTCATCATGCTCAGAAGGCTCTCCGACAGCCTGCCTCTTTCTCCCTCTTGAACTGTGGGTAGGGGATCCTAGTTGATCTTGCTGTCCGATGACAGCATCCCAGTCGGAAGAGTCCGAAACGGCTGTGGAGGAAGAAGCTGCGGCCTTTTTTCCCTTCCTCCGGTTCCTTGATGATTGCAGGGTAACCATAGAAGACCCAGAAGTCATGTTGCTAACTGAAAAGAAACAGAAATAAATACAGTCAGCACATCAAGAAACATTGATATATGAAGACGGAGCAAACGCCTAGGGATACTAGGGTTAAAAATGCCCTAATTCCTACCTAATAAAGCGTAAAGAAGATCATCACTAGGGATATGAAGAACATCTCTAATATTGATGTTCCCATGCTTCTCGGCATATCGGGTTATGAACCCGACGGTCCTAAGCTCCTCAGGGTCGAGATCTTCCTCCTCCTTCTCAATCAAGTCGACGGGCACATCCCAGACCTCTGCGTCCAGAAAGAGGAAACTACGGCTCCCCGTCCGGCCGAGAAAGAAAGGCCGACAACCTTCCTTGGCTTTTATCTTGAAGAACGCGGTCTTAAACCCTTTGAAGCTTTCTTCAAAAACATCAAAGGATTTACGCCCAAGTCGCGATCGGATGACAAGCCAGCTCGTTTGCCTGATCGTTCCCTGGGTGTTTATTCTTGTATAAAAGTAAAAAAAGGTATTCACCGAGCACTTAAGGCTCATTAACCGACAAAACCTCTCAAACGATATGATGTAGCCCCAACCGTTAGGGTGGATTTGCGAAGGGGCCACTTGGAGGGTACGGAGGACGGCCATTTGGAAGTCGAAAAACGGCATCCTAAGCCCCAACTTGAGAAAAAGAGGCTCATACAGGAACATGAAGTGTGAACCCTCCTCTCGACAGGAGCACACTCTCTCATTCCAAGTTGGGCAGACAACTTCAAACTCGTCGTCTCGAGTCTTGTTCACAGTTAACTCCAAGGCGAACAGGTACTCTCAGAGTACGGTTTCGCTTGAAAACTTGGACTGACGGTCCCATACGTCGTCCACTACCCATGGGCATACCAACCCAGGACCCCGCCGAACTCGAACCAGCTCGTCTTCTGCCGGATCGCGGACGTCGTGAAATGGGGGTTGGACCCTAGCTTTTTTTCCTTTAGCCATGGGAATCTTGAGAACATCCAAAGAAGTCGGTAAGAAACTGTCAGAATCAATAGTTTCACAGATTCAGACACAGGGAGAGCGAGGTAATCCTAACTTCCCCTACCGACCTCCTGTCCCACTAGAAACAAAGCATCCAGGGGAACTCCTCCACCGCGCATGGCGCGGTGAAGTTGGTGTTTCAGGGAGGTGACCATATCCACCTAAATCACTAAGCCTTATTTGAAGGCAAGACCAGAAATGCGAAGCTACTCTACTTTCGGAAAAGCCATTGGCATACTGAAAGTGCAAATAACAAAAAGACTGAAAGAAAGCAACTTACTGTGTAAAGGCAGAAAGCTTGAAAGTGAAGAAGTTGTGCCAGAACAATGAAGAAGCCGCGAGTGGAAAGCACCCGAAAAGAAGCCAAAGCTTTCAACGCACGATGTTTTCAGTAAAGAAGGCCAAAAATGATAGAGTAAGGAAGACAAACCTTTTATTTATAAAGGGCTGAACGGTTAAGGGACATTTCTGTCCCCTCCGATGCAAGTTCAAAAGGTGCTCATCATGGCTCGCGGAGCTCTAGGCACGTCCCTCCGATGAAGTCAAGACACGTGGCCCACCCAGCTGTAATAGTAGTTGAAAGGACGGTTACGCAGTAATCCAAAGCGTCGTACAAATGTTGGATGAGAACCCGGGTTTGTACCACGGATTCCAGGCCCAATTAATTATTGACATCAGGACAATGTGCTATCTCCGAGGTATATTTATGGCTATTATGCCGGGTTGGCATTGGACCTATCCCGGCAGTGTCTTTACTTGGTTATACCGGGATAAGCATTGGACTCATCCCGATAGAATTACCTCGGTGGAAAAACATATATATATATATATATATATATATATATATATATATATATATATAATGAAAGTACAGGACAAATACAGAGAAGGTAAAGTCTATTGAATCATCTTCATTCCATACATCGTCATACAACCGAAAAAGAGGAAGAAAAAAATATTGAGACATGGAATGTATAACGATACCCCGGGAAAGGCGGCAAATGTCTCTGGATGCCTGGATCATACCCCATCCACATCTCCAAACCCCAGCCTTTTGAAAAAGTGGATAGGCTTTGCAGAACATTGGCAAACCAGGATCATAACCCCGGATAAAGTGCCAAAGTTCTTTGCACTGCTTCTCCGCGATGCAACTAAAGGCCGAGATCTTCCTTCGCTCGTTGGAAGGGGTGCGACCTCTCTAGCTGAAGAATCCTCCGCCGGTGTCAGTCATTCCAAGTTGCCTCAAGTCACGGAGCAGCTACAGCGGCCTTTCCACCCCAGAACAGAGTGAAGCCACTCCGGAGTAGGAATTCTCCGCTCACTCGTTCTTCTCCCACCTTCTCGACGGATAATGGCAGAAGCGGATACACGCTGCTTCATTGAAAGCAAGTCAAAGAAAGCAGACCACCCCAGGTTGTTTGAAGGGGGTCCTCACTCCCTTGACCAGGCATCCTTGCATTTCCAACCGTTACTACGAAAAAGACTGGCCAAGTGCTTTCAAGCAGCCCGCCGGGAAGAAGGAGAGAGGAACCGTGTGCTCCGTCGGGTCCCTATGCAATGAAGGACGGAAGCATTATTCCGTCCTAACAACACGTTGGATTAGACACCCCCGTGTACGCCAGGATAGAAAGGCTTCTGCCTCCCTAAATGCATAGCAACCCGGTTTTACGCTAAGATAGAAAGGCCCCTGTCAAAAAGGAAAAATGCTCGGAGAAGATAAAATCTCTTCAAGAACTTTGGAAAAAATGAAAGTATAGTCTCTGTAGATGATGAAGCTCTCTTCACATAAGGAGGAAATGAGGAAAAAACTACACTTACTCCCCTGGGAGAAATCATCTGTGTTCGACAATGAAAAAGGATGGAATGCAAGCCCACGAAGAAGTATTCAGTACTTATAGCATGCATGAGGGATTCTGATTGGTCCCGTAAAAGGTGACCTGATCCCATGAAGTAAGCCAAAATAAATGCTTTTGATCTCTGGTTGGTTACAAAGATAGGGAGCAGTTGAAAAAATCCGTATGAAACTGACGTTTTCTTTAAAGAATCACTACTTCCCAATAAAGTCCAAGCATCAGTTTCCCAAAGAATCATAGACTGTTATGTCAGAGATCACGTTTGGGATCTACATCGAATATGTCTCCAGGAATCCTTAGTACTTATGCTTGGGGGCGGCGACATTTGCTCGTAACTGAATAGGACAAGGACGTCGGTAATAACCCGAGGTCTAACACCTGCCCGTCGAATTACCACACAATGGTTGATCCGTTCTAAACTTGACTTTGGTCTGTCTCATCCAAGAGCCAAGCTGAGGGCAACTGTTCTAGACCGTGATCCGGGATCCAGCTCCATGGATCAACCCGGCATGAGCACTACCGGACTCTCCTAGCTGGCGTAGAGGAAGACTCACAACGTATTCCGGACCACGGATTACGGCCTTTGAGCAGTATCAGTATATGACATCGTGATTGATAGATTCGCGCAGAGGATGAATCCCTAAATATTCGTAACTGCCAATCATCAACTTACGATATTATAGGATTGACAGATATCCTTAATGGTTAGATACTTTTCATATCTTAATCCCAGGTTTACAGGGATATATTTGATAATAACGGGAAGGCAATCCACGTTAGGATACTAATCCTAAATTACCTACATTCAGTATTCGATAAGAATCCCATTAGGATTCTGTACACGCTCTATAAATACGAGGCTAAGTCATCTTAGTAAGGTAACTCAAAACCCACTTCCTAAAACCTTGTTGTGCACTGCCTGACTTGAGCGTTGGAGTCTTTTTGCAGGTACCCAACCCCCCTGTGTTACGAGTCCAGCTGCTGCCGAAGGGAGAATCGACCGTAGCGTGCCTATCTCAGGTACCCTCTGAATCCACTTCAGAATAGTACCATAAAGGGTTACGATCAACTAAGACTAGTTGGTAGGAGTATTTTAAATTTTTAGTAACATGGGAAAAGGGACAATGACTCACAAAATATAGTACAATAAGCAGAAAAAACATGTGATTAAAGAAGAGAGTCGACAACGGCGAAGAAGCTTGACTCAATAATTAGAGTCCACATCAGAGAAGGAGTTAACACAAGCAAAATTCATATTAACCAAAGTAAAAGACACCAACCACATGAAACTTTTAGAAAACTGCTTATAACTACTCGTAACTGCCAAAAACACGCTGTAAAGAGGAAAATATAGAGGTTAATCTTGAAAGAAAAGCTTAATAACTGCAAAGACATCCAAAAACTCAAAATTTTCAAAATTCAAAAGGAAGCGAGAGTGATTACAACTAAAGGAAGTTGAAATAGTAGAATTGAAGAAGGAAAAAGGACTTGACACTCGCGATTCTTCACACACAGAGCAAGAAAAGAGTCACTTAAGCTCCTTTACATTTCTAGAAATTTTCCTTTTTTTTGTTTAGTTCTTTAGTTCATTTTACCCTTTGTTGTTTTGTTGTTGTTGTAACTCTGACAAATCTGTAAGTTGAACTTTTTATTTCCTATTAAATCAAGTTACTATTTCTTATACATATTGATGGCATTCTGCATTTCGTTGAATCGACATTTGAATTCCCAAATTCAAACACTATATGAAAATAGAGATTCCTATGAAAATAGAGAACTCATAAAAGGAAGCGATTTCCTTTCTTGAATTGAGATTATAGAATCACACTATTAATTAGATTGTCAAAATTTGACAGAAATAAATTGGCACGCTTGAGGGGACTTGTTAAAATCATAGATGTCAAATCTTTTGCAATAATTAAGAATTAGTAGAGCTGTCAAAAAGGCTCAACTCACCCCATCAAGCCCTAGCCCACATGACAAAAAAAAGCCAACAGGGCTAAAAGCCTATAGGGCCAAGTGGGTTAAGGCTAGCCCATGGGCTGGCCCACAATAAAAAAAATAATTTGGCCCACTTATTTAATGGGCTGGCCCTGACCCACCCATGGGCTGGCCCACTAAAAAAACCTTGACCTACGTATTTTATGGGCTGACCTTAGCCCTCTCTATGGGTCAGAATCAAAATCAGAACATTAATTTATAACAAGTATATTAATCAATGATAAATAGGTACATATAATTGTAATACAAAAGAAAGGAAATAACATAATGAAGGTTAAATTTTAAAACTCAGAAAACTATTCAAAAAAGCATGAAAGCAAAAGATAGTTTTGCAAAATATGACCAAGTTAAAAAAATGATTGTTAAGAAAAATTAAACAGAACTTGTCATTAATAATGTAGTATTCAGTACAGGTTAAATTTTATGCTCCCCCACCCAATTGCACTCATTGCAGCCCCTAGAAACATACAGGTTAGTACTAAATCTTCTACTTGAAAAATAAAGGGCATTCAAAGTACATGATGTAATATGTGGAAGAGAGAGAGAGAAAAGAAAGCAAATGACTACTATTCATGGCTTCCTATACAAGTTATGAGGACCAGAAGATAACAATTGTCCTTACAGGTAGCACATTGAGTCACTCCTAGCACAATCAAGACTGAAGGCATGCTCATAAGGGCTCTGCAAGAACATAAGCTTGTTAGTTCATAGTCATACTTCACATTTTATAGAAAGTCCACATCAAGTTATATAAGAGCTTCAAGCATATGTTGAGCCAGAAAAGGATAACAAATGTTGCTAAACATTTATCATGGCAAACATAATAGATGATACTGATCAGCTCCACCTCAAAAGGACATTCAAAGTTTAAAATTTCATAACATAAATGGTTTTAATAGGAAAAAAATTGATTTTTTAATGCCATTATAAAATACTTTTTAAGCCAAATTTCAATGTAAAAGTGCTAAGTCATAATGTAATATTGTGATATCATAGAAATTAGAATTATCTAGATTCAAGAAACTAGACAAAATAAATAAAAGGGTAGATAAGTACAGGAATACTTAAGGGATACCAAAACTCCTGTAGTGCAAGAGTCTACTCCAGTCAAAGGCAGGGAAAAAAACACTACAAATTATTCTTACATGAAAGAACAGTTGCATAATTACAGCAAAATATGTACAAAAAACAGAAGTTTGCTCCTTTCTCAAACAAAGAATTCTAGTAGTTTATGCAGACGTCCCACTCAAACCAATCTTTTATGAGTTTAAGTTTATTCATACATAAAATGGTATATATTATTTAGTACTGTTCATTTAAACGAGTTGTCCATAGATCATCACTTTTTGGCTTTGTTAAATATCATGAAATATTTGGCATCAGTAAGAATAAGATGTTCAAGTAAAATAAATGTCTATTTTTAGCATATCAGACTAGAGTACAATGCAATAAACATATGTTTACATTAATAACAGAATGAAGACAGTTTAAATTAACCATTTAGCTAGAATGCTCTATTTTATAATTTCCTGTTTTCCCTAGTATATTTAGTAAGTAAGGAGGTTGAGAGCAGAGCAAATAAAATATCCTCAAACAACCACTTTTTATAAAATCTAGCCTTGAATAAGAAGTTAGAATACAAAACCATATCAAACCAAACATGATTAAGAAGTGTTTTTGGTCATTCATATTTGGATCATAATTATGATAAACCAAACACACTATAAAAAGAATAAATATGAGGCAACCACAATTTTACAAACTACAAATGATGCAGAAAGCCCTGCATACATATTTGACAATGACTTCAGTCTAGTGAATTCTCAACCAATTTGGTGAACGATAAAAAAATTGAAAAATGAAAAAACCAAAAAGCCATAACAGTGAAACTCCCACATTCTGTCTTAGAGCATAATAAGTTGAATAAATTAATAGTGGAAGCAAGACCTTCTTCAAAGGCTTGAGTACATTTGCTACTGGATTTTTCACAACATACTTACAATAACAAGAATAAGCGAAGTGGTTTTTCTTGGAGACATAAGGGGATAGGAAATTAGAGGTAGAAGCAAATGGGCCTGAAATATCACCTGGAACCGATATCTGGGTTTTACCAGAACCAATTCTCTTACCAACTACATTCACATAGAATAGACCTAAAATTGCTGGTACAAAAGCATCGCTTTGAGAACTTATGTAAAAGTCAATCACTTTCTCAAATTCAGAATCTTGAGAATCTATGAACTTTGTCTTCTTATCTGCGAGCATGATGGCTTCCTATAGTAGAGGCAATGAGAATTTTACATTTCTAGTGCAAACAATGCTTAAAGTTTGTAGAATTTCCTTTGAGCATTTCAATGGAAAAAGATGTGTATGTGTGTGTGCGACAGAGAGAGATATAGAGAGAGCAGATGAAACAAGAAGATTAAGAAAAAAAATAGAACTCACCTTTGTATAAGTTTTAGGGAACAAATCCTTCAGAGAATCAAGGCTGCTATCCCACCTTGGTTCAGTCACATAATATGTGGTATCCTTGTCAAAACCAATCTTCCTAAAAAATACTACAATCTCTTGTGCATTATAGCAACTTTTATCTCCATCATTATCACTATCTTGGCAGCCCTTCTTATCCAACATCTCAACTCTCAAGTCCACAGCTATAACATGCCAATAACAAAACCTTCCAAAGCATAAACCTTACTAAGCTGAATTCAAAGCATATTTAATCAACAACTTCCCTCAACTCTCAACCTCTTTTAAGGCAAATATACACAAATTTCAGCACTTCAAATTGCTTACATTATATAACTAAATATAATAATAGTTGAATCCTCAACAAAAAGAATACATTTTGATCAAACAAATTGTGAATAAGAAATTAGAGAAGCACATACCATGGACAATAATGAATCAAAAAATAGAAATTAAGCATTATTGGCTATATACAGTGCATCAATTATAGCAAAGTAACAAATAAGAGTTTCAGAGGAACCCATAAAAATGAAGACATAGAGTATCTCAAATAAAATAAAATAAAAACAAAAAAAAAAGACAAACCCAGAAACATTTGAGCACAAAATACCATAATAAAACCAAAGATGGACGAGAAAATCTCTAAAATGAACCAAAATTCAGTTTTTTTGGATGAAAAGATTAAAACCCTAACAACATTGATTATTGAATGAGCCTAAATTATCTTATTTACCCGTAAAGACAAATTCAACCATAAATTTGATTGCTTACAACAAGCATAATGTAATGTAATGCAAAACTAATGCCTACAAAATCCTTCTCTCTCTCTCTTTTCTTTTCTCACTCTCACGCACACAAACAAACCATAACAAAACAGAATCAAGTAACCAACAATGAGATTGAGAACCCAACAGCCTTATCATCTCTTTCTCTCCCTCCTCTTCATCGCAACTGCATTTTGCAATCTCCACGCAACCGACATCGTCGGAGATGACTGCGCAACCACTGGCAACGACGGCGGCTCCACCGATTTCATGTGCACAAGTTGCAACACCACGCTCTACCTTGACGTCTGCTACACCTCCATGTCTCGCTATGCCAATGTGGTCCAATAATGTATTTGAAGCATTTAGGGTTTTTTAGGGATGAAAATAATTTGGGAATAAAAATTATGATAAAAAATGATTAAAAAATAAAAAGTTTGAAATGGGGCTGACCCATCATACAGCCTATCCCATGGGCTTCAACCCAAATTGACAGCTTTACTTATTTCAGCTAAGGTTTATCAGAAAAAGCACAACTGAAATCAATTTATGAATAGGAGCTTATGGCAATTGTGTTGGCAGTCCAAAAAAGACAACATTACTTGTTGGGCAGACCATTTATCATCCATACTGATTAGCACAGTCTGAAATTCATTTTAAAACAACATTTAATCGGGGAAGAACAGTATAAATGGACCTCTAAGATGCTTAGTTTTGACTTTGAGATCAGGTATAAACCTGGTTGTGCTAATAAGGTGGCTGATGCTCTTAGTAGTAAGATGATGTTTGCTGCATTGTCCACAGTGCATTTTAGTGACCTAGACACTTTAGAGGAAGAGTTGCAGGCTAATAGTAGTATAAAATTCATCATGCAAGATCTAATTCACAATTCATATTCTCACCCAGGGTATCAGTTGGTTGAGGGCAAACTATTATTTGAAGGGAGACTAGTTTTGCTTAAGCACTCCACCAAAATTCCTTTGGTTCTATCTGAGTTTCACAACTCTTCTTTTGGAGGTCATTATGGTTTTTTCAGGACACATAAGAGGATTGCTAGTTTAGTCTATTAGGAAAGGATGCATAAGGATATTCAGAGATATGTGACTGCTTGTGATATGTGATAGCGGAACAAATATCAAACATTGTCTCCAGGGGGTCTTTTATAACCATTACTTATCCCCACTCAGACTTGGGCTGATATTTCACTGGATTTCATTGGAGGACTGATCCCATGAAAAAGACACTATCATAGAGGTGGTTGATAGTTTCACTAAAAATTTACTCATTTCATGTCTATTTCCCATCCTTTTTCTGCTAAGGAGGAGGCAAATTTATTCATTAAAGAAGTGGTGCGTTTCCATGGATTTCTAATCTCTATTATTTAAGATAGGGATAAGGTTTTTCTCAATCATTTTTGGACTGAGTTGTTCAAGTAAGCTAGTACTCATTTGAAATTTGGTTTTGCATATCACCTACAAACGGATAGTCAAATAGAGGCAGTAAATCATTGCTTGGAAACTTAAGATGTTTGACTGGAGCTAAGCCTAAACAGTGGCCTCAGTGGTTAAGTTGGACTGAATATTAGTTTAACACCTACTATAACAGCTCTACTAAAAAAACTACTCCTTTTAATGCCCTTATAGCAGGGCCTTTTAGTATTGTTCAAAGGAAATACTTTTCCATCTGTAGTGGAAGAAGTAAATTTTTTGAGTAAAGAGAGAGAATTTGCTGAAAACACAAAACAGACTGAAGATGCATGCCGACAAACATCAGAGAGAGGTGGTGTTTCAAGCGAGGGATTGGGTTATTTGAAGTTACAGTCCTATAGACTCAATTCCTTAGCTAAAAGGGTTAATGAGAAGTTGAGTCCTAGATTTTATGGACCCTACCAGATTATGGAAAGAATTGGAGAAGTTACCTATCCGTTAGATCTTCCAACTACCAGTAAAATCCACTAAGTGTTCCATGTTTCTCTGTTGAAGAAGGTTGTTTCTGTACCACAACCATCACAACCATTGCCTCCTATATTGTATGGTGAGTTGGAGTTACAAGTGTAGCCAGAACAGGTTCTCCATGATAGAAGGACTGCTGCGGGTGTTTAGGAAGTTCTCATAAAGTGGTCAAGTCTCCCAGATTGTGAGAACTCATGGGAGTTGGTGACAACCATTTAGGAGCAATTTCCACATTTTTACCTTGAGGACAAGGTGGATGTTTTGGGGGGAGTATTGTTAGCAAACCTATCATTAATAAGGTGTACACTAGGAAGAATAAACAAGAAGTAGGGGATCACAACTACTAATAGGGTGTGTAACACCCTCGATAGCATGTTAGGCTTGTATAGGGTTATAAAGGTAGATCAATACTTACTTACCATATCTGTGAAGTTTTGTTAGTGTAGGCACTATGTCACAACACAGAATGTGAAAAGTGACCTAAAATAACTCAGAAAATAATTTTAAAGGCTAAGTTGAGCGAAATAAATATGGATAATTTATTTCCATGTCACAAATGAACTAAGTATGATGCTGTTAAAGTTTGAAGGTAAACTGAATTCGTTTGGTATTTTTAAAAACACAGAGTGAGTGTTATAATATCGGATGGACTTAGTGCAGATATGGAAAAAAAAAAGATAATGGCGAAACAAGAAATTAGAAGAATCCTAGGATTTATTCTAGAGTTGTTGAAAGTTAAGAAACTTGAATTGGTATAATTTAAGTGTTCCTAATTGTTACCAAGTGGCTTCCAGTACTCAAGAGGGGGGTGAATTGAGTATAAAACTTTTTCGTAAAACCTCTTTTCAATTAATACGAATATCAAAAGCTTAATAAATAAATGCACAAAATGGATGAGAAGAAGAAAAGAAACAATAAAGAACAGCGAAAAAATAAATGTGCAGTAAATTAAATTGCATAAAAAAAGGAGATTAGGGAAAAGAGAAGCAAACACAGTATTTATCCTGATTTGACCACTAACCCACTTGTGGTCTACGTCCAGTCCTCGAAAGCCGAGATTTTTCACTAAGTACACAAGCTTCAATAGGTGCTTGCTACCATTACAAAATAGAGCACTTTTCACACACAGGGACACTCTACCCTTGTGCTAAAGTCTCAGCTGCAAGGGACATCACACCCATATAAACCTTGAGGGATACCTCACCCTCGATACAGAATATCAGAAAATAGAGATGAAGAGAAACTCTCACTCAGAGTAAGTAATACAAATTGAAGTGCTAATGGAGCTCTCACAGAAATATCTCAAAGTTTTTAAACAAGAAGAGCGTAGAAAAAATAGTTTTCACAAATCAGAGTAATCAGAAAATAGTTCAAAATTATTGGCACTGAAAAACGTGACCCAGGCTTGCTATTTATAGGGGAAACCAGATGAATTAGCCATTGGGTATAATTAACAGCAATTAACACAGATTGAAAAACTTGTCTGTTTCCATTTACGTAAACAAAAGCTTCATGTTTATTCGAATAGAGCAAAGGTTTATTCGAATAACACTGTTTCTGAAAACTCATCTGAAATGGGTTATTCGAATAACTAACCTGTTGTTCGAATAACTCTGTTAAAACCAGAGTTGTGAAAACGAACGGTTATTCGAATAAAGGCTTATCTATTCGAATAACGTATTTAAAAGAAATTCAGATAGAATGGTTTTATTCGAATAACGTATGAGTTATTCGAATAACTCACTTAAAAACATAGTTCTGAAAAACTTCATTTATTCGAATAAGGGAAGGATTATTCGAATAGCCACTTACAAAACAGTGTTCTGAAAAACCTTAGTTATTCGAATAACAAGGTAGTTATTCGAATAACACCTTTAGAAATCAAACCACGTGAGGATGTTTATTCGAATAGACAAAGCTCTATTCGAATAACTCAGTTCAAAAAGGGTTTTAAAAAGATGTTTTCAAAGACACTAAGTTTAGAACTAAGTTTTCTCTTTTCTGTCAAAAAATAAAGAGATATTAATGTAGGCTCCGTACAATAGATCCTAAGTCCTAATGCTAATCAAATATAAATATGGACTTAGTCTATTTATCATCTTCATTTATTCTTCCCGTTTGTTATCATCAAAACAAGTCTTCAAAAGTATGCATCCAAACACATTCTCCCCCTTTTTGATGATGACAAACTATCAAAGAGACTAGCAATGAGAAAAACGATAGTGCATATAATTGGAATTTACAAAAGGTATAAAAGCTTACTCCCCCTCTTTAATTATAAAAGGTAATGTGTATCAGATATGTGCGCAGCTCCCCCTTTCAATTTGAATCCAATCCCATTTTAATTTTACCTGTCTTTTCTCAATTAAAGTCAAATGATCAAATATTTCTCCCCCTTTTGTCATGAGCAAAAAAGTGAGGTAAGTCTCATATATCAAAGTAAGAATGCATAAAACTCATATCAAGAGATCAACAGAAAATATTATTTATTCATTAATAATAAAAGAGAGTCAAGTACAAAAGCCAGAGAATAAAATAACATAAAGCCAAAAACAAACAGCCTAAGAACTAAAGATCCTAAAAGTAAGCATCCAGAGGTGGTGGTGAAGAAGCTGGTGCAGGAGCAGGTGAAGCAGATCGAAGAGCCGCAACCTCACGTTCAACGCCTTCTATTCTATCAAATAGAATAGAGAAGGTATGTTCTATGTAAGCTTGGTTATCTTGCAAGGTGGCCAAGATCTGTTCCAGAGTGACGGGAGCGGGGAGCAAAGAAGAGTACGTAGCGGGGCGGGGGCATCAGCAGGGTCGAGCTCGTCCTCAGCAACCTCATCTGGGTACACCCAGCCTTCATCGGTTTGGATCATCTTCATCTTCCGTAAGGTGTGAGCTCCAAAAACGTTGTGGTGCATTAGAGCAATGGCTCGCTCAGTCTCCAAGACATGAGGATACTTGCTCAGCAAGGTAGTAACAAGAATGCCATAAGGCAAGTCAGATTTCTCCTTGCCCTTGGCCCTCATCATGTGCCTCATGATGAACACAGGCCAGTTGACCTGATGGCCATTCTTCAGGAACCACAGCATGAAAACATCTTCCTCGCTGAGATAGGCGTAGTTACCACTGCGAGGAGCCAGGATGTGAGCATAGGCGTAATGCAGAAGCTTATCTTGGCTCTTCAGCATTCCACCCTTGAGACCCTTATCAGGAAGGGCTAAACCAGGCTTCAGCAGGTCTTCAACCACCTGAAGTTTGTTGAAGTTTTCGAGAAACGGGGTGTCACCATCTTCAACAAGGGCGCCAGAGAACTGCAGCCCGAACAAAGTCGACCAGTCCAGCGGTGTGATCACGATGTTCGATCACATACCTCGAGAAAGAAGATTCTGGCCATCGAAAGCAGATTGCGGAAGAACATCTTCACCAAAAGTTGGATAGATGGTGGCTCGGTGAGAGCAGAGCTGAAGAACTCCCTGGTTTTGCAGCAGAGTCAGGAAGTCGAAGCCGCGATGCTACTGGAAGAAAGAGAGATCTAGGTACTTGGGTTAAACCAAGTTTCGCTCCTAGAAGTGCCAGATGAAGCGTGCACGATGCTCTTCGTTGGAGGAGAGCCTTCTCAGATCAAGAGGGTTGGTGCCTGGAGCATTCTTCATGCGAGGATGTTTACTGGAGGAGGAGGCCATGGAAGAAGGTGAGAGAGAATGAAAAGATGCAGAGGGTGAAAAGTTTAAGAGGAAGGAGTGAAGAGTAGAGAAGATGGAGGGTGAAAGCGTTTTGGGTGCGCAGGGGGTTATTTAAAGAACCCCGAGTTTATTCGAATAAACCTTGCATGAAAGCTGAACATACATGCGCGTAGGAAACTGAAAAGGTGTGGCTGCTAGGGTTTATTCGAATAGGAATGGTTCTATTCGAATAAAACAACTGGGAAAGCCAAGCGTTTTGGCTAGCTGACATGGTTTATTCGAATAACTATATGAGTTATTCGAATAGACTGAGGCCAATCAGTCCACACTAATAGAAACAGGTTCAGGTTATTCGAATAACCTGAGGTCTATTCGAATAGACAGAGACCAAGACCAGAACCTGATAAAAGAAGGACGCTGGTTATTCGAATAAAGAGGGACTTATTCGAATAAGTAGAGGGCAGAAAGAAACACTGATAAATGAAGGCTTCTGGTTATTCGAATAGGGAAGGTGTTATTCGAATAAGCAGAGATGAAAAGCATACAGGGTTAAGCAAAGGAATCAGTTTATTCGAATAAATTGAGTTCTATTCGAATAAGGCTGATGTTTAACACACATTTTAACTAGCAGTGAAGGAGTTTATTCGAATAAAGTCTTGCTTATTCGAATAAAACTAACACAGAAGCATAGAAAATACATACGTTTATGAGATTGAAAGCATATGATCATGATAATATTCAGTAATAAACACACAATTTAAATATTTGATTGATCAATTATGCCCAATTCTCCTCGAATATAAAAGAATGCTTCTTTTGCTAAGGGTTTAGTAAAGATATCTGCAAGTTGCTTAGATGTTTCAACAAACTCAAGAATGCAGTACCCTTTTTGTACATGATCTCTAATAAAGTGATGTCTTTTCTCTATATGCTTTGTTCTAGAATGCAGTATGGGATTCTTAGAGATATTTATTACACTAGTGTTATCACATCTTATCGGGATGTGATCAAGCTGAAGACCATAGTCTAAGAGCTGTTGCTTCATCCAAAGGATTTAAGCGCGACAACTCCTACGCAACATATTCAAACCTCGGTGATAGACAAAGCCACACTATTTATTTTGTTTCTTACTATGCCAAGAAACTAAAGAACTACCAAGCAAGTGGCATGTCCCACTAGTACTTTTTCTGTCCAATTTGCACCCAGCAAAATCAGAGTCAGAATAGCCTATTAGGCTACAAGAAGCACTCTTAGGGTACCACAAGCCCATTTGTGAAGTGTCTACTAGGTATTTCATTATCCGTTAAACAGCACTTAAGTGAGATTCCTTAGGGTTTGCCTGATATCTAGCACACATGCATACACTAAACATAATATCTGGCCTACTAGCAGTAAGATAAAGGAGAGATCCAATCATACTTCTATATTTTGTTATTTCTACTGATTTACCTCCTTCATCTTTGTCCAAGTAGCAAGACGTGCCCATCGGAGTGGCCATGTGTTTAGCGTTTTCCATTTCGAATCTCTTGAGTAATTCCTTGTAGTATTTTGTTTGACTTATGAAAGTCCCTTTCATTCGTTTGTTTGATTTGAAGTCCGAGGAAGAAATTCAATTCTCCCATCATTGACATTTCAAATTCATTCTGCATTGACTTAGCAAATTCTTTGCAAAGGGACTCATTAGTAGCATCGAAGATAATATCATCCACATATACTTGCACAAGAAGAATGTCATGCTTTTTATTTTTAATAAAAAGAGTAGTATCGACTTTTCCTCTCGAAAAACCATTTTCCAAAAGAAACTTACTCAACCTTTCATACCAAGCTCTAGGAGCTTGCTTTAAACCATATAAAGCCTTTTTAAGTTTAAAAACATGGTTGGGCAGTTCATGATTTTTGGGAATAAGCATGGTGAATTTTGAATCGTCCCCGGTCATGTGCTTGGAGCAGCCGCTATCAAGATACCAATTTGAACTCTTTGCTTTCAAGCACACCTACAACACAAGTTTAGTTTTTAACTTTTGGTACCCAAACTTTCTTGGGTCCTTGTGTGTCAGTTTTGGGTATAGTAACCTTGGGAACCCAAACCATTTTTGTTCCAACTTTTGTATTTATGTTTTTCCTTGCATTACATGTTGAAGCACTATGTCCTTTTCTTCCACATTAAAAACATTTAATAAAAGGACTACTTGAAACACTAGAATGCACAAAAAATTTTTTATAGAGTTTTTGTTGATTTTTCGGGTTATAACCTATCCCGGCTTTTTGAAAAACCACTCTTTGTCTTCCTAATAAAATATTTAAGTTATCCATTCCAAAGGTGAATTTAGAAAGAGTGTTCTTTAGGTCTTCGTTTTCTTTTTCAAGTATATGACATGAAGAACAAGATGAAGAAGTAGAAGCATGTGAAGAATGATTTGTGCATGCATCAATGATTCCTAAAGTTTCATTTTCAATTTTCAATTCTTCTATTTCTTTATTTAAAGCAAGAATTTGATTTTCTAAAGAAGAAATTGTTTTCTTAGATGAAGAAATAATTTTTGTGAGTTTTAAAGATTCTTCATGTAGTTCCTCAAAAGCATCTTGTAACTCATCATAAGAGGGCAATAAAGTATTAGAACTTACCTCGTTTTCGCTTTCTTCTTCATCTCCTTTTGCCATGAGACATAGTTGAGCCTCTTCGCTATCTGAGCTGTCAGTTGAGTCTATGTCATTTTCATCCCACGCTATATAGGCTTTTCTTCCTTTTCTTTCTTTGAAGGGTTTCTTTTCAAACTTCTCCTTCTTCTTTTGATAAATAGGACACTCCATTTTCATGTGACTAGGTTTGCCACATTCATAGCAAGTTGGGGTCGATGAAGTTCCTTCGCCTTTGAAGTGAGTCTTTTTCGGAGGGAAGGGAGGTCTTCTTTGTGTTCCCTTTTTCCTGAGAAATTTACCAAACCTTTTAACTAACAAACTCAGATTTTCTTCACTTACCTTTATGTTCTCCGAACTTTCTTCATTTTCTTCATCATCATTGTCGAATGTTGATGAAGTGACTTTGAGCGCTATCCTTTTTCTTTTTATCGTTCTCTTCGCTTTGGCTTAATCTGCTCAGCTCCAATTCGTGCTCATGAAGTTTTCCAAAGAGGGTAGCTAAAGTCATTATGGACAAATCCCTTGATTCGGATATTGCTGTCACTTTGGGTTGCCAAATCCTGCTAAGACATCTCAAAACTTTGTTAATCAAATCTTCATTAGAAAAGCTTTTGCCTAAAGATGCAAGATGATTAACTATGTGGGTGAACCTCTTTTGCATTTCCTGAATGCTTTCTCCTTGGTTCATTCTGAATAATTCATATTCACGAGTTAGAGAATTTATTCTCGATCTCTTAACTTCACTAGTACCCTCATGGGTAACTTGCAAAGTATCCCACATTTCTTTAGCAGTTTTACAATTTGAAATTCTAAAAAACTCATCATATCCCAAAGCAGTAGTAATAATATTTTTGGCTTTTAAATTAAATTGAACTTTTCTTTTGTCTTCATCAGACCATTTATTTCATGGTGTTTCGGTCCTTACACCATCGACCTCATGTGTGGGTATAAAAGCACCGTTTTCGACAGCATCCCAAACATCTAGATCAATAGCTTCGATGAAGATTTTCATTCTTTCCTTCCAATATGCGTAACCATCCCCATTGAAAAAGGGTGGTCGGTTTATGGAAGATCCTTCTGAAAAACCATTTGAAGAAGCCATATACTCTTGAAGCTGCTAAGCTCTTTATACAAGAGTCTAGCTCTGATACCACTTGTTACCAAGTAGCTTCCAGTACTCAAGAGGGGGGTGAATTGAGTATAAAACTTTTTCGCAAAACCTCTTTTCAATTAATACGAATATCAAAAGCTTAATAAATAAATGCACAGAAGGGCTGAGAAGAAGAAAAGAAACAATAAAAAATAATGAAAAAATAAATGTGCAGTAAATTAAATTGCATAAAAAAAAGGAGATTAGGGAAAAGAGAAGCAGGCACAGTATTTATCCTGGTTCGACCACTAACCCATTTGTGGTCTACGTCCAGTCCTCGAAAGTCAAGATTTTTCACTAAGTACACAAGCTTCAATAGGTGCTTTCTACCGTTACAAAATAGAGCACTTTTCACACACAGGGACACTCTACCCTTGTGCTAAAGTCTCAGCCTGCAGGGATACCTCACCCTTATACAAACCTTGAGGGATACCTCACCCTCGATACAGAATATCAGAAAATAGAGATGAAGAGAAACTCTCACTCAGAGTAAGTAATACAAATTGAAGTGCTAATGGAGCTCTCATAGAAATATCTCAAAGTTTTTAAACAAGAAGAGCATATAAAAAATAGTTTTCAAAAATCAGAGTAATCAAAAAATAGTTCAGAATTATTGGCACTGAAAAACGTGACCCAGGCTTGCTATTTATAGGGGAAACTAGATGAATTAGCCGTTGGGTATAATTAATAGCAATTAACACAGATTGAAAAACTTGTCTGTTTCCATTTACGTAAACAAAAGCTTCGTGTTTATTCGAATAGAGCAAATGTTTATTCGAATAACACTGTTTCTGAAAACTCATCTGAAATGGGTTATTCGAATAATTAACCTATTATTCGAATAACTCTGTTAAAACCAGAGTTGTGAAAACGAATGGTTATTCAAATAAAGGCTTATCTATTTGAATAACGTATTTAAAAGAAGTTCAGATAGAATGGTTTTATTCGAATAACGTATGAGTTATTCGAATAACTCACTTAAAAGCATAGTTCTGAAAAATTTCATTTATTCGAATAAGGGAAGGATTATTCGAATAGCCACTTACAAAACAGTGTTCTGAAAAACCTTAGTTATTCGAATAACAGGGTAGTTATTCGAATAACACCTTTTAGAAATTAAACCACGTGAGGATGTTTATTCGAATAGGCAAAGCTCTATTCGAATAACTCAGTTCAAAAAGGGTTTTAAAAAGATGTTTTCAAAGACACTAAGTTTAGAACCAAGTTTTCTCTTTTCTGTCAAAAAATAAAGAGATATTAATGTGGGCTCCGTACAATAGATCTTAAGTCCTAATGCTAATCAAATATAAATTTGGACTTAGTCTATTTATCATCTTCATTTATTCTTCCCGTTTGTTATCATCAAAACAAGTCTTCAAAAGTATGCATCCAAACACACTAATGAGTATAAGTTTAGCAAAATATCTCATTTTTGTTAAATGAGTCACGGCTTTTTAAAAGCCTTTACCCTTGACTTATGGGATATTTTTTCTTTCTATCTCATCTTGTTCTCTCGGCTGTAGGAGTAGAAGGCAGGAGAAAAGAAAGAAGAGAAAACAAAGGAGAAGGAAGAAGAGGAGAAGAAGAGAAAAAAAAAAGGCAAAGCTATAGTGTGATCATCCACTGTACAAAGAGGTAGGGGTGTTTGTTTTTATCCTTTCCCTTCTATCTTCATCTGTTTTCTTAGTTTGGTTTGGTGAAGAAAAGTGGGTAGAAAAGTGAGTTTAGATGCTTCTAAGGTTGAAAGGAGTTAGATAATAGCTTATTCTGATGAATAGTTTAGTTTTGGTTTTCAAGAACCCATAGTTTTTGATTGAATTTTAAGTTAAGAAAATGGTTTTAATTTGAAGATTGAGTTTAAATCCATGATTGATGAACTTAATTTAGTATTTAATGATCCTAACATGATTAGAGGTCATGATAAGGGTTGGGAAATACTTAGAATCCATGATTTGAGAATTAGAACTTGGTTAGAAACCAAGATTATGCAGAACCCGATTCTGTAGAAACAGGGCTGCATCCGAACAGCCTGTAATATTTGTAGCATAACTTGAGCTGTAGTCATCGAATTGACCTGATTCTTATTGCATTTGAAAGTAAAGATATAAGGCTTTCATGTACTAAAAATTTTAGGTTTTTAAGCCAAACCAATTACAACCAGTTTTGGTTTGAATCTGAGTAAGATTTTGCATAAATAAGTAGTCTAGCACCCTAAAAACCAAATTGCATAACTTCTTGCTCTGAGCTCGTATTTACATAAGACTAATGGCATTTTGAAGGTAACATATAAGGCTATAAGGGGTAAAAATTTTAGATTTTTTGCACTCCTCATGCATTCCTAGTTTCAGTTTAAAGGTCAGATTCTAGGAAAACAGGTAGTTGTCCTGTTTTAGCCTCTGCATTTTGATGCATAACTTTGGATACACTAAGTTAAATGAAGTGAGGTTTATTGCATTTGAAAGATATGACATAAGGCTATTTTTTTGTAAAATTTTAGAATTTTATAAATTAGGATATACATTTGGTGCAATCTTGAAAATCAGCTTTTCTAGGCTACTAAACCAGAAAATGTCAAGATATGTGAGAATTTTCTATACATCCCCTAGTTGTGAATTGCCTTAGTAGTGTATCTAGAACCATAGGCAACATGGAGTTGCATTAGATATCACTAGAGGTGTGGTGATGAGGTAAGGTGCTAGATACAAGTATACTAAGTTTGGTTGGTAAGCGTTGAGTGCCATAGTGCATAAAGCGCTCTCAAAGAGTAAAGGTAGAGCTAGTAATGCAAAGAAAGATTTAGTATAGAGTTTATGTGGTGGTTATGTAAGAGTTAGACATAACACCACATTCATCACACACACATTCATATACACACTTGCTATTCCTAACAATTTGAGGTAGTGAAAAAGTCCACTCAATATAAGGTAGGTTAAGGAGGTAACAAATTCCCTTCTTACTTAGTAGGTTAAGGAGATAACATGTTTAGATAATAGATTCGCTCCCTACCAAGAGGAATAGTCAAGTTTCATGACATTGCATCCACACAAATCACATTACATCAAATTGTCATAATCATACATCATAACATAACATTTGTATTTTCTAGACAATTGTATGAGCAATTGTCTTATCTTATGAATGAGTTAGTTAAGTTATATTTATTTGGGAGCATTACCTAGAGAGAGATGGTGTATATTCCTAAAGTAGTGAGTAGTAATTTATTTTGTTTACTACAATCTTATTTATAATATTATGAGTTGTTTATTCTTTGTGAATATTACAACTGCTGGTATTGGTACACTTATACTGAGAATATTTGATTCACACCCCGTGTGTTGCCTTATAAATCCAAGTGGCAGCTCTTTCCAAGGCAAGAAGCAGAAGAAGATTGAAGATTTGTCTAGTTTAATGTTTTAGTAGTTAAGTTTTCATATACTCATGTATATTTGATATTAACTTGTGAACAGATGTATGTATTACATTTTTTTTAGTTGTTAAAAAGTTGTATATATATAAGAGTTTGTAAGTTTCTTCAAGGCTCTCTATATTGATTTATGCATATAAATGTTATAGGTTAGATTAAAGTATAAGTTAGAGATAGCATATCTAATACTGTTTATCCAGGTATATGCCAGATATACTAGGATTTTGGTATCAGAGCAGTTCATCTTATGAGCTGAGGTATAGACTGACTAGCCAGCCTTGGGAAGGATTAGGAAGTTTTACTTATGTTGTGCAATTCTTATCTCTTATGTGAGATGCTTGCGTAGGATAACATGACTTGCCTTAGGTTAGATTGTTCTTAGCTACTGTTGCACGATTACATGATATTGAGACTGATCACCTCAATATGTAATATTTTTGTGTGTACAGGAAACTATGGCACCACCAAGGCGTACTTGAGAAACCAGAAACTCCCCAAGAGAAGGTCCAGACATGGCCAAAGCAGTTATAGTGATGGCCAATGCCATGAGAGAGCAGACAACCATTACAACTATTATGATGCAAGATTAGGCAGCTATTGTAGCTAGAGTTCTAGAAATGTTGTAAGCTAACCAACCTCAACAACTAGGACAACCACAACCAGTGCAGGAAATGCAAGTTAGGAGAAATCAAAACTTCCAAGATCTTCCAATGTTTCAAAGGTTGAATTCCCCGTCTTTCAGAGGCGAATATGATTCAGTGAAAGCTGAGGAATGGTTAGCCGAAGTGGAGAAAATTTTTGAGGTTATGAGATATTCTGATGAACAAAGGGTTTCCTTTGCTTCCTTTATGTTCAGAGGAGAAGCAGAACATTAGTGGAGAAGTGCCAAGAGGTTGTTGGAAGTAGCAAGAACACAAATCACATGGTAAGTATTCAGAAATACCTTTTTGGAGCAATACTTTTCGAGGACCTTGCGAGAGGATAAGGAAATGGAATTCCATAAACTTAAGCAAGGAAGTATGACTGTAGGGCAACATGAGGTGAAATTTAACGAGTTATCAAAGTTTTCTTCATTTTATAGGCTCTACCCGAATAAGGGTTGAAAATTTGTCAAATTTGAAGACAGATTAAGGGGTGAAATTAAGAGGACAATGAGACAATCATTGGAGATTAGAGATTTCCCTTCTCTATTTAGTAAGAGTAGAATTGTGGTATCGGATTGTCTCCAACTCCAGACAAAACAAAGAGCACAAGATTATCATAAATGAAAAAGTGAGGATAACAAGTATAGGAAGGGCAAGAGGAGCATTTCGAAAGCTGGTTTTCTTCAAGATGAAGATGAGAGAGTTCAGAAGGAGTCAAAGGGGCCTCGGTGCCCTAATTGTGGGAGGAATCATGGTAACAAACCATGTTTAGCAGGACAATCCATATGTTACAAATGCGGGCAGCCAGGGCATTATGCTAAGGAGTGTTCGAAAAGGGAAGAAGCAAAGTTGGATACTAGACCCATAGCGTCGGGGAAAGAGTATTCATTTTGGAAGCCAAAGAGACAGCATAACCTTCTGGTTCAAAAAAGGATGAGTGTGTAATTTTATTTATTTGAGATTTAGTTAAGACTTCTTACAGTAGGAAAACTAAATTTTGGGGATAAAATTTTAAAAAGGAGTGGAGAAATATAACACCCTCAATAGCATGTTAGGCTTATATATAACTAGAGAGGGATCCTTTGGAGAGAAACTAACCAGTTTTCTAAGTGGAAAGGAAGGTTAGGAGAGTAAGGACCTCTCGAATGTCATTGGATATTCAGATTGGCCTATGATTACCATTTCTGATCAATTCTTATAATTCTTTTCTAATTCTTTCTCCCTCTAGTTGATATAGAGAGGAGAAGTTTATCAATAAAATACTATTTTCTTCTCTAAATTTTGGTCTAGTTCTATCACAACACAATTGCCATAAGCTCTCATTCATAAATTAATTTTAGCTGTGCTTTTTCTAACAAACCTAGGCTGAAATAAGCTATAGGTCTACCTTCTTGCAGGAAAACAACCCCCAATCCCTTACTTGAAACATCAGTTTCCAAAACAAATTGATTAGAAAAATATGATACTGCTAAAATAGGAATAGTAGTCATAGCCACCCTCAAGGCATCAAACGCTATCTGCACCTCCTTACGCCACTGAAAATGGTCCTTCTTCAAAAGCTTAGTCAGAGGTTTTGCAATCTATCTATAACCTTTGACAAACTTTCTATAATAGCCTTTTAATCCTAAAAAGCCTCTTAGCCCTTTCACATCCGTAAGGACCTACCACTGCAACATTGCCTATTTTTTTAGGATCTGCTGCAACCCCTTGAACAAAAATAACATGCCTCAAGTACTCAATCTGCAGCTGCCCAAAACAACACTTCTTTTGTTAACACACAATTGGTGTTCCCTTAACAATTGTAAAACTATCCTCAAATGAGAAATGTGGGCTTCTTCATCCTTGCTGTAAACTAGAATATCCTAAAAAAAACCATCGCGAACTTCCTTAAAAATGGTCTCAAGATGTCATTCATCAATGCTTGAAAAGTGGAAGGAGATTAGTCAGCCCAAAAGGCATGAAAAAAAACTCATAATGCCCTTCATGAGTACGGAAAGTTGTCTTAGGGATGTCATCCTCCTTCATTCTTCTTTGATTGTACCCAAATTTCAGGTCCAACTTAAAAAAAATGGCAGCTCCACCTAATTCATCCAACAATTCATCTATTACTAGAATTAGAAATTTATCTGGCATTGTGATTTTGTTGAGAGCCCTATAATCCACACAAAAATGCCATCCTCCATCCTTCTTTTTCACTAGAATAATAGGACTAGAAAAGGGGCTTATACTTGGTCTTATAATTCTAGTAGTTAACATCTCATCTACCAACTTTTCAATTTCAGCTTTTTGATAGTGAGGGTACTTGTATGGGTGCAAATTAGGAATATTGGCCCCTTCTCGCAAGGTAATGGCATGATCATGCCTACGAGTTGGAGGTAAACCCTGTGGCTGCTGGAACAGGTCCTCAAAGTCTTGTAAAACTGATGTTATGCCTTTCGGAATAAATGCCTCCAACAATGATAGACTTGTCATTGTCTTATATTCAATGTAAAATCATTGCCTTTCATTCTGTAATGCTTTCAACACTGATTTAAGAGAAGCAATTGTCTTGGACAAAGCTGGTACCCCTTTAATAGCCATGTTCTCCCTTTTTCTTCAATTTTCAAGGTAAGGTCCTTGAAATTTTCCCTTATTTCTTCCAATCCCCTTAACCATTCTATGCTCAACACCACATCTGCACTTCCTAAGCCAAACAGGAAGAAATCTTGCTTAATCTCCAATCTTTGCATCATCAATAACACTCCTTGACAAGCCCCTTTGCACTTCACCTTATGCCTATCACCAACCTCCAAAAAATAAGGTGGAGTCTCCACTACTGGTAGTTGCGGCTCCTACACTATTTTATCATAAATGAAATTATGGGAGGCTCCACAATCCACCAAAATCATAACTCTCTTACCCTCCACTTCTCCCTATAGCTTGAAGGACTTTTTTGAAGTCAAGCTCATGATGTTATGAATTGACAATTGTAATGTTTTGTCCTCCATCTCCAATATTTCCTGAATTTCCAATTCTTCTTGCTAAACCATATCCTCCGCCTCCTCTCCCATAATCAAGCAATGATGAATGAGATGCTGAGACCATTTTTAAGGAGGTTCGTGTTGGTTGTTTTATATGAAATTTTGGTTTATAACAAGGATAAAGAAGCTCATATTTCTCATTTGAGGATAGTTTTACAATTGTTGAGGGAACACCAATAGTGTGTCAATAAAAAGAAATATAGTTTTGGGCAGTTGCAGATTGAGTACTTGGGACATGTTATTTTTGGTCAAGGTATTATAGTAGATCCTAAAAAAATTAAAGCAATGTTGTAGTGGCAGATCCCTACATATGTGAAAGGGCTGAGAGGTTTTTTGGGATTAATAAGCTATTATAGGAAGGTTGTCAAAGTTTATGGACATATTGCAAAACATCTTACTGAACTACTGAAGAAGGACCATTTTCAGTGGAGTAAGGAGACACAGATAACATTTGACACCTTAAGGGTGACTATGACTGCTATTCCTATTTTACAATACTAGATTTTTCAATCATTTTGTTCTGGAAACTGATGCTTCAAGTAAGGGATTGAGGGCTATTTTACTGCGAGAAGGAGGACCTATAGCTTATTTCAGTCTAGGTTTGTTAGGAAAAGCACAACTGAAATCAATTTATGAATAAGAGCTTATGGCAATTGTGTTGGCAGTCCAAAAATGGCAACATGACTTGTTGGGAAGACCATTTATCATCCATACTAATCAGCACAGTCTGAAATTCTTTTCAGAACAACATTTAATGGGTGAAGAACAATATATATGGACCTCTAAGCTGTTGGGTTTTGACTTTGAGATCAGGTATAAACTCGGTTATGCTAATAAGGTGGCTGATGCTCTCAGTAGGAACATGATGTTTGCTGCATTTTCCACGGTGTATTTTAGTGACCTAGACACTTTAGATGAGGAGTTGCAGGCTGATAGTAATCTAAAATGATTCTCACCCAATGTATTAGTTGGTTGGGGGCAAACTACTATTTGAAAGGGGACTAGTTTTGCCTCAGCACTCCACCAGAATTCCTTTGGTTCTATCTGAGTTTCACAGTTCTTCTTTTTAAGGTCATTCTGATTTTTTTTAAGATATATAAGAGGTTGCTAGTTTAGTATATTGGAAAACGATGCGTAAGGATATTAAGAGATATGTGGCTGCTTATGAGGTGTGCTAGCAGAACAAATATCAAACATTGTCTTTAGAGGGTCTTTTACAACCATTACTTATCCCCACTCATACTTGGCTTGATATTTCAATGGATTTCATTGGAGGACTGCCTAAAGCCCACAGAAAGGACATTATTATGGAGGTGGTTGATAGTCTCACTAAATATGCTCATTTCGTGGCTATTTCCCCTCTTTTTTTTTTTGCTAAGGAGGTGGCAAATTTATTCATTAAAGAGATGGTGCGTTTACATGGATTTCTGGTCTCTATTATTTCCAATAGGGAGAAGGTGTTTCTCAGGCATTTCTGGACTGAGTTATTCAAGCAGGCTGGTACTCATTTGAAATTTAGTTCTGCATATCACCCACAAACGAATGGCTAAACGGAGGTAGTAAATTGTTGCTTGGAAACTTACTTAAGATGTTTGATTGGAACTAAGCCTAAACAGTGGCCTCGATGGTTAAGTTGGGCTGAATATTAGTTTAATACCAACTATAACAGCTCTACTAAAACTACTCCTTTTAATGCCCTTTATGGTAAGGACCTTCCAATGTTGTTCAGAGGAAATACTTTTCCATCTGCAGTGGAAGATGTAAATTTGTTGACTAAAGATAGAGATTTGATGTTGAAGGAGTTACGAGAGAATTTGTTGAAAACACAAAACAGAATGAAGATGTAGGCTGAGGTGTTTTAAGTGGGGGATTGGGTTTATTTGAAGCTGCAACTGTACAGACTCAAATCCTTAGCTAAAAAGGTCAATGAGAAGTTAAGTCCCAGATTTTATGGACCCTACCAGATTATGGAAAGAATTGGAGAAGTTGCCTATAGGTTAGATCTTCCAGCTGACAGCAAAATCCACCCAGTGTTCCATTCTTCTCTATTGAAGAAGGTTGTTTTTGTACAACAATCATCATAACCATTGCCTCCTATATTGTTTGATGAGTTAGTGTTACAGGTGCAGCCAGAACAAGTTCTCTACATTAGAAGGACTGCTGCGGGTGTCCAAGAAGTTCTCATAAAGTGGTCAAGTCTCCCAGATTATGAGAACTCATGGGAGTTGGTGATAACCATTTAGGAGCAATTCCATCATTTTTACCTTGAGGACAAGGTGGATGTTTTAGGGGAAAGTATTATTAGCAAACCTATCATTAACAAGATGTACACTAGGAAGAATAAACAAAAAGTAGGGGATCATAACTACTAATACGGTGTGTAATACCCTGGATAGCATATTAGGCTTGTATAGGGTTATAGAGGTAGCCTAATACTTATTTACCATGTTTGTGAAGTTTCGTGACAAATTGAGTTAGTTTAGGCACTTTGTCACAACACAGAACGTGAAAAGTGGCCTAAAATAACTCAGAAAATAGTTTTCAAGGCTAAGTTAAGGGAAATAAATATGGATAATTTATTTCCAAGTCACAAATGAGCTAAGTATGATGCTGTTAAACTTTGAAAGTAAACTGAGTTCATTTAGTATTTTTAAGCACACAGAGTGAGTGTTTTAATACCGGATGGATTTAGTACAGATATAGAAAAATAAGATAATGACAAAACAAGAAATTAGAAGAATCCGAGGATTTATTTTAGAGTTGTTGAAAGTTAGGAAACTTCAATTGGTATAATTTAAGTGTTCCTAGCAGGTATAAGTTTCGTAAAATATCCCATTTTTGTTAAATGAGTCACGACTCTTTAAGAGCCTTTACCCTTGACTTATGGGATTTTTTTTCTTTCTATTTTATCTTGTTCTCTCGACTATAGGAGCAGAAGGCAGAGGAGAAAAAAAGGAGAAGGAAGAAGAGGAGAAGAAGAGAAAAGATAAAGGCAAAGCTATAGTGTGATCATCCACTCCGCAAAGAGGTAGAGGTGTTTGTTTTTATCCTTTCCTTCCTATCTTCATCTGTTTTCTTAGTTTGGTTTGATGAAGAAAAGTGAGTTTAGATGCTTCTAAGGTTGAAAAGAATTAGATAATAGCTTATTTTGTTGCATGGTGTTTAGTTTTGGTTTTTTAGAACCCATAGTTTTTTATTGAGTTTTAAGTTAAGAAAAGGTTTTAGTTTGAAATTTGACTTTAAATCCACGATTAATGAGTTGAATTTTGTGTTTAATGATTCTAACACGATTAGAGACCATGATTAGGGTTGAGAAACACTTAGAATCCACGATTTGAGGATTAGAACTTGGTTAGAAACCAAGATTATGCAAAACCTAATTCTACAGAAACAAGGCAGCATCCGAACAGCCTATAGTCTTTGAAGCATAACTGGAGCTGTATTCATCGGATTGACCTGATTCTTATTGTATTTGAAAGATAAGATACAAGGCTTTATATAATAAAAATTTCAAAATTTTAGGCCAACCCAATTAGCACCAGTTTTGATTTGAATCTGAGTCAGATTTTGTAGAAACAAGCAGTTTGGCACCCCGTAAACTAGATTGCATAACTTCCTACTCCGAGGTCGTATTTATATGAGACTAATGAAATTTTGAAGCTAACATGTAAGGCTATAAGGGGTTAAAATTTTAGAATTTTTGCACTCCTCATGCATTCCCAGTTTCAGTTTAAAGTAAGGTCAGATTATAAAAAATCAGGTAGTTGCCCTATTTCAGCCTCTGCATTTTGATGCATAACTTTGGATACACTAAGTCAAATGAAGTGAGATTTATTACATTTGAAAGATATGAGATAAGGCTATTTTCCTATATAACTCTAGAATTTTATAAATTAGGATGTACATTTGGTGCAATCTTGAAAATCAACCTTTCTAGGCTACTAAACCTGAAAAAGTCAAGACATGTGAGAATTTTTTATACATCCCCTAGTTGTGAATTGCCTTAGTAGTGTTTCTAGAACCATAGGCAACATGGAGTTATATTAGATATCACTGGAGGAGTAGTGATGAGGTAGGGTGCTAGATACAAGTATACTAAGTTTGGTTGGCAAAAGTTGAGTGCAATAGTGCATGAAGTGCTCTCAAAAAGTGAAGGTAGAGCTAGTAATGCAAAGATAGACTTAGTATAGAGTTTATGTGGTGGTTATGTAAGAGTTAGACATAGCACCACATTCATCACACACATATTCATACATACACTTGCTATTCCTAACAGTTTGAGGTAGTGGAGACGTCCACTCAATATAAGGTAGGTTAAGGAGGTAACAAATTCCCTCCCTACCTAGTAGGTTAAGGTGGTAACATGTTCAGATAACAGATTCCTTCCCTACCAAGAGGAATAGTCAAGTTTCATGACATTACATCCACACGAATCACATTGCATCTCATTCTCATAATCATACATCATAACATAACATTTGCATTTTCTAGACAATTGTATGGGCAATTATCTTATCTTATGAATGAGTTAGTTAAGTTATGTTTGTTTGGGAGCATTACCTAGAGAGACATGGTGTATGTTCCTAGGGCAGTGAGTAGTAATTTATTTTGTTTGCTACAATTTTATTTATGATATTATGGATTATTTATTCTATATGAATATTACAACTGCTGGTATTGATACACTTATACTAAGAAATATTTGATTCTCACCCCGTGTATTGCCATGTAAATCCAGGTGGCAGCTCTTTCCAAGGCAAGAAGCAGAAGAAGATTAAAGATTTGTCTAGTTTAATGTTTTAGTAGTTAAGTTTTTGTATACTCATGTATATTTGATATTAACTTGTGAACAGATGTATGTATTACATTTTTGTCAGTTGTTACAAAGTTGTATGTATATAAGAGTTTGTAAGTTTCTTTAAGGCTCTCCATAATGATTTATGTATATAAATGTTATGGGTTAGATTAATGTGTAAGTTAGAGGTAGTATAACTAATACTGCTTATCCCGGTATATGCCAAATATAGTAGGATTTTGGTATTAGGATATTACATTTTGGTATTAGAGCAATTCATCCTATGAGTCGGGGTATGGATTGACTAGGCTTAGGAAGGATTAGGAAGTTTTACTTGTGTTGTGCAATTCTTATCTCTTATGTGAGATGTTTGCCTAGAATTGCACGAGTTGCCTTAGGTTGGATTGTTCTTAGCTACTATTGCATGATTACATGATATTGAGACTGATCACCTCAATATGTAATGTTTTTGTGTGTATAGGAAACTATAGCACCACCATGGTGTACCCGAGATACCAAAAATTCACCAAGAGAAGGTCCCGACATGGCCGAAGCAATATGGCGATGGCCATTGCCATATGAGAGCAGACAACCATCACAGCTAATGCGATGTGGGATCAGGCAGTTATTACAGCTAAAGTATAGGAAATGTTACGAGCCAACCAACCTTAGCAACCAAGACAACCACAACTCGTACAAGAATTGTAAGTTAGGACAAATCAAAACTTCCAAGATCTTTCAAAGTTTCGAAGGTTGAATCCCCCGTCTTTCAGAGGTGAATATGATCTAGTGAAGCCGAGGAATGATTGGCCGAAGTGGAGAAAATTTTTGAGGTTATGAGATATTATGATGAATAGAGGGTTTCCTTTGCTTCCTTTATGTTCAGAGGGGAAGCAGAACGTTGGTGGAGAATTGCCAAGAGGTTGCTGGAAGCAGCAAGAACACAAATCACATAGTAAGTATTTAGAAATACCTTTTTGGAGCAATACTTTCCGAGGACCTTGCGAGAGGAGAAGGAAATGGAATTCCTTAAACTTGAGTAAGGAAGCATGACTATAAGGCAATATGAGGTGAAATTTAACAAGTAATCAAAGTTTTCTTCATTGTATAGGCTCCACCCTGATGAGGGTTGGAAATGTGTCAAATTTGAAGATGGATCAAGGAATGACATTAAGAGGATAATAAGATCATTAGAGATTAGAGATTTCTCTTCTCTAGTTAGTAAGAGTAGAATTATGGAATCAGCTTGTCTCCAACTCCAGACAGAATAAAGAGCACAAGATTATTAGAAAATAAAAAAGTGAGGGTGATAAGAATAGGAAAGGCAAAATGAGTGCTTTGAAAGTTTGTTTTCTTCAAGATGAAGATGAGAGAGTTTAGAAGAAGTCAAAGAGGCCTCAGTGCCTTAAGTATGGGAGGAATCATGTTAATAAACCATGTTTAGTAGGATAGTCTGTATGTTACAAATGTGGGTAGTCAGGGCATTGTGCTAGGGAGTGTCCACAAAGGGAAGAAGCCAAGTTGGATACCAGACCCACAGCGCCGGGGAGAGTATTCATTTTGCAAGCCAAGGAAACAGCACAACCTTCTGGTTCAGAAAAAGTCGAGTGTAATTTTGTTTCTTTGAGATTTAGTTGAGACTTCTTACAGTAGGAAAAGTAAATATTAGGGATAAGATTTTAAAAAGGAGGGGAGAAATATAACACTCTCGATAGCATGTTAGGCTTGTATATAACTAGAGAGGGGTCTTTTAGAGAGAAACCAACCAATTTTCTAAGTGGAAAGGAAGGTTAGGAGAGTGAGGACCTCTTGAATGTCCTTGGGTCTTTATATTTGGCCTATGATTTCCATTTCTGATTAATTCTTGTCATTCTTTTCTAATTCTTTCTCCATCTAGTTGATATAAAGAGGAGAAGTTTATCAATAAAATACTATTTTCTTCTCTAAAATTTGGTCCAGTTCTATCATAACACAATTGCAATAAGCTCTTATTCATAAATTAATTTTAGTTGTGCTTTTTCTGACAAACCTTGATTAAAACAAGCTATAGGTCTACCTTCTTACAGTAAAACAGTCCCCAATCTCTTACATAAAGCATCAATTTCCAAAATAAATTGATTGGAAAAATTTGGTACTACTAAAATAAGAATAGTAGTTATAGTCACTTTCAAGGTGTCATTTGCTATCTAGGTCTCCTTACTCCACTGAAAATGATCCTTCTTCAATAGCTCAGTCAGAGGTTTTGCAATCTGTCTAACATTTGACAAACTTTCTATAATAGCCCCTTAATCCCAAAAAACCTCTCTGCCCTTTCACATCCATAAGGACCTACCACTACAACATTGCCTATACTTTTTTAGGATCTGTTGCAATCCCTTGAACAGAAATAATATGCCTCAAGTACTCAATCTGCAGCTGCCCAAAACTACACTTGTGTTTGTTGACATACAATTAGTGTTCCTTTAACAATTGTAGAACAATCCCCAAATGAGAAATGTGAGCTTCTTCATCCTTATTGTAAACCAGAATATCCTAAAAAAAAACTAACATGAACCTCTTTAAAAATAGTCTCAAGATGTCATTCATTAGTACTTGAAATGTGGAAGGAGCATTAGTCAGCCCAAAAAGCATGACTAAAAACTCATAATGCCCTTCACGAGTATGAAAATCTATCTTAACGATGTCTTCCTCCTTCATTCTGATTTGATTGTACCCAGATTTTAGGTCTAACTTAGAAAAAAATGGCAGCTCCACCTAATTCATCCAACATTTCATCTATTACTAGAATTGGAAATTTATCCAGCACTGTGATTTTGTTGAGAGCTTAATAATCCACATAAAAATGCCATCATCCATCCTTCTTTTTCACTAGAATAATGGAACTAAAAAATGGGTTTATACTTGACCTTATAATTCTAGCAGTTAACATCTCATCTACTAACTTTTCAATTTTAGCTTTTTGATAGTGAGGGTATCTGTATGGGTGCAAGTTGGGAATATTGGCCCTTTCTCGTAAGGTGATAGCATAATCATGTTTATGAGCTGGAGGCAAACCCTGTGGCTGTTGGAACAAGTCTTCAAAGTCTTGTAAAACTGATGTTATACCTTTCAGAATAAATGCCTCCAACAATGACAGACTTGTCATTATCTTACATTCAATGTAAAATCCTTGCCCTTCATTCTGTAATGCCTTCAACACTAATTTAAGAGAAGTAGCTATGTTGGACAAAGCCGGTACCCCTTTAATAGTCCAAGTTCTCCCTTTTTCTTTAATTATCAAGGTAAGGTCCTTGAAATTTGCCCTATTTCTCCTAATCCCCCTAATTGTTCTATGCTCAGCACCACATCTGCACCTCATGAGCCAAACAAGAAGAAATCTTGCTTAATCTCCAATCTTTGCATCATTAATAACATTCCTTGACAAGCCCCTTTGCACTTCACTTTATGCCTATCACCAACCTCCACAAAATAAGGTGGAGTCTTCACTACTAGTAGTTACAGCTCTTGTAATATTTTTATCAAAAATGAAATTATGGGAGGCTCCACAATTCACCAAAATCATAACTTTCTTACCCTCAACTTCTCCTCATAGCTTTAAGGACTTTTTGAAGTCAAGCTCATGATGCTATGAATTAAGAACTGTAATGTTTTGTCCTCCATCTCCAATATTTCTAGAATTTCCAGTTTTTCCTTTTGAACCTCATCCTCTACCTCTTCTCCCACAATCAAGCAATGATGAATGAGATGCTGAGATCATTTTTAAGGAGGTTCGTGTTGGTTTTTTTTTTTATGATATTCTAGTTTACAACAATGATGAAGAAGCCCACATTTCTCATTTGAGGATAGTTCTACAATTGTTAAAGGAACACCAATTATGTGGCAACAAAAAGAAATGTAATTTTGGGCAGCTGCAGATTGAGTACTTGGGGCATGTTATTTCTGGTCAATGTATTGTAGTAGATCCTAAAAAAATTAAGGCAATGTTGCAGTGGCAGATCCCTACAGATATGAAAAGGCTTTTTGGGATTAACGAGCTATTATAGGAAGTTTGTCAAATGTTATGGGCAATTGCAAAACATCTAACTGAGTTACTGAAGAATGACTATTTTCAGTGGAGTAAGGAGGTGCAGATAGCATTTGACACCTTGAGGGTGGCTATGACTACTATTTCTGTTTTAGCTGTACCAAATTTTTTTAATCAATTTGTTCTGGAAACTAATGCTTCAAGTAAGGGATTAGGGGCTGTTTTACTGCAAGAAGGCAGACCTATAGCTTATTTCAGCCAAGGTTTGTTAGGAAAAGCATAATTGAAATCAATTTATGAATGAGAGCTTATGGCATTTGTGTTGGCAATCCAAAAATGGCAACATTACTTGTTGGGTAGACCATTTGTCATCCATACTGATCAGTGCAGTATGAAATTCTTTTCAGAACAACATTTAATAGGTGAAGAATAGTATAAATGGACCTCTAATCTGCTGGGTTTTGACTTTGAGATCTTGTATAAACCTGTTTGTGCTAATAAGGTGACTGATGCTCTCAGCAGGAATATGATGTTTGCTGCGTTGTCCACGGTGCATTTTAGTGACCTAGACACTTTAGATGATGAGTTGTGATGAACTTGTAAAAATTCATATTTTTACGGTTCAAAATATTGGGTTTTTATTCCCTTTTAATCTTTTTGATTAAGTTTTGTTCTTAAATCTTGTTACATTTTTTAATATTTTAATTATTTCTTATTGCGTGTTTTTTTGTGTTTTTATTGGTATTTGCGCATGGAGAAGATTGGATGCTTGAATAAGCAAGACAATGAAGAATTTTCATCCAGCGTCTAGTGCCTAAGCGTTGGACACCCACCTCTTGAGCGCGTAAGACGTGCTGGAGTTTTTCCTTTAAGTGAGTCAGCGCCTGAAAGCTGGACAGTGAGCGCTGAATACGTAACAATAATGTCAATTGTTAATTTCCTTATAAATAAGAAAGTTATGCCAAATTCAACACATCCTGAAGCATAAAGAGAAGCGACGACACAAACCCTAAAGTGGTGTGGGCGCAATTAGGCTTAAAGATTAGGGATTTTCTTCATCCTTCCCACTTATCTTCTATGGAGTTTGTCAAATCCTTATCTTTTTTTCATTGTTTATCCATGTGTAACTAATTTTCCTTGGTTAGAGTGATGATGGACCTTGTTCTTGGATGATGTAAATTCGTTTATGGGTTTAATTTATGTTTCTATTTCATGATTTACGTGTTTATCTCTATTCTTAATGCTTTTCTAAACTTGATCAATTTGGGAATGATCTTTTGGGTTGATGTATGATTTAGGAAAATTTGCATGAATTTAAAAATTATGATAAGCACCATAATTTCTACAATAGCTAGGAATAGACATTGTGGGCTATGTGGTCTTTCTTTTAATTCCCTCGTTCTTGATAATGTCTTTCTATTTGGGGTTAGACTAAGGGATTAGTTAATTCCAAATAGTGTAAGAGGATTAATATACCAAGGGATTGAGTATTAATTAATTTTGGGAATTGACCACAAATCATTGAAATAGAACATAATTAAACCAATATTTGAATGTGCATTTAAAGAGTTCAAGTGAAGTCTAAACCTTAATGCTTCAATCCTATTATTTTTTACCCCTTTGATTTATTGTTTTGTTTATTAATATTTTTTTTAATTGAATTTGCAAGACCCCTTTTTCTTTGTTAGCTTAAATACTGTCACTTCTAGTGAATTTAGTAATTAATAACCTAATCCTCGTGGGACAATACTTTTACTCACTTTTTATTACTTTTGGGATTCGGTTCACTTGTCGATTTCACAACAAGTTGCAGTCTGATAGTAGTCTAAAATGATTCTCACCCAAGGTATCAGTTGGTTAGGGGCAGACTATTATTTGAAGGGGGACTAGTTTTGCCTAAGCACCCCACTAGAATTCCTTTGGTTCTATTTGAGTTTCATAACTCTTCTTTTTGAGGTCATTCTAGTTTTTTCAAGACATATAAGAGGATTGCTAGTTTAGTCTATTGGGAAAGGATGCGTAAGGATATTAAGAGATATGTGGCTACTTATAAGGTGTGCCAACGGAACAAATATCAAACATTGCCTCCAGGGGTTTTTTTTACAACCATTACATATCCCCACTCAAACTTTGGCTGACATTTCAATAGATTTCATTGGAGGACTACCTAAAGCCCACGAAAAGGACACTATTGTAACACCCTAATATCGATAACCTAGTATATCAAGCATACTCTATGATAAACAGTATTAGTTATGCTACTTCTAACTTAAATATCATACTAATCCATATCAATTAAGCAAATAATAATGGAGAGCCTTGCGGAAACTAAAAGTTATATAGATACATATTGCCACAAAAGGGCTCATTGTGTACATAAACTTTATACAAACTAAAAGCAAAGTAAATAAATACAAAGCTTTAAACTACTAAGCATAAAAACTATCCTAGTATTCATACTTTTTCTTCTTGCCCTTGGATGAACTTTCACCTGGATTTACATGGCAACAAACGGGGTGAGAAATTACATTTCTCAGTATAAGTAACCAAAACTAACATTTTAAACATTCAAAATGAATAAACCCAACTAAAACTGATAAACATACTAAAACTCATTGCATAAGAACCATTACAAAACTTCCTCTCTCTATGTAATGTTCTTAAGCAATTCTATACTTCTGATCTGATAACCGAAACCATGCTGATAACAAACAACTGTCTATACAATCATTTGGAGATCATCGACCAGACAACCGCCCATACAGCTATCACCGAAGGCACATGCAATAACAAAACATACACAAACCAAACGCAGATTCCAATCTAAACAAATAATAAATAATGTAGTGATGAAATGATGTATGCTCAATGAAAAGTATATGCAGTGTAGGTGTAGTGTTGTGATACTTAACTATTTCCCCTTGACTAAGAAAATACTTTGTCATAATAACGTATGACCACTTATAACTTACCTAGTAGGGGCAAAGTCTGTTACCATAACACGTATCCTCCTAATCCTACTAAGTAGTCTACCAAGTAGTCTACTGTAAACTAGGTGGATAACGCCACCAAACTGAATGGATGCCTCCACTACGTGATCTCTAGGGATAATAAGTATATGTGAAGTGAAGTATGTGAAAATGTGGAGTTATTTCCTAACTCTAACATAACTACCACATAACTCTATACTAAGTCCATCTTGCACTACTAAGACTACATCTTCTCTATAAGAGCAGTTCATGCACTATGGCACTTATCCAATGCCAACTAGACTTAGTACTCTTTCTAACTTTGCATTACTAGCTTTACTTCTCTTTAAGAGAACTTTCATGCACTATGGCATTCACCTTTTCCAATTAGGGTCTATGACACTCAACTCTTGCTAACTTGTCTGTACATTTGTTTCTCACTTTCTCATCACTTCCCAAGTGATATCTAAGAAACACTTTGTCACTCATAAGCTGAACTTTAATCTATGACAATCTATACGTAATGAATTACATAACTTTTCCTTTATCTTCCCTTGTATGCCACTAAGTCTTTCTCTCTAAGAAATACCCTCTCTAGCGCCTCAACACTCTTAACAAGGCATAAACAAAGGATTTTAACAATTAGGGAACTCAAACCATCAAAATCAGCATTTTGGTGAGTTTCAGACCCTCACACCGCGACACTCCTTTTTCATGCCGCGGCGCCCTGCTCTCGGGTGCCAAGGTAATGCACATCACGCCGTGGCACTCATCTTCACGTCGCAGCACGCGAAGCCAAAACTTGTCTCATGCCTCAACGTGAGCTATCCACGCTGCGGCGTGAGCTTGTTTCTTGCAGAATTTTGCAGAAAACACTCGGTCCTACACTGTTCCATTAATCTAATTCAGCTTCTAATCCCATAAACTTGGTTTCTAGTTCATTTCTAACACCACCAACAACTTCTAAACATGTTGTAACACCATTAAAACCTATTGATTCACAAAATTTAGATCAAACACCAAAAATCATTCACTTGGTTCCTTGAAAACCTAGGTTCCAACTCAAGAACCAACTTGCTCAAACTATAGATAAATCCATCTATCTTGCTTCCATTAAGTTGAAAGAACTAATTCCAATCAATGAAAGTAATAATTAAGCTAAAGAAACTAGTTTTCCATCTTTAAAACCTAACTTCTCCATTTAAAGACCTAAGTGCAAAACCTAGAAAAGATGCAGAATCATAGATAGAAAACATCCCTACCTCTTACTTGGTTGAAGATCTTGAAGCCTTGAACATGCTCTTGGATCTTCCCATTTGATCTCCTTCGTTTCCTTCTCTTTTTTCTCTCCTATGGCTGCCCCTTTTCTTTCCCTCTTTCTCTTTTTTCTATTTTTTTAGCTCTCTGCCTTTGGAAGTGAGGAAAACAAGCCTCATTTTGCTTCTTAAAGGGTTACCACTAATATGGTACTAGAAACCCCGATATGCTATGAACACTTAGATTCCTTCGAATCAAGGTTCCTGACTTCCAATAGACTCAAAATAAATCCTAAGATTCATTAAAAATCATGTTGTACTTTTTCTCTATTTTTTCATACCTGTTGGGGCTCAATCTAGCATTAAAAGCACAACCAGTATGCCTAAAAATACTAAATTAACTCCGATTGTCTTGAAACTTTAACCACACCATATTTAACTCATTTGTGACCTAGAAGCAAGTTATCCACACATGTTTCCCTTCAAATAGCAGTTAATGCTATTTTCTGAGTCATTTTAGGCTATTTATCACATTCTGTGTTGCAGCAAAGTGCCTAAACTAACTCAGTTTGTCACGAAACTTAACTGGCATGCTAAACAAGTATTAGACTACCTACGTAACCTTATACAAGCCTAACATGATTCACTAGGATGTTACATTTCTCCCCTCTTTTTAAAAATTTTGTCCTTAAAATTTGGTCTACCTCATGTAAGAAGTCACAAGCAACTCACAATTAAAACAAACTCAACCAAACTTTAAAGAAACAAAATCAAACACTAACCTTTCTCTGAACCCGTAGGTTACTCTGTCTCTTTGCCCTGCAAGATGTAAGCCTTTCCCTGAGCTGTGGGTCTACTATCTGGCAGTGCTCTTTCCTTCTGTGGATACTCCTTGGCAAAATGCCCTTGTTGCCCACGCTTGTAGCATACGGATTGCCCTGCTAGGAAAGGTCTATCACCATGCTGCCTTCCACACTTAGGGCACTGACCCCTCTTGGAATCCACTTGATATGGTTTGCCCTTTTCACCTTTTGTGAACTTCTAATTACTATGCTTCCTTCCATACTTCGTACACTTTTGGTTCCACTCTCCCACTTGAACTTGCTTTCCCTTATCTGGTACAATCTGAGACCAAGAAACACTCTCACTAGCTTCAACACTTGTCATTTTCCTTTTTAGATAACTTCATACTTCGTTCTCCCTTTCACTTAACTGGCCCTCTGCTGCCACTGGAGAAACTAGTTGTTGAGATGGATCAGCTTTAATCCTCTCAAGAATCCTGCTAACAACAACAACTTGCTCCTTCATAGCTGTTGCCATTGCCATTAATGCTTCTGCCCAAGTAGGGCTCTCACCAAATGAGCTCCTATTCTTCCGACTTCGCTTAGGAGGTGTCATAGTTTCCTGTACACACAGAAATAGTAAATATTAAGCTGCAGTCTCAACATCATGTAACTGTGCAACAATAGCTAATAACAAACTAACCTAAGGCAACTTATGCAATTCTAGCATCACATCTAACATATGAGACAAGAAATGCATAACACTAGCAAAAAAAATACTAAACGTGTCTAAGCCTAGTTAGTCCATATCCCGGCTCAATAGGATGAACTGCTCTTATACCATAATGTAACACCCTAATACCAATAACCTAGTATATCAAGCATACTCTAGGATAAACAGTATTAGTTATGCAACTTCTAACTTAAACATCATACTAATCCATATCATTTAAGCAAATAATAATAGAGAGCCTTGCAGAAACTAAAAGTTATATATATACATATTGCCACAAAAGGGCTCATTGTGTACATAAACTTTATACAAACTAAAAGCAAAGTAAATAAATACAAAGCTTTAAACTACTAAGCATAAAAACTATCCTAGTTTTCATACTTGTTCTTCTTGCCCTTGGATGAACTTCCACTTGGATTTACATAGCAACAAATGGGGTGAGAAATCACATTTCTCAGTATAAGTAACCAAAACTAGCAGTTTAAACATTTGAAATGAATAAACCTAACTTAAATTGATAAACACACAAAAAAACCATTACAAAACTTCTTATCTCTATGTAATGTTCTTAAGAAATTCTATACTTCTGATTTGATAACCAAAACCATGATGATAACAAACAACTACCCATATAATCATTTGGAGATTATCGACTAGATAATCGCCCATACAACTGTCACAGGAAGGCACAATGCAATAACAAAACATACACAAATCAAACCCAGATTCCAATCTAAACAAATAATAAATAATGTAGTGATGAAATAATGTATGCTCAAAGAAAAGTATATGCAGTGTAGGTGTAGTGTTGTGATACTTAACTATTCCCCCTTGACTAAGAAGATACTCTGTCATAATAACATGTGACCTCTTATAGCCTACTAGTAAGGGCAAAGTCTGTTACCATAACATGTATCCTCCTAATCCTACTAAGTAGTCTACCAAGTAGTCTACTGTAAACTAGGTAGATATCGCCACCAAACTAAGTGGATACCTCCATTACCTGATCTCTAGGGATAACAAGTATATGTGAAGTGAAGTGTGTGAAAATGCTGAGTTATGTCCTAACTCTAACATAACTACCACATAACTCTATACCAAGTCCATCTTGTACTACTAAGACTACTTCTTCTCTGTAAGAGTAGTTCATGCACTACAACACTTATCCAATGCCAACTAGACTTATTACTCTTTCTAACTTTGCATTACTAGCTCTACTTCTCTTTAAGAGAACTTTCATGCACTACGACATTCACCCTTGCCAACTAGGGTCTATGACACTCAACTCTTGCCAATTTGTCTATACACTTATTTCTCACTTTCTCATCATTTTCCAAGTGATATCTAAGTAACACTTTGTCACTCATAAGAAACTTTAATCTATGACAATCCATACTTAATGAATTGCATAACTTTTCCTTTATCTTCCCCTGTATGCCACTAGGTCTTTCTCTCTAAGAAATGCCCTCTCTAGTGCCTCAACACTTTTAACAAGGCATAAACAAAGGATTCTAACAACTAAGGAACTCAAACCATCAAAATAAGCATTTTGGTGAGTTTCAAACCCTTACACCGCGACACTTCTCTTTCACGCCGCGACGCCCTACTCTTGGGTGCCAAGGTAATGCACCTCACAACGTGGCACTCATCTTCATGTCGCAGCACGCAAAGCCAAAACTTATCTCATGCCTCAACGTGAGCTATCCACGCTGCGACGCGAGCTTGTTTTTTTGCAGAATTTTACAGAAAACACTCGGTCCTACACTGTTCCATTAATCTAATTCAGCTTCTAATCCCATAAACTTGGTTTCTAATTCATTTCTAAAACCACCAACAACTTCTAAACATGTTGTAACACCATTACAACCTATTGATTCACAAAATTTGGATCAAACACCAAAAATCATTCACTTGGTTCCTTGAAAACGTAGGTTCCAACTCAAGAACCAACTTGCTTAAACTATGGATAAATCCATCTATCTTGCTTCCAGTAAGTTGAAATAACCAATTCCAATCAATGAAAGTAAGAATCAAGCTAAAGAAACTAGTTTTCCATATTTAAAACCCAACTTCTTCATTTAAAGACCTAAGTCCAAAACCTAGAAAAGATGCAGAATCAAAGATAGAAAACACCCCTACGTACCTCTTGCTTGGTTGAAGATCTTGAAGCCTTGAACTTGCTCTTGGATCTTCCCCTTTGATTTACTTCTTTTTCCTTCTTTTCTTTCTCTCCTACGGCAGCCCCCTTTCTTTCCCTCCTTCTCTCTTTTCTGTTTTTTCAGCTCTCTACCATGGGAACTAAGGAAAATAGGTCTCATTTTGCTTCTTAAAGGGTTACCACTAATGTGGTACTAGAAACCCCGATCTACTATGAATATTTAGATTCCTCCAAATCAAGGTTCTTGGCTTCCAACAAACTTAAAATAAATCCTAGGATTCATTAAAAATTATGTTGCACTTTTTCTCTATTTTTTCATATCTGCTGGGGGTCAATATGACATTAAAAACACAACTAGTATGCCTAAAAATACGATATTAACTCCGATTATCTTGAAACTTTAGCCACACCATACTTAACTCATTTGTGACCTAAAAACAAGTTATCCACACATGTTTCCCTTCAAATAGTAGTTTATGCTATTTTTTGAGTCTTTTTAGGCTATTTACCACATTTTGTGTTGTAGCAAAGTGCCTAAACTAACTCAGTTTGTCATGAAACTTAACTGGCATGCTAAACAAGTATCAGACTACCTATGTAGCATTATACAAGCCTAACATGATTCTCCGGGATGTTACAACTATCATGAAGGTGGTTGATAGTCTTAGTAAATATGCTCATTTCGTGGCTATCTCCTATCCTTTTTTTACTAAGTGTTGAATTATCTTTGCCTCAATGGTTTAATATGTTAAGTTTTGATGATGATAAATACAAGACAAAAAGAATGATACTTATGCTTCACAGATGTGCTTAATATATGACAAATGCATTACAAAAATAATGACGAGTATGCTACATATATGTGCTTAATAGATTATATTGGATTATGCATAATCATGTACTCTATCTAGTTATATTGCACTTAATAATCATGCAATGAGATATGTGTAGCATTCTTTACATAATATTTCTAATAATGCTTTATATGAGTTATAATAAATTAACATTGGATTTGACTTTATTTAAATGAAAATATACAAAGTGTTCTTTGTTGTATCCTACATAGAGCATATCTACTAGTAATTGATAAATATCTTATTTGGATGTGTCTATAAAAGTCTTATATGCATGTTAGACTAATTAGAGTTATACATTTATGAATCAAGCATATAAAAATATTGAATTATGAATTTGGACTAACTATGTTTGTTTATGTGAGCAATACTTTGCAGGATAGTCCAAGTACTAAGAATAAGCATTGCAACAAGAAAGCAAAAGATCACAATTATGCTCAACTCAAGAAGAATGAAAATGATAAGATGTTATAAGCATTTGCAAGATTTAAGAGAAGAAACTTTTGGAAACTTGGATTATATCAAGAAGCCTAAGGACTAGAATGATGATGGCAAGATCAAGTCTAAGTTCTTCAAAAATAGCTTATAGGACTTAGATCTTATGTAAAGGTAAATAGGAATTATACTAAGCTCAAATATTTTTTATCATCTTTAAAAGTGTTTCTTACATGCTAAAATGCCCAACAAACATGTTTTGAAATACTAGTCTAGGTGGTAATTCAAATCTATGAAAAATACTCAAGTTTATGTTTTGTAAAACTGACTTTTAGTTACTCTTTTGATCATAAATTTCAAATTAACTTGAATTTTGTTTTGAAACTTTTTTCATATGAAAATAGACTCAAATATCTTTCCAATGGGTGGTCATTTGCTTTAAACGGATAAGAAACGAAGAAGTTATGACCATTTAAAGTCAGTTTTCAAAACCAGAGTGCAATAACCAATTATAGATTTTCCATAATCGATTATTCACTAAGTCAGGAGTATTTTTCATGTTTTTAAAGCTCCTAACTAACTATGCCATTTTCCTAATTAGTTATTGAGCCAATTTCTAAAGCTCCAAATTGATTAGGCCATTCTCCTAATTAGTTATTTGATAAGTCAGAGGCATTGCCTCTTTATTTCTAAAAGGCCTAACTAATTAGGCAACTTATATAATTAGTTATTGAAATAGAATAGAGGCACCACTTATGTCCTTAAAAAGGCCAATAACCGATTAGGCCAATTATATAATCAGTTATTGAGTAAAATAGAAACGCACTTTTTCAATTTTAACATATCATAACCGATTAGTGTTTTGTTGCTAATCGGTTATGCTTGACTAAATAACCGGTTACTGAATATTAATAATCTCTTATCTAGGATAGCAGAAAACATTTTCTAACGGCTCTATTGGAGCATTTAATGTCCCCAACAACCACCAACGACTCTAAAAAGTTTTGGGTTATAAATGAAAGTATTTGGGCATCAAAGAAATGTTGGAGAACAATCTAAAAATCATTTTTGAACATTAAATTCGTGTTTCACTATCTCTTTCTCCAATCCTCTATTTTTGAGTTTTAAGTGTGTGAATCCTTTATATCTATAGAACTTCAATTTGTATTATCCACTCTTGAGAGAGTTTCATTTTATCTACACTTTGTTTAATCTGTAAAGAGGGTGAGGTATCCCTATAAAAAAAGAGTGATGTATTCTTTAGTTGTAAAGAGGGTGAGGTATCTCTCAAAAGTTATAAAGGGTGAGGTATCACTGTTTGAGGCTCAAGCATAAAGGGTGAGGTATCCTATGGTGTGTTGAGTGCTCTAGTTTGTAAAGGTCATCAAGCGCCTATTGAAGCTTGAAGATATAGTGAAAAATCTAGGGTGGTTTACTTGAGGACTGGATGTAGGCCACAACTGGTTTGTGACTGAATCAGGATAAATATTATGTTTGCTTCTCTCAACTCTATCTCCTTTACATTTGTGCCTTAATTATATATGCTTGAGTTGAATTTAATATCTACCTTATTTGCTTGATTTATCCTATAGCCCAAGTGGTATTTGTGAAATCTCTAATAGTTGCACCTTTGTTAAACTTATTCCACTGCATGTGTTGATTGAAAATATCAAAATGTATACTTTCTCAAAGGTATTTTAAAAATTTGTAATCACCTAATTCACCTCCTCTTGGATGATGGTTGCCATGACTAATACTAAGGAAGTGGCAAATTTATTCATTAAAGAGGTAGTGCGTTTACATGGATTTTCGGTCTCTATTATTTCAGATAGGGATAAGGTGTTTCTCAGTCATTTCTGGACTGAGCTATTCAAGCATACTGGTACTCGTTTGAAATTTAGTTCTGTATACCACTCACAAATGGATGGCCAAATAGAGGTAGTAAATTGTTGCTTGGAAACTTATCTAAGATGTTTGACTGGAACTAAGCCTAAACAGTGGCCTCAGTGGATAAGTTGGGCTGAATATTGGTTTAATACCAACTATAATAGCTCTACTAAAGTTACTCCTTTTAATGCCCTTTATGGCAAGGACCCTCCAATGTTGTTCAGAGGAAATACTTTTTCATCTATAGTGGAAGAAGTAAATTTGTTGACTAAAGAGAGTGATTTGATGTTGGAGGAGTTATAAGAGAATTTGCTGAAAGCACAAAACAGAAAGAAGATGTAGGCCGACAAACATCGAAGAGAGGTGGTGTTTCAAGTGGGGGATTGGGTTTATTTGAACCTACAGCCGTACAGACTCAAATCCTTAACTAAAATGGTCAATGAGAAGTTGAGTCCTAGATTTTATGGACCCTACCATATTATGGAAAGAATTGGAGAAGTTGCCTATCGATTAGATCTTCCAGTTGATAGCAAAATCCACCCAGTATTCCATGTTTCTCTCTTGAAGAAGGTTATTTCTATATAGCAACCATCACAACCATTTCCTCCTATATTGCCTGATGAGTTGGTGTTATAGGTGCAGCCAGAACAAGTTCTCCACGTTAGAAAGACTACTGCAGGTGTCCAAGAAGTTCTCATAAAGTGGTCAGGTCTCCTAGATTGTGAGAAATCATGGGAGTTGGTGATAACCATTCTGGAACAATTCCCTCATTTTTACCTTGAGGAAAAAGTGGATGTTTTTTTTGGGGGAGGGGGGAGTATTGTTAGTTAACCTATCATTAACAAGGTGTACACTAGGAAGAATGAATAAAAAGTAGAGAATCACAACTACTAATAGGGTGTGTAACACCCTAGATAGCATGTTAGGCTTGTATAGGGTTACAAAAGTAGCCTAATACTTGCTTACCATGTCTGTGAAGTTTCGTGATAAATTGAGTCAGTTTAGGCACTTTACTATAACATAGAACTTGGAAAGTGGTTTAAAATAACTCAGAAAATGGTTTTGAAGGCTAGGTAAAGGGATAAATATGGATAATTTATTTTCAGGTCACAACTGAGCTAAGTATGATGCTGTTAAAGTTTGAAGGTAAACTGAGTTCGTTTGGTATTTTTAAGCACACAGAGTGAGTGTAACACCCTCCTTAGGGTGCCACACTTTATGTTACTAAATTACCAAATTACCCTTCAATTAAAAATCGCGTTTGTATTGTAAATACAAGTTATAAAATTTCTTGATGATAATAAGATAAACTTAGCAGAAAATAAAAACATAACAACAATGTCACACATAATTTACATCATATATATACATACAAGCCTTTAGTACTGTCACACTTAAATATTTTACAAACTAGACTTCCAAAGTATTTAAACTTTAATTTAAAACTAACATATAGCCCAAATCTTACTAGACAGCATGTTGGGAATTTTGTGGATACAACACGCAGCGAAAAACAGGGATTCCCAATGAGGATCCATGCGAAAAAGCCATAATTCGAGTTTTTAAATGATTTACCTCTTGAAGCGTGAATCACTAACACCGTAATAGAAACGATGTCTCTGCGGTATCCACACGAACAGACTCACGAACTTCCAACATCCGCAAAGAGGAGTCTCACGTCTCTCACACAGTGCTAGCTACGAAGAGAAGAGAAGAAACCTATCACTCTCTCACTCACTTTTCTGTAGGTGCGGCTAGGGTTCAGAATTATGTCACTTAGCAGCCCCCTTAGCAGTACTATTTATAATAGTGACTGCCTAAAGTGAGTGTGAGCAAGCAAAGCAAGGTAATTTGTGCAACCCTAGACCCATCGTTATGAGTCGGCCCATATTTGAATCCGAGTCCAACTTGGATCCATTGCTCCAATTTTAGTCTGCTCTATGTGTGTGACCCTGCAGGTTCTTATTACGTTAGCAGTAATATTAAAATCTCATTTTAATATTACAAGCAGTGAGCGGTATCTAGCAACACACCACTGCTACCCAAGTAATAAGAATGTCAGTGATTTGACATAACCTTTTCGTGACCAATGTTTTCGTGTCGTTTAGTCCCTTTGTCAAGATATCTAGATTGAACATAAGGCATGGAATGCGTCACCCTTGTATAGTCCAATCATTCGTTTCCTGATACTCGAGCAGACTTTGTAACAACAAATGAGATCAATATATCACATTGACTCATTTAAGCATGGCCATGCATTTCGCAGTCTCACTCAATCAGAGGGCCCGAAGATATCGCTCCTGTTATGTAGGAGTGACAAATCCTATCTAGGTCACTCACATCCCTCTGCATGATTTGCGGTATGTCCAATAACCAACTTTATAATCACCTTGTTACAGATGACGTTTGATGGCATTAAAACACACAACTCCTCATGTAGGAATCGTAGTGATTTCAGGTCAAAGGACCACAAACACCATTGTCACTATGAGAATCGCTTATGACACTCACGTAACGATCCATGTAGCGTTCTCATGGTGGGTCAGTCCAGTACATCATTACTCTAATATGTACCCATGTGAAGACTTGATATCTCATATCCATGACCCGTGAGATGTGGTCATCAGTCTCTGCACATACTAGTCTCAATGTATTATTGTTGTCCTAATTAACAATAATACTTGACTAGGGACATTTAAGAATAGTGTTGTAACCAAAAGGATCTCACGATCAAGTCATCCCCTTGATGTCCTATGGCATCAAACTTACTATTCTAAGGACTTTATTATGTTTATCAAAAAAGAACACAATAAATGAAATGCCTCATATATAAAATAGCATAATAGAATATATGTAAATACAGAAAAAGTATTAGCCTCTAGGGCATACACCAACAATCTCCCACTTGCACTAGAGCCAATCAGGCATATATCTAATGCCTAAAGACCTAGTGTGACCCTCATGCTTCTGCTGTGCAAGAGGCTTCGTCAGTGGATCAGCAATGTTATCATCTGTTGGTACTCTGCATATTTTCACATCTCCTCTATCGATGATCTCTTGAATGAGATGGAAGCGCCTAAGTATATGTTTGGATCGCTGGTAAGATCTAGGCTCCTTAGCTTGTGCAATGGCTCCATTATTATCACAATAGAGGTCCACTAGGTCTACAATGCTAGGAATAGTGCCAAGTTCAGTAATGAACTTCCTGATCCAAACGGCCTCCTTTGCTGCATTGGAGGCAGCAATATACTCGACCTACGTGGTAGAATCGGCGATTGTCTCTGCTTTGAACTCTTCCACACAACCCCATCATTTAGGCAAAAAACATAACCCGATTGCGATCGGAGTCGTCCTTATCGGTTTGGAAGCTAGCATCAGTGTAACCTTTTACAACTAGCTCTTCCTCGCCTCCATATACCAAGAACGAATCCTTAGTCCTTCTCAAGTACTTAAGGATGTTCTTGATAGCAGTCTAGTGACTTTGACCGGGATCAGACTGGTACCTACTCGTCATGCTCAAAGCATACGAGATGTCTGGTCGAGTACATAACATGGCATACATGATAGATCCAATTGCAGATGCATATGGAATCTTGCTCATGCGATCCCTCTCATCCTGGGTGGAAGGGGATTGAGCCTTAGATAGACTTACACCATGTGACATAGGCAAGAGTCCTTTCTTAGATTCATGCATGTTAAATCGTCTTAACACTTTGTCTATGTATATACTTTGACTTAGGCCAAGCAGTCTCAGTGATCTATCTCTATAGATCCTAATACCTAATACATAGGTGGCTTCGCCCAAGTCCTTCATAGAGAAGCAGTTCCCTAACCAAGTCTTTACGGACTGTAAGGTAAGGATGTCATTTCCAATAAGTAGTATGTCATCAACATACAATACCAGAAAGACAATAGTGCTCCCACTAACCTTCTTGTAGACACAAGATTCTTCTTCATTCTTGATGAAACCAAACTATTTTATTGTATCATCAAAATGAAGATTCCATTTTCTACGGAAGCTTGCTTTAATCCATAAATAGATCGTTGCAACTTGCATACTTTTCTAGCATCCTCAGAGTGGCAAAACCCTCGGGTTGTGTCATGTACACATCTTTGAGAAGATTTCCATTAAGGAAAGCAGTTTTGACATCCATTTGCCAGATTTCATAATCATGGTATGCTGCAACAGCAAGCAAGATCCGAACGGATTTAAGCATCGCAACTGGGGAAAAAGTCTCATTATAGTCTACACCATGAATTTGTTTGAAACCTTTAGCCACCAATCGCGCCTTAAAGGTATGCACATTACCATCCATGTCGATTTTCTTCTTGAAAACCCACTTGCACCCAATGGGTTTTACCCCTTCAAGTGGGTCAACTAAGGTCCATACCTGGTTGGCATACATGGAATCCATTTCAGATCTCATGGCCTCAAGCCATTTCTCAGATTCTGGGCCAATAATGGCTTCCTGGTAAGTCACAGGCTCATCTTGATCCATGAGCAATACGTCACCTTGTTGGGTCATGAGAAATTCATATCTCTCTGGTTGATGACGTATCCTGTTAGATCTACGCAGGTCTTGTGCTACTAGAGCAGGTTGCTATTCCACAACATTTTGTGGATTCTGCTCTATTTCCACCATTGGTTCATTGCTGCTTTGTGAAACTTGAACTTCTTCAAGTTCTATTTTTCTCCCATTGGTTCTTTTGGAGATAAACTCCCTTTCTAGAAACACAGCTGTCCGTGCGACAAACACTTTGCCCTCGGTAGGATTATAGAAAAAGTATCCCTTGGTTTCCTTTGGATACCCCACAAAGAAGCATTTATCTGATTTAGGTCCAAGCTTATCAGAAACTTGACGTTTCACGTAAGCTTCGCAGCCCCAAATCTTCAAGAAAGACATACTAGGCCGTCTCCCAGTCCATATCTCATATGGTGTCTTTTGAACCGTCTTAGATGGAACACGGTTAAGTGTGAAAGCTGCATTAATGAGCATGTCCCTAGAAGGAGCTTGGAAGGTTTGCATGACTCATCATGGATCGGACCATGTCCAACAAGGTCCGGTTCCTCCTTTCGAGAGACACCATTCCATTGTGGTGTTCTGGTGGAGTGAGTTGAGATATTATCCCACACTCTTTCAGATGATCATCAAACTGTTGGCTTAAGTATTCTCCTCCTCGATCTGATCGAAGGATTTTAATACTCTTGCCAAGTTGGTTTTGTACTTCATTCTTGAACTCTTTGAACTTTTCAAAGGATTCTGATTTGTGCTTCATAAGATATACAAATCCATATCTACTGAAATCATCAGTAAATGTAATGAAGTATTGAAAACCGCCCCTAGCGAGTGTGTTTAATGGCCCACATACATCACTATGTATAAGGCCTAAAAGATCACTAGCCCTTTCACCTTGTTCAGTGAATGGGGTCTTTGTCATCTTCCCCAATAAACAAGATTCACATGTCTCATATGATTCGAAATCAAACGAGTCCAAGAATCCATCTTTATGGAGTTTGGAGATGCGTTTCTCATTTATGTGGCCCAAACGACAATGCCAGAGAAAAGTTGGGTTCAGATCATTTGATTTAAACCTCTTTGTATTTATGTTATAGATGGGCGTTTCGAGATCAAGTACATAAAGTCCATTACTCAATTGTGCACTACTATAAAAATATCATTCATATAAATAGAACAACACTTGTCCTTTATTATAAAAGAAAAACCTTTCTTGTCCAAACAAGAAACAGAAATGATATTCCTACTAATAGCAGGCACAAAATAGCAGTTCTCTAACTCTATTACAAGCCCAGTGGGCAAAGATAATAAATAAGTCCCTACAGCTAATGCAGCAACCTTTGCTCCATTTCCAACTCGTAGGTCGACTTCGCCCTTCGTCAATGGTCAACTACTCTTTAGATCCTGCACATTTACACAAATGTGAGATCCACATCCAGTATCTAATACCCATGATGCAGAAGTAGATAAATTGACTTCAATAACAAAAATACACGAAGTGGAAGTCTCACTTCCTTCTTCTTTTTGAGCTCTCTAGGAACTTGGCACAGTTCCTCTTCCAATGTCCGGTCGACCACAATGGAAGCATGTACCTTCCTTAGCCACTCCACCCTTGGTTTCAAGCCGAAGTGCTAGGCTTGGACTTGTCCTTGCCCTTGCCCTTCCGGTTGTCCTTGGGCTTTTTTCTTGTTTCTTGCCCTTATTCTTTTGGACCATCATTATGGCCTTCCCTTTGCCTTTGTTAATGTTACGCTCGGCAGATTCTCAACATGCCTAGCAGCTCGGTAGTGATTTGTCAATCTCATTCATGTTGTAGTTCATGACAAATTAACTGAAACTTTCTGGCAACGATTGCAGGACTAAGTCAGTGGCCAACTCTTGGCCCAAAGGAAAACCGAGTCTCTATATGGGTTTTCAATGTACCCAATCATCTTGAGTACATGAGCACCAACAGGGCTTCCTTCTACTAGCTTGCACTTGAAACGATTGCTTTAGAGACCTCAAATCTCTCATGCCTGGCCTGCTCTTGATAGAGCTTATTAAGGTGTACGATCATATCGTATGCATCCATGTTCTCATGTTGCTTTTGGAGCTCAGAGTTCATGGTGGCCAGCATTAGACATCCAATGTCCAAGGCATCATCTTGATGCTTCTTATAAGCATCTCTTTCAGTTCTAGGGGCATTAGCAGCAGGTGGCTCAGGAATAGGCTGTTCCAAAATATACAACTTTTTCTCTTGCTTGAGGACAATCCTCAAATTCCTGTACCAGTCTAGAAAATTTGTTCTAGACAACTTGTCCTTCTCAAAGACGGATCGCAATGATAAAGTACCCGATGTGTTTGTTGCCATGGTAATCTATTAACAGAAATATGCAAAATATAAGTATCATGCCATAAACATATTTAATGAGGTCTTTTAATTAAATATGCCTCCCACTATTTTATTCAAGTCAATGACCCTCAGCATTGACTCGGAAAATCCCATCGTAAGATTTCCTAGTAGGCCAAGATCCATATTTCACCTAGTTTTGAGTCAGCTTTGGCTGATCACCCAAAATTCAGTTATTTAGGTAGGAAACACTTTCCAATTACATCACATGTAACTCTTGGATAGTTGGGTGAATAACACTTATTCAAGTCCATCTAATGGACCAAAGCCTAACTTCATGCCCCTAAGCCTTCAATCTTATTGAAATGGCCTAGTTAAGTCAGACCCAATGGTTGGCAGTTGGATATTACCTTTATCCTATCGCGTCTTACTAATATAGATAAAGGCATCCCTGCTTTGGCGAGACACGCGCACTTGATCGATACTAGTCTTGACGAGTGCCACACATTGGAAGGCATCACATAATGACTTAATATTTGCTTTGAGGGAATTATTATTATTATTATTAGATCTCACCATTTATTAAACTGTTTATCATACCATAAACAATATCCATGCATCTCATACATAAAAGGCATATAATAAAAGTGACATGGTTATGGCCCCTAAAAGAGTAGCATTAACTAAGCCAGCTTCATCAAGCATCTCCCACCAACGTCCTCACTTGATGCTACCTTCTTGTCTCCACATCATAATTACATTATATAGAAACCTCTTTTACATTCGAGGGGAGTTAGGTGAGAAGAGAATGTACAATCAGAATGTAGAGAGAAAGGCACGACATGCATGTCGTATTTATTAAAACCAAAAGGCATAAAGAGAGGACTAAGGCCATAACCATGCACCATGCATCACAAAGAACATATAAACTCATAACAATAATGCATAATTATTTTTCGTGAGTTATAAAAGGATAGAAAATATTGCGCTTTCGAATAACACATTACGCAGAGGCAGCACAGGGGTTCCGCTGCCCGGTCAGCGGGCGGGGGTCAAGGGGAGGCTGAATCTCTTGTGCCTCCCTTGGTGCAGCATGTACCGCGCGAAACCCTAAGCCCGAACAACATGAACACTTCATGTGCCGCAGGGAACCCTTGCGCCGTCGTTCAACACTTGAACCTCAGGCACCTTGTTGGCGGCTTGACATCAACACTTGATGCTGCTGCCGCAAAACAAGAATAGGGTTTCCAAAACCCCTTGCGCTGCGCCTCTTGTGCGAGAAACAAGGATTTCATAACCCCGCCGCCGCAAGCCAAGAACAAGGTTTCCTAAACCCTTGCGCCGCGCATTGAGAATAAGGATTCCATAACTTATTTGTTTGTATCACATACATATCGAAAGCTTCGCAAAAACATATATATTAATACAAAACGGTTTTCACAGAACATATGAACATCTTCATGAAGTTTTGAAAACAACATCACGGTTTTGCATACAACATAAGAAACAGAATATGTTTTCGCAAAAGGGTTTCATACGGTTTTCAGAAATAACATATTAAAGATCATATCTTTTGTCAAAACAAGAACAGAAAACATGTTATCTCATGTAAACGAAAATAGAAAACCGAATCATGGTTTCGCAAGACGCTCTGATACCACTGTTGGGAATTTTAAGGATACAACACGCAGCGGAAAACAGGGATTCCCACCGAGGATCCATGCGAAAAAGCCATAATCCGAGTTTTTAAATGATTTACCTCTTGAAGCGTGAATCACTAACACCGTAATAGAAACGATATCTCTACGGTATCCACACGAACAGACTCACGAACTTCCAACGTCCACAAAGAGGAGCCTCACATCTCTCACACAGTGCTAGCTGCGAAGAGAAGAGAAGAAACATGTCGCTCTCTCACTCACTTTTCTGTAGGTGCGGCTAGGGTTCAGAATTATGTCACTTAGCAGCCCCCTTAGCAGTACTATTTATAATAGTGACTGCCTAAAGTGAGTGTGAGCAGCAGCAAGGTAAGCTGTGCAACCCTAGACCCATTTGTTATGAGTCTGGCCCATATTTGAATCCGAGTCCAACTTAGATCCATTGCTCTAATTTTAGTCTCGCTCTATGTGTGTGACCTGCTGAGGTTCTTATTACGTTGGCGTAATATTAAAATCCCATTTTAATATTACAAGCAATGAGCGGTATCTAGCAACACATCACTGCTACCCAAGTAATAAGAATGTCAGTGATTTGACATAACCTTTTCGTGACCAATGTTTTCGTGTCGTTTAGTCCCTTTGTCAAGATATCTAGATTGAACACAAGGCATGGAATGCGTCACCCTTGTATAATCCAATCATTCGTTTCCTGATACTCGAGCAGACTTTGTAACAACAAATGAGATCAATATCTCATATTGACTCATTTGAGCATGGCCATGCATTTCGCAGTCTCACTCAATCAGGGGGCCCGAAGATATCACTCCTGTTATGTAGGAGTGACAAATCCCATCTAGGTCACTCACATCCCTCTGCATGATTTGCGGTATGTCCAATAACCAACTTTATAATCACCTTGTTACATATGACGTTTGATGGCATTAAAACACACAACTCCTCATGTAGGAATCGTAGTGATTTCAGGTCAAAGGACCACAAACACCATTGTCACTATGAGAATCGCTTATGACACTCACGTAACGATCCATGTAGCGTTCTCATGGTGGGTCAGTCCAGTACATCATTACTCTAATATGTACCCATGTGAAGACTTGATATCTCATATCCATGACCCGTGAGATGTGGTCATCAGTCTCTGCACATACTAGTCTCAATGTATTATTGTTGTCCTAATTAACAATAATACTTGACTAGGGACATTTAAGAATAGTGTTGTAACCAAAAGGATCTCACGATCAAGTCATCCACTTGATGTCCTATGGCATCAAACTTACTATTCTAAGGACTTTATTATGTTTATAAAAAAGAACACAATAAATGAAATGCCTCATTATATAAAATAGCATAATAGAATATATGTAAATACAGAAAAAGTATTAGCCTCTAGGGCATACACCAACACAGCAGAACCCTCAGACGGGTCCTCCTCAGATTCCTCAGCATACTGGAATCCATTATGATGTGCAGTCCTACGGACAGGTGTCCGAGCAGATGACACAATACTAACCGTACTGGGAGTACGATAGTAAGCTCTCTAATACTGCCTAATGGATATTGGGAACTCTAGTTGTACATAAATATTGACAGAAAAGTAAGGGTGTCCTAAATGTTATCTACTCAGTCTAATATTTAGGTCTCCCAAGTAATAGATACTCTCTTTCTCTAAGTCTACAGTCCATGCCTCATCTCCTCCGATGAATGTAAACCTCAGGTAGCCAAGGAAACTAGGTATCTGCATCTCTTCAAAACTCGACGTCCTCGGCGAGAATGCTCCTCCTCAGCTTCTTGCTCTTTTTCTTGCTCGACGTCTTAACAAATATAAATATAATACCAAACATGCATACAAAGAGGTGAAATCACCTACGCCAATACTAGTATGGCAGTAATGAAGATAAACACATACAATATCTCATACAGTTATCATACCATAATTACAATTATGCCACTAACATCAATATCATCACAAAACATGTAATACACAATAATTACAGTCATGTCATTATCAATAATCAATAAATCAATTATCATAAACAGAAATTACGATAATACCCTCTATCATTATATGTATGCACACAGACTCAATTTCCTACTCCATGGAGTTACAACTTAGGTCGGAGAGAGTGATCGAAAAGAAGTGTCGGTACCAACATGCCTTGGACCATGTGCTCAGTTTTGTACATCCAGCATATACACGACAGTCTTTATTAGATCTTGATTAGGGATAGTGTCTCGGTCCGGATCATTGGTGTGTTGCGTCAGTCTAACCCACGGTACAGAAGAGCTACCATCTGCCCATTGTAGGCAACCCGCACCCCAATGCCCCCAAGGTCAACGAGTGACTTACACTACGCATATCACACCCACTCAGGAGGTGTAGTCTCTCCTAGGCAACTAGCCTCATACAGTCCATCGGACATTTCCAATGCATGTACCATGCACTATTCATATTTCTATTTTATATCACATATTCAGGTCCCATACAATAATCTAACAGTATAATTACTGTATTTTAATCGCGCGGTCATATTTTCACGTTTTCTCAATTGCGACTCAATTCTGTCGCCTTTTCAAAATCGCGTAGCGATTTTTTAACATTTTCCAATCGCGTAAGTATTTTTCTCACGTTTTTAATCAAAAATACTATTTTTCTCATTTTAATACTAAAATTGGCTTTATTTTCCATATTTGCACCTTAGTCCCTCAAAAACTCATATTTACACATTAGTCCCTCGAAAAACTAATATTTACGTCACAATCCCTCAAAAATTAATATTTATGAAAAAGTCCCTCATAAAATTCATATTTACAAAATCATCCCTCTTTTATAAAATATTTACAGTTTAACCTCTCTAAAAATAATATTTATAATATTACCCCTCTAAAAATAAGTATTTACACAATGGCCCCTCATTTTGATAAAATTTACAATTTAGTCCCTCTTTTATAAAAATTTGCGGTATAACTCCTCTAAAAATCAGTAAATGGTATTGTTTTTCAAAAATCGTTATTTCTTTTCTTTACAACTCATAAAATCATTTTATTTTACTATACTCAAAATTTTTCCAAATTCATTTAAATCTCTCAGTTCTCATTTTAATTCATCAGTGTAAGGACTTTGGTCCTTTTTCCATAGTATGGCCGTGAGCCTCAGTACTCTTTGGAGTACACATACAATTGATTCATCATATTATTCACATCCTAAATTACACATACAATCTCATGCTTTCATAATTTCACATACACACAAAATATCAAAGCTTTAAGCATTTAATCACACATGCAAGCATAGAAACTCAATCAAACACAATACAAACACAATCAAATAATCAGTGAAGAACCCTTATGGATTTTTCATCGTACAAAACCATCCTCACACCACCAAAACTCGGTTGGTGAGGTTAAATCTCCCTCTTACCTCTTGAAGACAATTTAATCGGTTAGTTCTCCTCCTTTCCTTCAAATTCGTGTAATCCACCAAACAAATCCCTAAAATTCTTAAACAATTAGTAAAAACACAAACAAGGTTTGATATTGTAAAACCACGGAACAATCATGATTATAAAAATTAGAAATCCAATTTTGAACCATAAAATCAAGACTTACCCTTAAGTAAGTAAGCAAAAGGTTGGATTTTGGACAAGCTAGAGTAGTTTTTTGGAAAAACTTTGTGAAGGAAAAGTGTTTAGAATGAGATTTGGGTTTAGGAAATATGATGAGATAAAATTATAGAGATTTGGTAGTATAGGTGGTGATCTTGGCCGAATATGGAGAGAAAGAGAGAAAAGAAAAGTGTGCTTGGTTCTTGGTAGTTTTTGGAGAGAAAAATGGATGCTTGATTTTGTGATAAGTGTAATAAATAAAAGTGAAATGTAAAAGCACATGCTGCTGGTGAGGTTGAGTGTTCAACTTTTGCATGTTAAAATATCCTAAAGTGTTCACACTTGTTTAAGCACATGGCTTATGTCATTGGATGGTTCATGAATCTTGTAGAACCAAGCCAACTAGCCTCCTTGATGCAGCCCAAAACCGTGCAGCCCTCCATCTTAATTGTTTCCAAATTACTCCTAATTATATGCTAACTAATTGGGGAATTAGTTAGGTTAAATATCCTAACCAATTTTAATTAACATACTAATCATATAACTAATTAATTTAGTATATATTAGCATATATTATAACCTTTAATTAATATTAGGATATCTAATTAGTATTTAGATTATAATCAATTAATAACTAAGCTAGTTCACTTAGTTTGCTAATTAAATAATTAGATTAGTCAAATTAAGCTTAATTAGCTACTAACCAATTTCAAGCCTACAATTTTTGACTTAATTCTAACCATTGATTCATCTTTAATTCCTAGCCATAGATCACATCTAAGGTAGATATCAATTGGTCATAAAACTATCATTCTAATCTCACCATTGATTAGATCAATGACTAAGGTTAAAGCTTCTAAAGTAAGCTTTACAATCCAATGGCTCACAAAGAAGTCAATGCTTCTTTTGTTGACTCATTCTAATTGGTTTAGAAAGTCAAGCCTACTTTCGTTGACCTTCTCTCATTGGCTAGAATTTGTCGGTCAATTTGTCTTTGTTGTTTTTCATAAACGTGGGTCCCACGAACTTTTTTGGGTCCACAAAATAATTTTTCTCTTGTTTTTGAGATGTGAAATCTTGTTGAATAAAATAATATTATAAAAATATAAAATTATTTTATTACACGTTAAATCCTAAAAATTACGAGATTAATATATATATCAATCAATTGGGTTTAGTAAGATCCCCAATTCTAATTAATTAAAATAAGATTTTTCCCGGTCAGAAAATTATTATTTTCTTGACTCGGAGCAAATCACACAAAATGATCAAAAATGATCTCAGAACAGTCAAACTATTTTTATAACACATAGAAAATGTAAAACAGTGTAATTCTACTATTGCTATTCACATAGTCAGAATTTAGGGTGTTACAGTGAGTGTTTTAATACTGGATGGACTTAGTGCAGATATGGAAAGCTAAGATAATGATGAAACAAGAAATTAGAAAAATCTTAGGATTTATTCTAGAGTTGTTGAAAGTTAAGAAACTTCAATTGGTAAAATTTAAGTGTTCCAAACAAGTATAAGTTTAGTAAAATATCCCATTTTTGTTAAATGAGTCACAGCTTTTTAAGAGCCTTTACCCTTGACTTATGGGATTTTTCTTTCTTTCTATCTCACCTTGTTCACTTGGTTGTAGGAGCAGAAGGCAAAGGAGAAAAGAAAGAAGAGAAAAGAAAGGAGAAGGAAGAAGAGAAAAGAAAAAGGCAAAGCTATAGCGTGATAATCCACTCCACAAAGAGGTAGGGGTGTTTGTTTTTATCCTTTCCCTCCTATCTTCATCTATTTTCTTAGTTTGGTTTGATGAAGAAAAGTGGGTTTGGATAAGAAAAGTGAGTTTAGATCCTTCAAAGGTTGAAAGGAGTTAGATAATAGCTTATTTTGATGCATGGTGTTTAGTTTTGGTTTTCTAGAACCCATAGTTTTTGATTGAGTTTTAATTTAAGAAAAGGGTTTTAGTTTGAAGTTTAAGTTTAAATCCATGATTGATGAGTTTAATTTAGTGTTTAATGATCCTAACATGATTAGAGACCATGATTAGGGTTGAGAAACACTTAGAATCCATGATTTTAGAATTAGAACTTGGTTAGAAACCAAGATTATGCAGAACCCGATTCTGCAGAAACAGGGCAGCATCCGAACAACCTATAGTGTTTATAGTATAACTTGAGCTGTAGTCATCTGATTGACCTGATTCTTATTAAATTTGAAAGCTAAGAAATAAGGCTTCATGTAATAAGAATTTCATATTTTTAGGCCAGCCCAATTAGCACCAGTTTCGGTTTGAATATGAGTCAGATTCTGCAGAAACAAGCAGTCTGGCACCCGGTAAACTAAATTATATAACTTCCTGCTCTGAGGTCATATTTACATGAGATAGTGGCATTTTGAAGCTAACATGTAAGTCCATAAGGGACAAAAATTTTAGAATTTTTGCACTCCTCATGCGTTTCCAGTTTCAGTTTAAAGTAAGGTCAAATTCTTGGAAAATAGGTAGTTGCCCTGTTTCAGCCTCTGCATTTTGATGCATAACTTTGGCTATACTAAGTCAAATGAAGTGAGGTTTATTGCATTTAAAATATATGAGATAAGGCTATTTTTTTGTAAAATTCTAGAATTTTATAAGTTAGGATGTACATTTGGTGTAATATTGGAAATCATCCTTTCTAGGCTACTAAACCAGAAAATGTCAATATATGTGAGAATTTTTTAAACATCCCCTACTTGTGAATTGCCTTAGTAGTATATCTAGAACCATAGACAACTTGGAGTTGTGTTAGATATCATTAGAGGATTGGTGATGAGGTAGGGTGCTAGATACAAGTATACTAAGTCTGGTTGGCAAGAGTTGAGTGCCATAGTGCATAAAGCACTCTCAAAGAGCGAATGTAGACCTAGCAATTCAAAGATAGACTTAGTATAGAGTTTATGTGGTGGTTATGTAAGAGTTAGATATAGCACCACAGTCATCACACACACATTCATACACACACTTGCTATTCCTAATAGTTTGAGGTAGTGGAAAAGTCCACACTGTATAAGGTAGGTCAAGGAGGTAACAAATTCCCTCCCTACCTAGTAGGTTAAGGATGTAACATATTCAGATAACAGATTCCCTCCTTACCAACAGGAATTATCAAGTTTCATGACATTGCATCCACACGAATCACATTGCATCTCATTGTCATAATCATAATCATACATCATAACATAGCATTTGCATTTTCTAGATAATTATATGGGCAATTGTCTTATCTTATGAATCAGTTAGTTCAGTGATGTGTGTGAAACAACATCATATTCTATTCTTGTTTTGCATGTATTTTTAGGTATTTTAGGCATTTTAGTTTCTCTTTCTATTTATTTTTCCTTTAGTTCGAATGGTGTTTGTGGTGTTGTGTAGGATTAGTGCTCAATTGGCCTTGAAATGAATGGAAAGCTTGTATAATTGAAATTGGAGTTTTATGAATAGCAAAAAGGTGCAAAAAGCTCACTCCAGAGAGATCCACGGCCTGCTTGTGGAATTTTCCACGGCCGTGGATCGAGCAGCTACGTGAAGAAGCAATAGTGATTTTCCAGAGAATTCCATGGCCTGGCCGTGGAATGATCCACGGCCATGGAATTCAGTCAGCAAGATCCACGGCCAGTCCGTGGAATGATCCACGGTTGTGGATGGTAGTCCGAGTCAGTTTTTAAGTTTTGTTTTTATTTTTTTTTATGGGCTTAGACCAGTTGAAACCCTAGGGGTATATATAGATGCTCTGAATGTAATATGGGGGTTCCAATTTGGTTTAAAGGAGGTACACTTGGAGGTTCTTGATCTTCATCTTTCTCCTCTCTTCTCTCTTTGATTATGGGTTTGGATGTTCTTGAATTTGATTTCTTGTTTCTTCTTCTCCATGTCTGAGTAGTTCTCTTTGTTTCTAGGATTGGGCAGTGCCCTTTGATACATTGATGATGATTAATTGACTTTGTTTACCCTTTTTATTAATCTTGAATGCTCTTTGATTCAATCCTTGTTGCGCTTATTCATGTGAATTTGCTGACCACATATTTGCATCTCATAGATATCTAGAGACGTACTGAGAGGTGAACCTAGGTGTTGGAACCATAAGAATTGAACTTAAGGTCTAAATCACGAGAGTAGGTTTAGCCTTTCGAGGATTCAATGAATTACCATAAAGCGTAATGGGTTCAATTTAAATTCAATTACCACTAGAGTAGGAATTAGTTTAATTGGGCACGATTCTTGTCTCTTGAGAAAGAACATTAACTAATTTAGGGTAATTCACCTTTAATTGAATTTTAATTTTAATAAAAGGGTTGTTAATTAGGATTTGTCTTGTATTATTATGGTTACCCCAATCCTAGAAGCTTTCTTGAATCCGAAAAACCTTTCTTAATAACTTGCTATTTTTATTCTTAATTTTGTACTTTAGTATTTATTTACTTAATTGCTTGGTTACCACATTCTTATCACTCAACAATTTTTATCCCCTTTGTTTAATTTAATTGAATTAATTAATTAATTAGTATTCATAGATACAGTCCCTGTGGATTCGATCTTTTTATTACTTGACGATGAAACCGTACACTTGCAGATTTCACACATCAAGTTTTTGGCATCATTGCTAGGGACTGTGTTTTTCTTGAATATCAATTTAATTTTTGATTTAATTATTTTAAATCTTTTTCCTTTTTATCATATTCTTACGTTCTTGTTTTTTCTTTTACTCTCTGCAGGTAATTTCTCTTGTTTATGTGAAGTACTAGACGTTTTGGGATTCTTATTGAAGCAGATCCTAAAATTAAAAGAACTTTTCATAGAAGGAGAAGACAACAAAGGCAAAGAGTAAGAGAAATACCTGAACCAACACTTGTTATGGCTGAAGCTGAGGATAATAGACCACTAAAAGAATATGCAGCCCCTAATGCTCGGGGTTTGCGATCTGGAATTGCTCGATTAGACATTGAAGCTAGAAACTTCACCATACCACCTGCTTTACTCTCTATGATAAGGCAGAACCAGTTTGGAGGATTGCCATCAGAGGATCCAAATGATTATGTGGATATGTTCTTGGAATTCTGTGAGACCCTCAAGATTGAAGGTGCCTCTATTGATGCTATTCGTCTCCGCCTGTTCCCATTGTCATTAAGAGATAGAGCTAGAGCTTGGTTGAAGTCTATTCCTGCTGAGACGATAACTACTTGGGACCAATTGGAGCAAGCTTTCTTGGATAAATTCTTTCCACCTTCTAGGACTGCTCATCTAAGGACCCAAATCACAAGCTTCGTTCAGAAAGATGGAGAGTCATTGTTAGAAGCTTGGGACGAATATAAGGCTTTGCTGGAAGCCTGCCTACACCATGGGTTAGAAAAATGGTTAATCATCCACACCTTCTACAATGGTCTAGAATATTCTTTGAAGGTATCTCTTGACTCCGTAACTGGTGGAGCTTTGATGAACAGAAGGCTAACAGAAGCCTATGATATTATTGAGAGTGTTGCTGCAAATCATCACCAATAGGCAAATAAAAGAGGTCATAACCCGAAGAAACTCTCGGGAGGTAAGTTTGAGGTAGATGGTGTTGATTTAATCATGTCAAAATTTGATTATTTGAATAAACATTTTGACATGCTTGAAAAAGCTCATGTAAATGCCATAGGTGCTTGTAACAATTTTTATGAGATTTGTGGAGCACAGGGACACATAGGTACCGAATGCTAAGTTGGAAGTGGATCCTCACAAGGTGCACCGGTGGAGCAAGTTCATGCCACAATTTCCATGACTTCAACCAAAAGGGGAGGAATGATCTGTATTCCCAAACTTACAACCCTGGTTGGAGGTCACATCCTAACTTCTCTTATTGAAATAGTCAGTACCAACCTGGGCAAGGTAATACTAAACCCTCTTCTGGAATCCCACAAGTACAAAAATCTAGACTTGAGTCTCTTCTTGAGAATTTTGTTGAGAGTCAGTCTAAGCAAAATGAGGAGTTTAGGCACCATGGGCAAGTTGTGACTGAGGCAATTAAAGAGTTGTCAGCTAAGGTTGACAATTTGGCTATTCATAATAAGATGTTAGAAACCCAGATTGCCCAACAAGCGGGCACTTCACATTGGCAACAGGGTAAGTTTCCTAGTCAACCTAAAATAAATTCAGGTAATGAACACTGTAAGGCTGTGAGTTTGAGAAGTAGAAAGAAATTAGAGGATCCCATGGGTAAGGGGGAGAGTGAAAAAGGTAAGGGAATTGAGGAAAATGAGACTAAGACACAATCCTTAGAAGAAGAGGAAACTACTGAGACTGTGTCTAAGTATGTACCCCCTGAACCATACTAACCCCCAGTTCGTTTCCCTCAAAGATTAGCTAAGGCCAAGTTAGATAGACAATTTGGGAAGTTCCTAGAGGTCCTTAAAAAATTATACATTAATGTACCCTTCACTGAGGCATTGAAACAAATGCTTACCTATGCTAAATTTCTTAAGGACATTTTGTCTAATAAGAGAAAGCTAGAGGAATATGAGACAGTAGCTTTAACTGAGGAGTGTAGTGCTTTAATTCAAAATAGATTGCCTCCTAAGTTAAAAGATCCAGGTAGCTTCTCTATTCCTTGTTTGATTGGTAACACAAATTTTGATAAAGCTCTGTGTGATTTGGGGGCTAGTGTTAGTCTTATGCCCCTTTCTATGTGTAAGAAGTTGGAGGTGGGTGAACTAAAACCCACAATTATCTCCCTTCAATTGGCAGATTGGTCTATCAAGTACCCCGTAGGCATCTTGGAGGATGCTCCTATTATGGTTGGTAAGTTTTATATACCGGTGGATTTTGTTGTGCTTGACATAGAAGTTGATGCTAAAATGCCGATCATACTTGGGCATCCATTCCTTGCCACTGGAAGGGTGATTATTGATGTTCACGAAGGGAAATTGACTTTGCATTTGAATGATGAGGAAGTAATTTTTGATGTTTTTAAATCTGAAAATAATTTTAATTCCTTAAATTCATGTAATCGCATAGATGCTACTAATGTTGTGGATAATGTTGTACTTTCAGGTGTGCATGAATCAGTGGCTGATGCTATGCTAGAAAAGACCTTGCCCAAGGGTATCACAAAATTTGAGAAGTTCAAGCCCAGCAAGAAAGGACCTAAGAAGCAGAATGACAAGTGTGTCGAGAAGCATGAATTTAAACTCGGGGATAAAGTTCTTGTTAATAACTTGCTTCTATGTTTCTGTCCTAGTAAGTTATGGTTGAAATGGTCAGGACCATATGAGATTGTTTGAGTTTTATCCTATGGTGTGCTTGAGGTGAAGAAAGAAGGCCATGTGCCTTTCATGATAAATGGCCAGAGAGTGAAACACTTTGAAGGAGTGGTGACTGAGCATTACTCCATTGACATCACCTGAGCATAAAAACCAGACCAAAATCGAGCTAATGACTTTAAACAAGCATTTTTTGGGAGGCAACCCAAGCTTCTTTATTTTTTTATTTTCCTTTTTATTTCTTCTTTTTCTTTTGACTTTGTGTGTTAGATTGCTGGTTTGATCTTTATCTCATGGATCTTGTTTAGGTTTAATCCTTTTTGAAGCTCAAATTAGAAAGAGAGTGAAGTCAGAAAGTTCCACACCCAGCCCATGGAAAATTCTATGGCATGGATTGAACACCAGAAGATTTCCCACCATCGCAGTGAGTTCTTTTCTTTTCTCCCTTCTCTAGTTATAAATTTTTACATTGGGGACAATGTAAGCTCTAAGCTTGGGGGTATTTTTATTTTCATTTTCATTTTCATTGTAGATCATTCATTTCATGTCTCATTTTGCATTGCATCTTCATGTTGCATTTTCACACCATCATATCTCTCGATTTTTTGGTTGAACTTGTGCCCCTCTCTTTTGAGGATTTTGAGATTGTATTGATTTGGAACCCAATTTGTTGATTTTTATGGTAGGCAATAGACATTGTTTTAATTAATAGTTAAGGTGATCTCTTGTTAGTTGATAATTAGCATATGTTCTCTCAATTTGTACTTCTCATTGATTTTTGAACCTCTAAATGTGAGTTTTGAGCCTATATGAGATTTATGCACTATATGATTTTTGCTCCCATTCTTTGTGTTGAGTGATATTTTCTCATTGATTTTGTGCTCTAGAACTTGATTTGAAACCATTTTGAGGCGAAATTTTTGTTTGCATGTTTGAATATGATTAAGGCATCTTAGGTATTTTTCTAGCCTTTTGAAATAATTGTCACACTTTCATCCACTAGTTGCCCATTTTGAGCCTATTGCATAATTATTTTTCTTGATGCCTATGATGATATATTGTCGGTAATCATTTAAAATATTAAATAGAGCAAATTGGGTTTGAAAGTTGTGTAAACTTGTGTTGGGAATTATATGTTTTTGACCTTTCTCTTTCTCAAATGTAAAAAAAAAAAAGCAAATAAAAGAAAATCATAAGATGAAAGCTTGAAAAAGAAGAGAAAGAGAAGAAGGAAAAGTAAGGAAGAAAATGCTTAGAAATGTGGAGTTATGCTCTGGATTGAAAAATGCCTTTACTCCATTTATGTTCTATTGGATTTCTTGTGCTTATTACAAATTTTGTTAGCTCTTTGAGCATACCTTCTTTTCTTTACCCTACCTAACATCATTCTCATGATCCCATTACAACCCTTGAAAGAACTTTTGATTCTTGCATGCATGCAAATTATTAGTGAAAATTTGGTTTCTTATCAAGCTTATGGAAATGCTGTTTCTTTGAGGAATCTTGAGCGCATTGTCTTACCCTTAAACACTTTGAGTGAGGTTAGTAGAGTGAGCCTAATTTAGTGAGGAGCATGATTTCTGAGAACTTTAGCCTCTAATTGGACTTGATTTTGATTACCTCTCTAATTCTTGGTTTGCCTTTGCCTATTGCTTGGTTGGTTGTTTTCTCGGGTTCCTCATTCATTATTGTCTCTTGATCCTACTTCTTGGTTTGGCATTAGTCATTGCTTAGGGACAAGCAAAATCTTAAGCTTGGGGGGATTTGATGTGTGTGAAACAACATCATATTCTATTCTTATTTTGCATGTATTTTTAGGCATTTTAGGCATTTTAGTTTCTCTTTCTATTTGTTTTTCCTTTAGTTCTGATAACTGCGGTGTTTGTGGTGTTGTTGTGCAGGATTGGTGCTCAATTGGCCTTGAAATGAATGGAAAGCTTGTATGATTGAAGTTGGAGCTTTACGAATAGCAAAAAAGTGCAAAAAGCTCACTCTAGAGAGATCCACGGCATGCCTGTGGAATTTCCCACGGCCGTGGATCGAGCAACTACGTGAAGAAGCAAAAGTGATTTTTTAGAGAATTCCATGGCCTGGCCGTGGAATGATCCACGGCCGTGAAATTCAGTCAGCAAGATCCACGGCCAGTCTGTGGAATGATCCACGACCGTGGATCGCAGTCTGAGTCAGTTTTTAAGTTTCATTTTTATTTCTTTTGATGGGCTTAGACCAGTTGAAACCCTAGGGGTATATATAGGTGCTCTAAATGTAATATGGGGGTTCCAATTTGGTTTGAAGGAGGCACACTTAGAGGCTCTTGATCTTCATCTTTCTCCTCTCTTCTCTCTTTGATTATGGGTTTGGATGTTCTTAAATTTGATTTCTTGTTTCTTCTTCTCCATGTCTGAGTAGTTCTCTTTGTTTTTAGGATTGGGCAGTGCCCTTTGATACATTGACGATGATTAATTGACTTTGTTTACCCATTTTATTAATCTTGAATGTTCTTTGATTCAATCCTTGTTGTACTTATTCATGTGAATTTGCTGGCCACATATTTGTATCTCATAGATATCTAGGGACGTACTGAGAGGTGAACCTAGGTGTTGGAACCATAAGAATTGAATTTAAGGTCTAAATCACGAGAGTAGGTTTAGCCTTTTTAGGATTCAATGAATTATCATAAAGCATAATGGGTTCAATTTAAATTCAATTACCACGAGAGTAGGAATTGGTTTAATTGGGCACGGTTCTTGTCTCTTGAGAAAGAACATTAACTAATTTAGAGTAATTCACCTTCAATTGAATTTCAATTTTAATAAAAGGGTTGTCAATTAGGATTTATCTTGTATTATTGTGGTTACCCCAATCCTGAAAGCTTTCTTGAATCTGAAAAACCTTTCTCAATAACTTACTATTTTTGTTCTTAATTTTACACTTTAGCATTTATTTACTTAATTGCTTGGTTACCACATTCTTATCACTCAACAATTTTTATACCCTTTGTTTAATTTAATTGAATTAATTAATTAATTGGTATTCATAGACACAGTCCTTGTGAATTCGATCTTTTTATTACTTGACGACGAAATCGTACACTTGTGGATTTCACATATCATTAAGTTATGTTTGTTTGGGAGCATTGCTTAGAGAGAGATGGTGTATGTTCCTAGAGTAATGAGTAGTAATTTATTTTGTTTGCTACAATTTCATTTATGATATTATAAGTTGTTTATTTTTTGTGAATATTACAACTGCTAGTATTGGTACACTTATACTGAGAATATTTGATTCTCACCCCGTGTGTTGCCATATAAATCCAGGTGACAACTCTTTCCAAGGCAAGAAGCAGAAGAAGATTGAAGATTTATCTAGTTTTATGTTTTAGTAGTTAAGTTTTTGTATGCTCATGTATATTTGATATTAACTTGTGAACATACGTATGCATTACATTTTTGTCAACTGTTACAAAGTTGTATGTATATTGTTTGTAAGTTTCTTTAAGGCTCTCCATAATGATTTATGTATATAAATGTTATGCGTTAGATTAATGTGTAAGTTAGAGGTAGCATAGCTAATACTGCTTATCCAGGTATATGCCAGATATACTAGGATTTCAGTATTAGGATGTTATAGGGTGGTTATTATGTTATAGGACAGTTATTCTATTACAATAACTGGTAGTTAGTTATAAATAGAGAGAAACCAACCAATTTTCTGAGTGGAAAAGAAGTTTAGGAGATGAGGACCTCTCGAATGTCGTTGGGTATTTAGATTGGCCTATGATTGCCATTTCTGATTAATTCTTGTTATTCTTTTCTGATTCTTTCTCCCTCTAGTTGATACAGAGAAGAGAGTTTATTAATAAAATACTATTTTCTTCTCCATTTCTTTTCATTCTATTTACTTGTAACTTTTTGCAACTTTCATCCTAAAATTTTGTCACCTTGTAGAAAATCTAGTGGTATTCTGTGGCAAACAAAAAGCTCCAATGAAGAATGAATTTTATTCAACAAAATTATGCACTCCAACAGTACTACTCATTTTGATAGGAAGTATACCAGTGGAACACTAAGCATGTCTATAAAATATAATATTCTAGAAAATGCACTTACACTGATCTATGAAGAGGTTACTAAAACCAAGATTACTTATTTAGCATGCATTTTATAAAACTATTATAGAAGGAAGAAAACACAAAATAACACTATAACCACACATACCAAGGTAATGGATATTCTATTCAAGTTTTGTCAACATTTTCTATTAAACAAGAAATAATGAAATTCCTGCCTCCTAAGAAAAAGAATGGCAACAATGCAATCTTTATATGGCAAAACCCATTTCCAGAGAAAGCAATTAGTGATAATGTCACAAGGGCTGGCAATAAAATTTATTAATTTTTAATCCATCCAATCCATCCATATTAAAACCAATCCAATCCATCCAATTAAAATAATATATTTTATTAGATTGGATCTAATGGATTAAATTTGGAGCTTGCTATAATGGACCTTCCTCACTTTTGGTCCATCAATGGACCCGTTTTTTGACCCACACTAATGGGTTAAATTTTGGTAGTCGGTTTCCATTAGACGTTAAGTGATAATTTTGTCCTTTGTATAAATCTTTGTTATTTTTTTGTTTGCAGCAAACCATCAGACATTAATTAATGATTTTGTCCTTTATACACATCTCTGTTATTTTTTTTATTTGCAGCAAACTGGTTGAAGTCAGTTAGGTGCACATTGGATACTGGTTGAGGGTGGTGGTTTGATTGCGTTAATGAGTTTATTGCACTAGTAGTTGGAAGGTGAGAGTAACCAAGGAAGACTCACACTACGTTTGGGTGCTGTGTGACTCCAAAAAGCTCTTGGTTGTTGCTTGTTATTCTCTGTTGGTATGTTTTAGTTATTTCTCCAGCTGTTTCTTCACTGTTGATCAGTTAAAATAAATTGTAGGTGTTATTTTTGATATCCAGATGTACTACATTGGATGGTTCGTGGTTGGATTAAGTTGAAGATTTTTAATCTTTAATGGGTGTGAGAAATTGTTGCAGCTGTGTCATATCACTTGTTTGTGTATGGTGTTTAGAGTTTCTTGATAAATTTCAGTCGTCCATGCTAAATCACAATATAAACAAGGACAAATTTTTTATTTCATCCCCTTAAAGCCAAGATATGTGTTATCCACTAAGAAAGAAGAGATATATAAGTCCAAATGCATAATTTTGATATGTAAGTGAAAAGTATTACACTTTAAAGCATGGCATCTAACAGTCCAATTCATTAGACCACTAGTTTGTAAAGTTTTGCTTATTAAAACATGCGACCTGGGGGATAATTGTCTAAATTTCTTCGGGAACAAATTCCACCCAGAACCTTCTCATTCTCATTTTCATACAATGATGATTTGTGTTTTTCTGTTAGAAGGTCCATCTTGTTCACAATCACAACTAGACCACCTCCCTCTTACAATCTTCTCATGCACAGATGCTCTTATTTGTAGACCCTTTAGATCGGTTGCCTTCCGCAGATTTACTTTAGGTACAAATCTTTTGTTTAGCTTTGTATACATCATTTTTTTTGGCTCCGCAAGTATAAAAAAGATACCTATATACTTATTCCCTATAGTCAATAAATTAAAAGTTTTTATGGCTTCCACTGCTTGGATCAAGTAGATCAAATGATATGGTATTGTGGGTCTACTTCTTACCCAATGAGGGGTTTTGAAAAGGGGAAAATATGGTAATTGGGTTTGCACGTATTACATATATAATAATGTCTTAATCTGCATGCATATTTTATATAAGGCTTTGTACTTGAATGCATTTCTCGCAAGGTTATTTTATATAATTGATTGTAGGAAATGGCATTTAAAAATAGAAACAATGATGGTGATGACATTGTTGGCGATGGGCAAAGGTCTTCATCGAAGAACATGACATCAACCAGATGGTTGGAGGTAAATTTAAATTTTGAAGTTGTATACTTTGATGGGTTTAGTACATAAATGAGGATTTTAGTTTTAAGAAAATAGTGTACATGCTTCTTGTGCACTAATCTACCATAGCACTAACTTGACAGGGTTATGTAATTAGATGTTGCCATTGCTGTTTTTAAAATTGATGTTAATATTTTAATGGTTGCTTTTGTAGGGTTTCAGTGGTGGTGAAGAGTGTGGTAATGATTGCAGTGATGGTTTAGGGTGTGGTATTGATTGCAGTGATGGTGAAGAGTGTGGTATTAATTGTAGTGATGGTGAAGATATAGAAATGTATGATATTGGTGATATAAATTTTAATACATTAACATCTGGGGAGGTGAAGACATTAGAGTTTGCAAATAGTCAAGTGGTATATGATTTCTATAACCAATATAGAGAGGAGGGGATAAAACGTGGTAGAAATTTGTTTCTTCTAGGCAAGGGTACAGAGAATCGAAATACACTAATAAGCCTGAGTCTAAGAGAGAGCTAAGACCTATGACTAGGTGTGGGTGTATGGCTGCGATGCAGGTTCGATTGGATGGAGTAACTAGCAGATGGGTGGTGATGGCCTTTAATGATGATCACAATCATGCATTAGTGGCCGAGAAATACATGGGATTTCTGCGATCACACCGAAAAATGACAAAAGTTGATATTCTTCAATTAAATAGCATGAGGAAATGTGGCATAAGTACTTCCAAGATTTATGGTTCATTTGCTAGTCAGTTAGGTGGGTTCCAAAAGATTGGATTTCACCAAAAAGTTATTTACAATGAGATTGACAAGCAAAGAAGCTTGAACAATGGTGATGTGAAGGCTGCATTTATGTACTTGCAGGAGTTGCAGAAAACTGATCCAATGATGTTGTGGAGGTATAAATTGGATGGAAATGGTAAGTTGTTGCACCTGTTTTGGTATGGCGGGACTAGTAAGATTGATTATCAAGTATTTAGGGATTTCTTAGCATTTGATGCTACTTATAGGAGGAACAAATATAATTGTCCCCTTGTTGTGTTCTCAAGGGTAAACCATCACAGGAATACATGCGTATTTGCTAGTGTGCTTGTGTCGGATGAGACAAAGGAGACATACGTATGACTTTTACAACAGTTGTTAGTTGCAATGAATGGCAAATGTCCAGAGTCGGTGATTACCGATGGTGACCTTGCAATGAGAAATGCTATTCAAATAGTATTTTCCAGATGCGCACCACAGATTGTGTACATGGCACCTGATTCGGAATGCAACTGCGAACATTGGCTAACCAAGGTTCACAGAAATGTTTAAATGGTGTATGTTGGGTGACCATGAGATTGATGACTTTGAAGCTAACTGGACATCTATGGTCCAAGAATGTGGGGTTGAAGAAATTGAGTAGGTTGAAGAGTTGTATTCGAAGAAGATGATGTGGTCAAATGCTTATATTAGGGATAGTTTTTTAGCTGGTGTGAGGACGACCTCTAGGTGCGAGGCCTTACATGCACAAATGGGGAAGTATGTCCAGTTTGGGTATAACGTTTCTGAATTTTTACATCATTTCTAGTGTTGCTTGGAATACTTGCACTATAATGAGACTTTAAGTCGCACTATGGTGAACCGGTGCTCCAAACACCATTGCAAAGTTGGGAGAGGTTTGGATTAGAGGTATTTACAAGAGAAGTTTTTTTTGTGTATCGATCTATCCTTATAAACTCATCTACAGTGAAGGTTATTGGGTTTAGGGAAACTGCCACAACCACTATTTACATTGTGTGTAAATATTATAGTCCATAGTTGACATGCCATGTTTCGTACTACGCAGTGGACAATGAAATTTGTTGCTCTTGTCAGTGAATGGTGGCATTTGGGATTCCATGTGTACATATAATTGCAGTGTTAGCTTTTTTAGACATCCAGGAGTTGCCTAGTTGTGTTATCTTAAATAGATGGATGAAGGTTGCAAAAGAAAGACTTGAAGTGAGAAAAGTTAGTGGTTCGATCGGGGGGCAAAGCACACTGCACATGAGTCATTATGGTGCACTACTTCATACATGTCGACAGATGTGTAACTTGGCATATTGAAGGGATGATTTTTTCTGTGACATAAGGGACAAAGTCACCGACGTGATTGTTGGTATGAAATCGATTGAAGAAGAAGAAATTGGGTGTTTGCAGCAAGCAGTGAATTTTAATGAAGGCTGTGAGGGAGCCAACGCGAGTTAGAACAAAGGCTGGTCGAGCATCGTCTTCTTCTAGTGGAAGGAAGACTAGGTATCCACAGTGCTGTGGTGTTTACCGCAATCCAGGTCACAAATGCAATGGTTGCCCTTTTCTGTCCAGGCTGGAGAACATCGTAGAGGATTCAACAGCACATTTTGATAAGGTAAGTGTTTGATGTGCAAAACTATTGGGATTTGATAGAGTCAATACTTGTATGGTGAATTCAAATACTTAAATTTGGTGTCTTTTTGGTTATATTTATTTTGTTTTAAGGTTGAAAAGTATGTGGTTGTATAGAAGGACGCGAATACGGTGGATTAAGGGAGGCTTTGCATTATTGTCTAAATATTCAGTGAAATAGGTATGTTTGTGAAAAAATGCAGTGTTGCATTAGAGGTAGTGACCCTGTTTTATGCTATGCCGATTTTGATCATTTTCTAATCTCCTTATTTTTTATTTCATTTTCAATCATTATCTTTTGAATTAGTTTTTGATCTTTCTCTTTTGATTTCGATATCTGAACGTTTGATAATCTATCGACTGTTAAGGGATTGTTGGTAATCTACCAACTTGTATAATATGACCAATATTTACTATTAAAGCACCTTCCATTGATATAACACGAGCCAGATCAGAGCAGTAGGAAAATCCCTCAATGAGGTTAAATGAGCAAGAAAAGTCTGTTGCAAGATACACGAGATTGCATAGGCCTCACCATAACCCAACTCATCGTCATTAACATTCATCATTTTGATGAGCATTCATACATAATTTTATTTGAATTGTTATCTTGTGTCCAATATAGATTTGTATATTGAATAATGCTGTTTGATAGTATGGTGCTAAGAATTTTTGAATTCTCACCCCTTTGTTTATTGTATGTTTAATTACAGATCGAAATCAAGACCACTCCATAGCCGGGAAATGAAGTAATAGTAGTTTCTACTAGAGTAGTTGTACTCTCTCTTGAATATGATGTATAAAATTTAGGGCACGAAGGGCTAATGTGTAATCGAATAATGTACTTATGTACAAATATGTAAATTCAATATTTGAGTTCATTGGGTTTTTAGACGTGTTTTTTTAGACTTCGAGCACTATTTTTTCGAAATGCATTACAAATGATTTATATTTTTTTTAAAAAAATAGTAGTAATGGCCTAATCAGATTTATGGAGGTATATTTTCGAATGTACTTGGTAAATCAAACAAGGACGTTACATGTATGATGTATGAAGTTGTAGGTAAATACAAATATATGTAGGTAATTTTGAATACCTGACAATGTTCTCATACTGCTGCAACCAATTCAGGCGCAAATGGGAAAAATCAATTAGTATTTCAACATAAGCAGCAATACATGGTAACAGATTGACATTTGTTGCGGGAGAAATTTAATTACCCTTCCCAGTTCATTTGGCTAAAAAGCTTAGTCCATGTCCATCCAGTTCAATAGCCACACACCAGAATTTGCACTTCAGTTAGTAAACATGGCTGCATTAGTGATACTGGTAACATTCTACCTAACCTATCAGTCTTAGTTCATAGTTATAGATTTTTATTAAGATTAGTTAGTTGGGCAATTTTGTATGCTTTGGCAACTTCTGATTTTGATAATTTACTATTCGATGGCGCTAATCGAATGAACTAAGAGTGATTCGATTGTTAGGTTTTCGATCAATTTTATACCAAATGTTTTTAAGGTTAATCTAATGAACTAATAGTGATTAGATTATTACAGATGAAAAAGGAAAGTTGTTTTAAAGACTTGTTTTTGTATGATTTCGATTACAATTGAAAAGGAAATGAGGTAATGATTAAAGCTGAGGAACTTTTACAATGTTATTTGAAAAGGAGCTTAAAGAGTTGATTGAATAACAGGTTTGAACAATGTCATGACATTTTTTAATACACTAATGTGTACCTTTGGTAGGCATGAACTAGTGGGGTCCTTCATGCACAGCAGCTGTAGTTTGTATTGGCCTTTTACACTATAGTCTCTACTCTGCAGTTCGTAGCAATCTGTGTTTGCTTGGGAAACCGTCACTTTGACATTGTTGGGAATTACAAATACTTTAAAAGTGGATAGTAGTTTGGCTACCCAAAACCTAACTTCCCGTGATTGTCATGTCTAATCAGACAGAGGGTGCATTAAAAAGCTTATTAATTAATGGGGTTTGTTAGTTTGACTTTCTCAGGGCCAATCAGAATGCTTCATACCCTCTATAAATAGGGAATGCTTGCATTGAGGCTGGCATATCCTGATCGTGTGTGAGAATGATAAATTTTCATAAAATGATTTCTCTCCCATTTCTTGTACGCATATAGGTAGCTTTGCACCCATCCGAAACCATGTTCCTTTTCTTTCCAAAATCCTTAAAGGTGTTCTTTATTGTTGTCAGACTCTCCATTAGAGGCCTATCTTTCTTGTTGTAATGGCTTGGTGAGGAGCAAGTAACCGCTTTGCGTGGTTGGGTCAACATTCCTCTAGGTGGCAGAAGCCTTTCTCTCTCGGCGTGTGCAGGAGCGTGCAACCTTCCTGCTCTTACGGGGAAACTATGGTTTCGACCCTAGTTCTTGAGAGGCATGGAGATGGTCTACCCACACTCCTTCTCCATTCATGATTATTCTACTGATCATGTCACTCTGCTAAGTCGCTAAATGCAGTTGGATATACAGGATAGCTCTAAGGTGCAATTAATCTCATGGAGTAGAAAAAGAGTAATTGTGAAGCTTGCTGATGTTGCGTGGAACAATCTTTCAGAGTAAAGGATTCTCATGTTGGCTAAGAAGGATGAGATGGTTACTGGTTTCTAGAAGAATCTTGGAGGTGGCTGTGGTTAGTGGTCATCATCACCAGAACCGTCTTTGTCTGCTCTCACTCCATTAGCGCATTCTTGTATTAAAGTACATTGGATGTTTTTTTGTTAGAGTTAACGATGTATGGAATGTGAATCATAATAAAACTCCATTTTGAATCTCCTAACTTATTTCTTTTATTTTCCATTCTCTGCATTATTTTAGCGAAATCAAAATATTTTCAAGGAGAACATGAAGAGAATAATAGCTTTGAGTAGAATAGTGTAAAAGACTTGTGTATTAGTTATGTATACTTTACTGTTCATAGAGAATCGAAATGTTGAACCATGAAGAATGGATTTTATGTACTATACATACTCAAAACTCTGTTATAATATTAATGCTCAGTTCGATTACATTCTTTTTGAGGCTCTATTTTTGGACTTTTTTCGAAAATATATTTTCGATACGTATAGTTATTATAAAGCTCGTTTGAAGTAATGAGTGTAATCTTTTTTACTATGTACATTTCGAATATACTGTAGTAAGTTGAGTAAGGACGTTGCTATACTAATGTATTGGGCACCGTGGTTATTTTGCTTACACACAGATACACAATTTAGGAGTCATGTTTGAATCAATATAAATGTAATGCAAAACTAACAAACTTACCTTTATGACAAAAAATATCATCTATACAAGGGGAACATTTACTTCCTTGTAATCATGGAAATAATCCAATTTCTAAAAATGGCAACAATCCAATTACTAAAAATTGTCAAAACATGTTTCAGTAACTAGAGACACATTTTTCAACACTATATAGGCTACTCGAATAGTTTCGAATTGGAAATGTTTCACGATGTGTCAGCTATTCGAATTGCATGATTTTGATGTTACTGTGCAATTCGGACAGCATGTCTTTCGAGGTTAATCGAATAGACTAGGAGTACTATTCGATCAACATTTTTTGATTACAGGCATAATTTCAAAATGCATCATAAATCGATTTATATTTTTTATATATATATATATACATATATATATATATATATATATATATATATAGTAATGGCCTAATTATATTTGTATAGGTATTATTTTGAAATGTACTTAGTAAATCGAACTTACACATTACATTTATGATGTATGAAGTTGTGGGTAAACACAAATGTACGTAAGTAATTTTGAATAGCTGTGTCATTGTTGGACTTATATGTAGTAATGGCCTAATTAGATTTGCGTAGGTATTATTTATTTTGAAATGTACTTAGTAAATCGAACTAGCATGTTATATTCATGATGTATGAAGTTGTAGGTAAATACAAATGTACGTAGGTAATTTTGAATAGCTGTGTCATTATTAGACTTATTAAAAATGAGGCAAAAAATAAACTAAACTCACATATAAACAAAATTCGGTACTCATTAGCAGCCTTTTACTTTGCAGCCTGAGCTTGCTTGTGGCTTTTACTTTGTTGGGAATTACAAATGCTTTAAAAGTGGATAGCAATTTGTTGCAGTTTCCTAACTGTTAGTGACTGTTGTGTCCAATCAGATAGAGGGCACATTAAAACGCTTATTAATCGATGGGGTTTATTAGTTTGCCTTCTCAGGGCCAATTAGAATGCTTTATACCCTTTATAAATAGGGAATGCTTGCATAGAGGTTGGCATACCTTATGTTATCTGATCACGTTTAAGAATGACCTCTTTTGAGAAAATCATTTCTCTCCCATTTCTTGTACGCATATGGAGGGATTTGGCCCTATCTGAAACCATATTCATTTTCTTCTAAAAAACCTTTAAGGTGTTTTTGATTGCTGCCAATCTCTCCATTGAAGGCCTTTCTTTCTTGGCATAATGGCTTAGTGAGGAGCAAGTAACTTCTCTACATGGCTGGGTCAACATGCTTCTAGGTGGCAAAAGCCTTTCTCTCTCGGGGTACGTAGGGCACCTACTCGTTCTTGCCAGAAGGTCCCATCAATTCAGCCTTAGCAAGGGGATGGTCCGCACTTTGTCATTCTCTTTTCCCAACTGAGGGACTTAGCCAAGTGCCTTACTTTCAACATGCAGTTGGATATGCAGGAGGGCTCTAAGGGTATAATCAATCTCTTGAGACAATATTTCAGAGTGCATGATTCTCATGTTGGCTAGCCAGGAAGAGAAGGTTGCTGGTTTTTGGAAGAATCTTAGAGGTGGCCATGCTGGGTGGTCATCATCACTAGAACTATCTTTGTCTGGCTCTCACTCCATTTGGGGCATTCTCGTATTAAAGTAAATTGTAGGTTTTTTTGTTAGAGCAGATGATGTATGGGATGTACACGCATAATAGTTGGAAGGTGTTTATGACAATTGCTAGTTTAACATTGGCTAATTAATTATAGTATGCTTGTTTGTGTGTGATTATGTTAAATTTGGATTGAAATAACTGAGCCCCCTAACAAAAATGTGACATTTTTTGTCATTCTTAATATTGATGGCACAAATAAGCATTGGTACTGTGAGATATAAACTCTTACTTGAACAAAATTTGGTACTCATTATTAGGATAGGGGAATAAGTCACTGACTTGGCCTCGTCCCTTTTACTCTGCTATCACAGTAGAGAAATAATGAAGATAGTAATTAGTAAGAAACATAGAATTCAAATTATCAATATGAAAAATAAGGATTTTAGCATATTAAATGTACTTTGATGTATAAAATTAATGTCGAACAAATTAGATATTCTTTGATGCATAATATATTCACATGGTTAAGATGCTTTGTCCAAATTCACAAGTTTTGTGTTCGCAAGATTGTTTCAAGCACTTGTACCCAAGACCATATAATCACACACACTACCGTATTCGACGAATTGAAGGATGAGTAACAGATATTTTTTCGAAAGAGGTGTGCATTCACAAGCGATTAAGTGAATTGTCTCAAAGCGGTGATCCTTGAGCATTCAGAATCATTAGTCAAAAATAACTACATTAAAGTCAAATACATAATGACTGATTTGTTCACATTCATTTGTTTGAATCTTCGTGCATCCTAAACCATTAAGGGGTGCAAGAAAGTTCAAACAAACCAAAAAACATTGATATAAGTTCAAACAAACTATATAATAGCTGAGATCCACCCAGCCCAAAAATATGTTAAGATTGGTGTGACACCCGGGGCCGACGAGGGCGGGGAGTGGTCGCCGGTGCAAAAAAGATGAAGCACAGGCAAGGACCGACACCTGGCAGGCTTCTAGGCGGAGGGACACATGAATGAACTGAATACACACCAGAATGAGAGGGATCCAGAGACTGTGCAGGTATAGAATTGTATAGTTGAGGATGGCTTAAAGGAATTGATTAGCACCACCCATATTAACAAGATACATATTCTTTTCGGGAGTCAAGAACATAAGTACTCCATAGTTAAGCGTGCTTGACTTGGAGTACTTATGGGATGGGTGACCTCTTGGGAAGTTTCCTATGATGTGTGTGAGTGAGGATAAAGCACGCTGAAAAGACTCATGTTGGTTTGTGGGGACATTCATCAATCCTGCAGGCAGTCTTGGGATGTTACAATTGGTATCAGAGACGGGACCTCTCCTAGTACGGTGTGGCTCGGGGACAAACCATACGGAAGCTGGTGGGCATGTGACACCCGGGGCCGACGATGGCGGGCAGTGGTCGCCAATGCAAAAAAGATGAAGCACAGACAAGGAGCAGCTCCTAACAGGCTTCTAGGCAGAGGGACACATGAATGAACTGAATACACACTGGAATGAGAGGGATCCAGAGACTGTGTAGGTATGGGACTGCATAGTTGAGGATGACTTAAAGGAATTGATTAGCACCACCCATATCAACAAGATGCATCTTCTTTTCGGGAGCCAAGAACATAAGTACTCCATAGTTAAGCGTGCTTGACTTGGAGCACTTGTGGGATGGGTGACTTCTTGGGAAGTTTCCTAGGATGCGTGTGAGTGAGGACAAAGCACGCTGAAAAGTCCCGTGTTGGTTTATGGGGACATTCATCGATCCTGCAAGCAGTCTCGGGACGTTACAATTGGTATGTGCCATTCTGCCTTTTGCCTGGAGGCAATGCTCTGCCATAATTCATCAGTCTTCATCTCAATTGTTTGGCACATAAGATTAAATGACCATACAACAGCTTCATAGCAATCTTCATCTTGACAGTGTTCTCATGCAGCTACAACCAATTCACATACATAAATAGGATGGGTGACCTATTGGGAAGTTTCCTAGAATGCGTGTGAGTGAGGACAAAGCACGCTAAAAAGTCCCGTGTTGGTTTATGGGGACATTCATTGATCTTGCAGGCAATCTCAGGACGTTGCAATTGGCATGCATCATTCTGCCTTTTGCCTGGAGGCAATGCTCTGCCATAATTCATAAGTCTTCGTCTCAATTGTTTGGCATATGAGATTAAATGACCACACAACAGCTTCATAGCAATCTTCATCTTGACAGTGTTCTCATGCAACTACAACCAATTCACATGCATAAATAGGAAAAGCCAATTAGTATTACAACATATGCAGTAATAGATGGTAAGAGAATGACATTAGTGGTGTGAGAAATTTAATTACCCTTCCTAGCTGATTTGGCTGGAAAGCATAGTCCATGTCCATCCAATCCATTAGCCACACACCAGAATTTGCACTTCAATTGGAAAACATGACTGCACTAGTGATACTTGTAACATTCTCCCTAACCTATAAGTCTTAGTTTATATTTATAGATTTTTATTGCTATTAGTTGGGTAAATTTGTCAAACATGTCATTTGATCATTTACTTTTCGAGAAGGCTATCTTAAACGTTTTTAAGGCTAACCTAATGATGTGAGAAGTATTTTGATTGGCTGCATTTCAACTACAAGCGAAAAAGAATTTGTAATTATATGGTCATGTAGTCGAAGGCTATCATATCGAGTAGGCACTTTGTCGAATGTCATGACATTATAAGTATTTCGAATTCTCACCCCTTTATTATTGTGTTATTGTATGTTAAAATACATATTGAAATTGAAATCTTTTCAATAAGATGTAAACACAATAGTTTCAACTAGAATAGTGTTTTTGACTTGTGTATTATGTATACCATATTCTCGATAGATAATTGGAAGTTTTGGTACTATAGATAATAGACATCATGTGGTGTACGAAATAAAAAAAATATGCTATATTATTATTCATTCCAATTACCTTTTTTTCGAGGCTCTCTTTTGGGACTCTATTGGAAATTATATTTTCGATACTAGAGTAATTATAAAGCTCATTAGAAGTGATGATTCTAATATATACCCTAGTAACTCAACTTAGGACATTACAACACTATTATGAAATGGGCACCATGGTTATTTTGCCTAGATGCATGTTTTAGTGACAATATTACCTTTATGACAATAAACACTGTCTATATAGGGGGAACATTTTAAAAATGGTCAAAACATGTTTCAACAGCTACAGACTCACATTCTTCAAATAAATAATTTATGCTGTGATTGAAACGAGTTCTTCAAACATCTGTATCCATGCATTTTACTATGTAACATCCTTTCAATAATGGTAGTAAAACCAAGATTTATTTTAATTTATCCATCCACCAAGGTATTAATGGCGATGATTGCTTATAAGAAAATGAATTAAATGAAATCACCTGTGTCCGCAGTTGAGGATGCCCCTCGCAAGGGTCGTTGTCCATGAACTCATTTTAAGCCATTGCGGTTGGTAGTGACTTGCAAAGTAGTCTTATGACATCATGGAAGCAATCATACAACGCTGATTCACAAATTCAGTGTTATCTATGTGGGACTTGTCGTGCTTATCTTGATACCATTTACATAATTAACAAACATGTTTGCGCATTGTGAAAATATAACTGACAACAGATTGCATAGCACCGGATCGTCCAGTGCGGCTACATGGCTCTACATGTGAATCGAGCCTATAGATCACCTAGTCTTGTAAAGAAATGACCATCAAATACCAATGTCCCCCTGGTCCATAAGTGGAACATATATCTATAGATATCAAACATTTAGCAGGCGTGACATAATTTAATATTATGAGTTTATGAATAGTGGTTACTAACATATTTTAGGTCCGCTGTAGGTGGCATCCACTTTTCTGCAAAGGAGTTCATTAGGTCATGCATAGGGACGCCCTAGAGCACTTGATTTTGAATGCAACAATTCATGTTATGTTAAACACAAATTCAGAACAATTGAATACGTGAAGGGCAGTATTTTTATGACAATTACCGCAAAATAGGGTGGGAAGGCCCATGTAGTCACCGTTCCTACTTCTCGTTGCCCAGACGTCGTCTTTAGTGCCAACAGTTCAATTATCTATCATTTAAGAAAGACATATTTTATGACAGATTGGGCTCTACCTTTCATAATATGTTAATAATTTAAATAAGTCTAAAAATTATTCATGATTCATGTGATTGAATACGGTTCCCCAGGACAAGACAATGGAAATCTTGTCTTGTATACTGTTCTTCATATATGTTCCTGAAGATAACCTCCCTACATTCCACATAAGTCATTCTAGTTAGTTATGTATTCCATGCATAAGATGATCGAAGCGAAAAAAAAAATGCACAGTGAAACCAATTAAACTAGTACTTGACGTTACCTTGGATCCAATTCAATGGCGAATATATATGCAGAAGTATGGCACTCTTCTTCAGTTAGGTCCATCTCTGGTGTAGGCCTAAAGTATGTCTCTAAATACTGCACGACACATTAGATTGCAATTAAGTATAATGAGACTGTGCACCCTTGTGACAAATACTTTTACATGGTATTTGTAGTTATATCTGAACGAAAAGCATTAACTAAATGGATTACTTACACATGGCACAATATACCTATTCCCCCTGCAAACTGGTCTAATTCCCTTTGTAGTAAGTGCGTTGGATTATGTTACAGACGTTTTTGTAGATGTGCCTGCCTTATGGCCCTAGCTTAAAATCGGTTGGGAAGCACGTGACTTTATCACCTTTGGCCTCTTAATTGAACTTTGTGCATGTGTGATATGATCCAAGTTGGATGCATATTATTTTTACAGATCGTCCTTGAGTTGATTTAGTATTTCAAAGAATGAAACGATGAACAGTACCCGATGAACAGTAATTGATGAATAGTGACATGAATAGTGCATGTGAATAGTGATGTGAATAGTAAAAAAAATAGAAAAGATGAAAAAAGGAAAAGGAATGGGAGGAAGAAAACGCCACACTCTTAGAGAGTGATAAGTCAAGCGAAGATTCGCCACAAAGGTAACGAAGCATTTGATAAGAACCAAGATGACTCAACCAAGAACCAAAGAGAATGAAATTCTCACAAATGGATTCAATCCAAATTCACATCCAAGAGTCCTTTCATTCATGTTTTAGGCACATACTTATAGGAAAATGGGGTACATAGAATATGCATACAAAATGGTCATCATAATGTGACAAATTCCCCATAAAAAGTAATAACTAATCCATTAAGTGGCTAATTAAAGCATTAGCTAGAAAATAGGAGTTACCTAGGCATGTAAACCAAAGGTTGCCCTCCCAAAAATGTGTACTATTCATCCTTCATATTTTATTACACTTTATTTAATAGAAATAAACTAGAAAATGCTATTTTAGAAAGTAGACATCCAAGCCATCATGGGTCTTTAAGTTGGATGAGATAAGTGACCAATTTGGGCTCCACTCCATCAAGACTTAAATTTGGGCTTGCTTCAATTAAAGTTCTCACCATTTGATTTAGGACTTCTTGGGCTTTCTTGGTCCTAGCTCTTGTCATAGGTCCACCAAGTCCTTGTAGTGCTCCTTGATCCATGCTTCTTAGTGGGCTCACATCATCCCCTCCTTCTTTAAGTGAATTCGACCTCAAATTGAAATCTTCATCACCTACATCAAATGGAGACAAATCAGCTACATTGAAAGTTGCACTAACACCATACTCACCTGGAAGGTCTATCTTGTAGGCATTATCATTGATCTTGGCCAACACTTGAAATGGCCCATCTCCTCTTGGTTGAAGTTTGGATTTCCTTTGTGAAAGAAATCTCTCTTTTCTCATGTGCACCCAGACCTAATCTCCAGGTTCAAACACCACCTTCCTCATCCCTTTGTTGCCTTGCCTAACATAGCTTTAAGTCTTCTTCTCAATTTGAGCCTTGACTTATTTGTGTAACTTCCTCACAAATTCAGCTTTAGCCCTGCCATCTTCATGCTTTAAAATTGAAGAGTTAGGCAATGACAATAAATCAAGAGGAGTGAGAGGATTAAATCCATAAACAACCTCAAAAGGAGAATATTGAGTAGTACTATGAACAGCCCTATTATAAGCAAATTCCACATGAGGCAAACACTCCTCCCAAGACTTAATGTTCTTCTTTATTACAGCCCTAAGAAGGGAAGAAAGTGTCCTATTAACTACCTCAGTTTGCCTATCCGTTTGGGGATAACAAGTAGTGGAGAAAAGAAGCTTTGTACCCAGCTTACCCCACAAAGTCCTCCAAAAGTGAATTAAGAACTTTGTGTCACGATCTGAAACAATACTTCTTGGAAGGCCATGAAGCCTTACCACTTCTTTGAAGAACAATTCAGCAACATGACAAGCATCATCAACTTTTTTACATGGTATAAAATGTGCCATTTTAGAAAACCTATCCACCACCACAAAAATTGAATCCTTACCATTCTTTGTCCGGGGTAGTCCTACAATAAAATCCATTGACAAATCAATCCAAGGAAAATCAAGAATAGGCAACGGAGTATAAAGTCCATGAGGCATCACTTTAGATTTAGACTTTTTACAGACGATGCATTTTTCACAAAACTTTTGCACATCATGTTTCATGTGTGGCCAATGAAAATGTTCATGCAACATGTCTAAAGTCTTTTGAACCCCAAAATGCCCCATTAATCCTCCTTCATGCGTTTCCCTCACAAGCAACTCTCTTATAGAACTTTTGGGCACACATAATTTCTTTTCTTTAAACAAAAACCCTTGGTGCCTAAAATATCCATTTTGAGCCCAATGCAAACAATTAGCATAGATATGAGAAAAATCTTTATCATGCTCATACAATTCTTTGATGCATTCAAGCCCAAACAATTTTGTTTCAAGGGTAGAGAGTAAGGTATACCTTCTTGAAAGTGCATTCGCCACTATGTTGGACTTACCTTTCTTATGCTTGATCACATATGGGAATTGTTCAAGAAACTCAACCCACTTGGCATGCCTCTTATTCAACTTTTCTTGTCCTTTCAAGTACTTTAAGGACTCATGATCACTATGGATAACAAACTCTTTGGGCAAAAGATAATGTTGCCATGTTTGCAAAGCCCTCACCAAGGCATACAATTCCTTATCATAGGTGGGATAATTAAGTATAGCACCACTTAATTTCTCACTAAAATAAGCAATTGGATGCCCTTCTTGCATTAAAACAGCTCCAATACCAACATTAGAAGCATCACATTCAATTTCAAAAGATTTAGCAAAATTAGGCAAAGCAAGTATTGGTGCATGAGTAAGTCTTTCCTTAAACTCATTAAATGCATGCTCTTGTTTCTCCCCCATCTAAACACAATATTTTTCTTGACAATTTCACTAAGAAGTGCAGCCAATGTACTAAAGTCTTTAACAAACCTCCTATAGAAACTAGCCAAACCATGAAAGCTCGTCACTTCACTCACATTTTTGGGGGTTGGCCACTCTTGAATAGCCTTAATTTTCTCTTTGTTAACATGAACCCCTTTTGAATTTACAACAAAACCAAGGAAGATCACATGATCCGTACAAAAAGTACATTTTTCCAAATTAGCATACAACTTTTCTTTTCTCAACACATGCAAAACAGCCCTTAAGTGTTCATGATGTTCATCTAGGCTTTTGCTATATATTAAGATATCATCAAAATACACAACAACAAACTGGCCTAGAAAATCCCTTAAGACATGGTTCATAAGTCTCATGAAAGTGCTAGGTGCATTTGTTAAACCAAAAGGCATTACCAACCATTCATACAATCCATATTTAGTTTTAAAGGCAGTTTTCCATTCATCCCCTTCCCTTATCCTAATTTGATGGTACCCACTTTTCAAATCAATTTTAGAAAACAAACAAGCACCATATAATTCATCAAGCAAATCATCAAGTCTAGGGATAGGATGTCTATACTTGATTGTGATGTTGTTCACAGCCCTACAATCTGTGCACATCCTCCAACTTCCATCCTTTTTAGGCACTAGGATAACCGGGACAGCACATGGACTTAAGCTTTCTTGCACCCATCCTTTTTGCATCAACTCCTCCACTTGCTTTTGTATTTCTTTGGTCTCTTGAGGATTACTCCTATAGGCTGGCCTATTGGGTAATGATGCACCCGGAATGAGGTCAATGTGGTGTTCTATCCCCCTTAAAGGAGGTAGGCCATGAGGCACTTCTTTTGGAAACACATCACCAAATTCTTGCAAAAGAGTTTTAACACCACTAGGCAAAGAGAGTTCATTAGGAGCATTAGCATTCAAACAGAATTCTTTACAATAAAGCATATATAGGGGCTGCCTTGAAATCAAAGCCCTCTTCATCTCACTTTTTGTTGCCAAATAACTCTCTTTTCTCTCACTATTTTTATTCTTTTTCACTTTGTCATCACTTTTCTTTTCACTCCCTCTTTCTTTTTGCTATTGCTCTTTCTTTTCTCTCATCTTAAGTTGATCCTCACTTACTTCTTTTGGGGACAAAGGGGAAAGAGTGACCTTTCGGTCATGATGTACAAAAGTGAATTTGTTAGTGAATCCATCATGGTTGGCCTTCCTATCAAATTGCCAAGGCCTCCCAAGTAACATATGACTTGCCTCCATGGGTACCACATCACATAGAACACTATCATGATACTTTCCAATGGAGAAACAAACTTCAACTTGCTTGTTCACGGTCAACTCACTAACTTCACTAACCCATTGAAGTCTATATGGCCGTGGGTGTGGCTTAGTCACAAGATTCAATTTGCAAACCATTCTAGTACTAGCAACATTAGTACAACTCCCACCATCAATAATTAAAGAACATACCTTCCCTTGGATCATGCATCTAGTATGGAAGATATTTTCTCTTTGGCTCTCATCATGCTCTTTGGCTTGGCTTCCCAAAAGTCTCCTCACCATGAGTAAATCTCCTCCTTCCGGAACTACTTCTCCCCCACTTTCTTCTTCACTAGAAGCCTCGGATTATGTGACAACTTCTTCATTTCTTGATACCATTGTCCTTTTAGTTGAACATTGAGATGCAATATGTCCATGACCCAAGCACTTGAAACACTTCACATCACGGTTTCTAGGAGATGCTTCCATAGGCTTCTTTCCATGAGATGTAGGCACAGTCTCCTTTGAAGATGAAGTACCCTCATTCTTTGATTTGTCCTTCCAACTTGAAGATGAAAACTTAGAAGAAGAAGGAAATTTGGACTTCTTCCTCTTGAGTTGTTGCTCCACCTTTATGGCTTATTGGACCAAATCTTCAAGCTCCACATAGTTTTGAAGCTCCATTATGTCTTGAATGTCTTGATTCAACCCATGTACGAACCGAGCCATAGTTGCCTCCCTATCTTCATTAATGTTGGACCTAAGCAAGGCCAACTCCATTTCCTTGTGGTACTCATCAACACTTTTGGATCCTTGGGTCAATCTTTGTAATTTGTTGTGAAGATCCCTATGGTAGTGATTTGGAACAAATCTCTTTCTCATGACTTGTTTCATTTCTGCCCAAGTCTCAATAGGTTCCTCCTCATACCTTCTTCTCTCCTTTTACAATTGATCCCACCAAACAAGTACAAAGGCTTTGAATTCAAGAGCGGTTACCTTCACTTTCTTTCTTTCGTTGAAATTGTTGCAATCAAACACTTGCTCCATCTTCATTTCCCACTCCAAGTAGGCTTCGGGATCACTCTTCCCATGAAAGGTAGGAACTTTGATTTTGACCCCTTCAATTCTATCATCTCTATCACGCCTCCTTCCTTTACGTGGTCCATGTCTAGGTCTGTCCTCACTCTCATAACCACTTCCATGATTTGATTCTTCCCGATTTTGGAGGTTGGCAAGTTGTTCATTGAAGTTTGCATTCATTTGCTCCATTTGCCTTGCAAGGATTTGCATTTGAGTAGTCATCCTAGCATGAAGAACCGCGGACCTTGGAGAAAGAGGTGGACTATCATCTTGGGCTGCCATCACTTGAAACACACAATATCAAAATAACAAGATAGTATAAATCCTCACCACACTCCCTCACGTGTGCACACAATGTGTATTTCACTCAGATAGGTTTTTTCCACACAAGATGTAATTTTCACTCTTGCCTCTTTCCACTCAAATTCTCTTTGCAAGTTCTTAAATGAACCCTCTCATGTTTCAATTACCAAAAGCTCTTACAAAGGTAGCGGTCCTCACATGAGTAAGCACTCAGAAGTTGAAGAAATGATGAAACTCTAGACAAAACTCAAAGGAATTTAAAAGACAAGCAAGAAAAGTTAATTAAAAAGAAAGGTAGAACTCAAAAGAAATAAGAAGAAAAAGAAATGCACAAGGTATGTAGAATAGCACCGCTTAATTGAAATTCACAAGGCATTCAAACTTAATCTTGCTTAAGTGCAAGGGTAGTCTCTTTTTTTGTTTTTTTTAATACTATTTTTCATGCCCTTGTTCTCTTTTTGCACTTAAAAAAATGGTTCTTGCAATTTTTGTTCCAATTGTTATGCCTAATTATGTATTTAGGAGTTTCCTTTCAAATTAAGGTGCTATAAAACATATAACAGTAATGGATATAGAATTGATAAGATCAAAGCTGTAAATATTGAGTAGAAATTAAAGAACAAAAACTAAAGGCAGAAAATAAAAGGACTGAATTTAAATGGCAAAAAGTAAAGAACGGAAAGTAAAGAATGTTGCCAATTCTTAGAAATGGCAGAGATCAATGATGATCAAGATTGTGTATAATTATGACATTCAAGCAATAGTGCTTAATGTTTGGAAAGCAATAAGAACAAGTACAAAAGAACATGTAAGAACTCTATTAACTCTAGAATCTGGGCTCTAGATACCACATGATATGATCCAAGTTGGATGCATATTGTTTTTACGAATCGTCCTTGAGTTGATTTAGTATTTCAAAGAATGAAATAATGAACAGTACCCGATGAACAGTAATTGATGAATGGTGATGTGAATAGTGACATGAATAGTAAAAAAATAGAAAAGATGGAAAAAGGAAAAGGAATGGGAGGAAGAAGACGCCACTCTTAGAGAGTGATAAGTCAAGCGAAAATTCGCCACAAAGGTAATGAAGCCTTTGATAAGAACCAAGATGGCTCAACCAAGAACCAAAGAGAATGAAATTCTCACAAATGGATTCAATCCAAATTCACATCCAAGAGTCCTTTCATTCATGTTTTAGGCACATACTTATAGGAAAATGGGGTGCATAGAATATGCATACAAAATGGTCATCATAATATGACAAATTCCCCATAAAAAGTAATAACTAATCCATTAAGTGGCTAATTAAAGCATTAGCTAGAAAATAGGAGTTACCTAGGCATGCAAACCAAAGGTTGCCCTCCCAAAAATGTGCACTATTCATCCTTCATATTTTATTACACTTTATTTAATAGAAATAAACTAGAAAATGCTATTTTAGAAAGTGGACATCCAAGCCATCATGGGTCTTTAAGTTGGATGAGATAAGTGACCAATTTGGGCTCCACTCCATCAAGACTTAAATTTGGGCTTGCTTCAATTAAAGTTGTCACCATTTGATTTAGGACTTCTTGGGCTTTCTTGGTCCTAGCTCTTGTCATAGGTCCACCAAGTCCTTGTAGTGCTCCTTGATCCATGCTTCTTAGTGGGCTCACATAAATGTGTGGGCTTAGTAAACAGCCTTTTGACAATGTCACATTGTGCAAATTTTGTTCCCGCAGTCGCTACATTCTCCTTGCCACACGATATTATATGACAGGGTCATTTTTGCACAAGCAGACAAACATCAAACTTGTTAATTTGACCATAAGCTCATTCTGTAATGTTTCGTTCGAATAGGTCAATAGGCTACTCGAAGATAACATTACATAATGTTCCATTTTTTATGTGTCAGCAATACAAATTGTAAGATTTTGATGTTAGACTGTGTGTTACATGAGCATCAAGTAGAATAGTGTTTTTTAACATATGTAAGTGTTATCTATACTTTATTCTCGACAGAGAATCGAAATTATATTCTTTGGATATATTATGTACTGTACAGAATCGAAATTAGCGGTTATGTAGTATTGTTGTTCTGTTCAAACACTTTCATTTCGAGTCTCTTTTTTTGACAATATTCAACTATGTATATTTAGATACGTATAGTTATTTTAAGGTCATTTACAAGTAAGAAGTAACGTGTCTAATCTTGTTTATATTTCGAATGTAGTAACTCAAATTAGGATGTCAGAATCAGGCTTCAAAACATCGCCATGGCAAATGGAACAAAATTGTATTTATAAAACTACAACGAAAATTATAAAGTGGCTATACATTTGGAGTCGAATTCATATGGCTAGTGGCACAATTGTCCTTCTGTGGAATATCTTCATCTATGTTGATGACATTGACTCATCCAGTTTGCTAGCTCTTGTTTCCCATGTAGATTTTGTAACCCCCACCACCACAACGAACCTTAACTATTGGTGATGGGGTCACGTCATTGTAAAGAAATTGGGTCATCTCACTTTTGATCGCAGGCATTTAGAACAATAACTCATTCTGCATTTCATTAGCACTAATGGACATATGACCACCTTGAACTTGTACCATGTTGTGGAAAGTCGGGGTCTCAAAGTCGTACATGTCCCAATCTTTCTTCCCCTTATCTTTCTGCATGTGTGTATGTTGGGTGGGGGTATACGTGGGAGTATGAACATTGGCCATTGGTGGGAATTCCATGGTTTTCGTGAGAACCACCTCTATCATGGTCAATGATGTCACTAGTTTCTCTAAGACCTGATCAATATTGTCAGGCCTTTTCTCCATGGACTGAGACAGTTTGACCACAGCGTGCTCCATATTTTGTGACCTTTCCTCCATACCCTTTTTAAAAAATTTGGGGACAAGGTCAGAGTCAATGTGAAAGATTTTATTAAAAAAACATGAATTCTTTGAAACATAAGAAAACAACACATTGTTTGGCTATGTGAAATGCACCAAACAACCCATTAGACAATGGAGACTCAGACATTATGCAGACCCTAATAATTAAATGTTAAATGTAGAACAACAAACAGTGGCTATTTAGTGTGAAAAGTTTCTATACATTGGAATGCCAACTTTTTATCTATTACAGCGCAAATGTTATTTTTTAATAGAGCATGTCATACAACACTTAGTGTCAGGTGGGTGGAAAAGCTGGTCAACTTAAAAATAATTGCCACATTCATCGGCCACATGCACAATGCAGAAGAAAGAGAATAACTCGAGGGAAGTAAGATAGACAGACAATCAACATTTAATCGCATCTCACCTACATCCACTCCATAAGTGGCTCATTAACTACTGGTAGTGTTCCTTGGACACATTGAGAGCACTGTATATCCTCCATAGTTGAAACCTATTAGCCACATAGTAAATGTTATAATGTGAGGAGGACTGATAAATTTGTAGTCAACCACGATGCCTCAAACCTTCACTATGTTGGGCTCATGACCTCCAACTTCAACATCTGATACACTCACTATATTGTCATGTTGACTCTTGCTACCCAATTTCTCCATGGAAAATTTAGTGTGGGGGAAAACCAAATGTCAGCAATTGACGATGGTGAATGTTGAGCAGTTGTATTGTATTATATATATGATAGGAATCAGTTGCAAAAATACTTCTTTTATTAAATTAAAAATTTTGACATCCTTTACATTAAAAATAAGTTTTTGTTTCAATATGACACCTTGCTGCCAGTTATTTCGAAGTGGGCCAGCAATGTGTACTTCACCTCACCCAATTCCAGTTCTTCCAAAAAGTTAATGTGATACCTATAGACCAGACTTGACAAGTTAGTTGCATAGACTGTTGCACGGTATGCATAGGGAAATTAGTGCTATTGAATGTAAAAAATTCACTTAATAAAAAAAATACATTACAATAATATTTACCTTCAAATATAATTAATTGTGCGAAGTTAATATTCCTTATTTAATTATTATTATTTTAAATTGATAAAATAATAAACAAGTGAACCGGAGTAGCCAAACCAATCAGAGAGGCTAAACTTATTACATCTGACCATTAAATCAAAATACGAGGTATGATCAACCAATATTTGCGTTATAATTGTAATTTAAATAAAATAGTAAAAAACCTACTAACGATTGTAAAAAAATTAAAACAGGATTATCATTGCATTAAGTAGTGAATGTTACGTATCACACTCTATCCTTGATGGTCCCACCCTATGCTGTACAATGCAGCACTCTTAATGCTGTAAAATCAAGTCAAACAAACTACATTTTAGCTTTTCTTAATCAAAATCTGATGAAATTTACTGCTCAGGTCAACCTTAACAACCACCACACAATCCACAAGAAAAAAGAAAAATAACAAAATAGCCTAAAATCACAGCTATGGCAAAACTGAACTAGAACACGTTATGATACTTTTTCATGTGTCTCAGAGCACCATGTAATATTCTAATCCTCTTTTCCTTCTACAGCAATGGCTCTTTCATGGGTATATTCATCATACCACTTGAACCAATCACACCTCCACGAATGATGTAGGGTAAAGTCTAAGAATCACTTTGACATTTATCAAAATATAAGCAACAATTTTGTAGGAAATGTTAAAAAGTCACACTATAGTTCGGGCACCTCAGAAATCTCCTACTAAGACTAGCAACCATCTTTGATGTTAAATAACACAACTGGATCCCCACACTTGTAGAGAGTCGGGATAGAGCTTGGCAGAATTTTTTTAATGGTAGTCGTGGTAGAGCCTGAATGTCGTGTTGCATTTGAATCTTCCAAATCTTCACAGAACATATAAAGAATTTAGTGTGAGGCAGGTGAAATATGGATTGGCTGGGTATGGGGTCAAGATGAAACACTTGAGGGAAGGGTGTCTGCAATAAGTCCCAATGCTTTGAAGTCCAAAATGTCAGTACAATGTGTATGAATAGCTATTCCACACGGATCACAATCAATCAATTGCATGTTCAACTTGGTTCTTTACTAGCCTTTACAATGTCAATCACTGTTGTTCACTTATACGAATTACTGTTATTATTTCTAATTCCTAAATATTTAATCAATGCCCTCCTCGTTTAGTTGGGTTTTAACTAAAACTCTTGTACAAAGTTTTCAAGTAATCTTCCAATAAATTTTGCATAACCACAAAAAAAAACTCTTATACTCACATGGGTTTGAAATAAAAATGTTTTTTTAACATGGCGAAAAAAAAGGAACCCAACCATTTTCACCAGGTCTCAAATGCATTTAACCTCCATATCAGTAAGGAATACTTGACAAACTTTAACCTTCAATATTGAAAAGAAAAGAAAAACCCTAATAAACTAACAAATATACCGTATTCGCCACTTGCTTCATTCAAGACCCCATACGCATGACCTCATCCCTCGTAGTAGAGGGGATTTGCCGAGTATGGTTCTGGATTAACTGCACATTACTGTCTCAGCCCCTAAAAAAAAACATCAGTCTTCGTGTCGCAGAAATGCATGTTGTAACGTCCCGAGACTACCTGCAAGATCGATGAGTGTTCCCATAAATCAACATGGGACTTTTCAGTGTGCTTTGTCCTCACTCACTCGCATCCTAGGAAACTTCCCAGAAGGTCACCCATCCCACAAGTGCTCCAAGTCAAGTATGCTTAACTATGGAGTACTTATGTTCTTGGTTCCTGAAAAGAAGATGCATCTTGTTGATATGGGTGATGCTAATTAATTCCTTTAAGCCATCCTTAACTATGCAGTCTCATACCTGCACAGTCTCTGGATCCCTCTCATTCCGATGTGTATTTAGTTCATTCATGTGTCCCTCTGCCTAGAAGCCTGGCAGGAGCCGCTCCTTGTCCGTACTTCATCTTTTGCACTGGCGACCACTCCTTGCCCTCGTCGGCCCCGGGTGTCACATGCGCACTAGCTTCCACATGGTTCGTCCTTGAACCACACCGTACTAGGAGAGGTCCCTCTCTGATACCATTTGTAACGTCCCGAGACTGCTTGCAGGATCGATGAGTGTTCCCACAAACTAACACGGGTCTTTTCAGCATGCTTTGTCCTCACTCACACGAATCCTAGGAAACTTCCCAAGAGGTCACCCATCCCACAAGTGCTCTAAGTCAAGCACGCTTAACTATAGAGTACTTATGTTCTTGGCTCCCGAAAAGAAGATGCATCTTGTTGATATGGGTAGTGCTAATCAATTCCTTTAAGCCATCCTCAATTATGCAGTCCCATACCTGCATAGTCTCTGGATCCCTCTCATTCCAATGTGTATTCAGTTTATTCATGTGTCCCTCTGCCTAGAAGCCTGGCAGGAGCCGCTCCTTGTCCATGCTTCATCTTTTGCACTGGCGACCACTCCCTGCCCTTGTCGGCCCCGAGTGTCACACATGTCATTAGATAAGCAGGTGGTCATCAGTCTCGATGCATAATAGTCATTTCATGCAGCACAAATCCTTATTCTCAATGCACGGTGTGACCGTAAATATGAAATAAAAACCTTTTAGATTTTTTCAGGTAATTTTTTCTATCATTAAATTTTCTATATAGTTGATATAGATCAAAAACAAATTATTTATAAAACACAAACACAGACACGAACATGGAACACGATATGAACACGTACACGATAAGAACACGGACATAGAGACATATCAAATTCAAAAAATTGTAACACACGGACACAACATATGTACATATATATATATATATAAAATTAAATTACAAAACTTGGTTTATGTATATATGTAATTTCAAAATTAAAGAAAAATATATATATATAATTCATTAATATCATTTCTATAAGCTTAAAGATTTACAATATCTTAATATATGTTATATGTGCTAATATTTGCTACCTACGATGCCCCTCCGCAAAAAACATGGAGCATAAGTTCTATTGACATTTTCTATAAAATCTCTTAAATCAACTTCTCCTAGTAGAACAAAACATATACAAGTACATGTGTATCCAAAAATATTAACTAGCAGGAATAGTGGCATGAGACAAGTTTCGGTAATGATGAAGTGGACTGCTTGGTACGAGCAGAGGTTGAAGGAGCAAATGAAAATAATGGTGTGTTAAAAGATAAAACTTAACATATTGGTATAAGAAAATAGTAGCTTGGGATGTCAGTCATATGATTGAGCTTGGATAGGTTACGAGCTTACTAATTGGACGTTAGTCATAGAAATGCATGACATACTCTTGTAATGCTTGACATCTCTTTATTTAAATTACTTTAATAATAATTTATACGTCTAAAAATAAACATTCATCTAACATGTTGTTTCATTTAATAAATTAGTAATCATATAGTATATAAAGAAAAGTTACATGGCTTGAAAAGTTGCCATGTGTCTTCCTTGTCAGCAAATACATGATTTGCTTTGATTACATGCGGTAAATAACAAAGTTAATTGTATGCAATCCATAATTCTGATTCTATATTTATGGTGTTCTTTTAATCCTTACAGAGAGCTTGTTCTCGAGAACATGGGTTAATGTTATAAATAAACTTAATGGTTAAAACTAAGGTAACATAAATCTAAAAATAACTAAAGCAAGTTAATATGTCCTAAACTGTCTAAAAGTTATAAATAACAAATCATATTAGCTAATTGAAATCAATATTATCGCATATAGAATATAGATTGACATAATCATTTACTCAATTCTCAATTTTCTCATGATACTCTTTGTCATCCAAGTGATTAGTTAGATTTTCATGGCATTAGTCTATCAAACGATGGTTCAACTTCTAATCACTATTACCATAAGTCACACTCTCAATGTGACTACAATACCTATATCGAAACTTAATTTACTATATCAAAAAGTCATGGGAAAACACAACCAAAATTGCCTCTGTGTAAATGGCATTTACAAAAAATAAATAAATAAAAAAAACTACTTGTATGGTTTGGGATTACGTGGGTATACATATTCCACATCTACCACTCGACCTGTACCTACCGTTAGAGTCTTTTCTTATTTATCATTATAATTTTAAATTTATCCCATGTAGTGCATGCATACAAAACACTAGTTACAAAAAAACAAGTAATCAAAATATTATACACCAACAATCGTAAACCAAAAATTAACATAGAATTAATAATTATCAAAGTAAAAGTAGTTGGCATCGTTTATCATTAGTTAGTGGTGTTTGAGATAGTTGTGAAAACATGATTATGTCAATAATCGATTATAATAGAATCAGTTTTATGTTTAGATATGTTAGTTGAAAAGCGATTTTAAGCCGATTTGATTCATTTGGATGGTATAAAATAATCACTTTTATGCATTAAATTACCAAATGTGGTATAGAATAATTAACTAAGTTATTTGATTGATTAAAAAAGTTATTTGATTGAGGACAAAATGGTATTTATAAATCAAGTGGAGAATAATCTCAATAGCTGAATAAAAAAAAATGCACAAATGATAGATTTTGAAAAAAACCTGTTGCTGTACAGATCTATTACACCAACAACTTTTCTATAATTTATCCAAACATGTTGCAAACATTTTGAAACAGCTTGTATTATAAAAAAGGCTATTGGATGGGCGGTAAAAGCTGAACCAAATCAGAAATGTTTTTTCTAGAAATATTCATTTGATTACTATTATTACTTCCAATGAGAAATTTTCTTCGATCAATAGTAAATACTCAAATAAATAGACCAACAATTCATGAAATAAAAAAAATAATCACAATATTTGTTATATTTGTTCCAAATGAATATAGATTTTAGTACAAAATATTTGTTAGTCAAAACAAATCATTGTTGAAGTTTCGATCGGAGAGACCCCCAAGCTTCCACTGCTTTCACTTTTTCTATCGAAGTTGCTTCGAAGGTAGCGGTTGATTTTTTAAGTGCTAACATTAAATCCTCGTCTTCGACAATCCTATTCTGTAAATCATCTTGAAGCTTGTGCTCTTGGAATGTGAAATCATCCAAAGTAGCTCTAATTTTGTCTTGCTGGTTCTTTAGTTCTTCCAGTTGTTTTTCGAGGACAGCAATTTTCTCTGCATTCTCAGCCATGTGTTCTCTACCTTTCAAAAGAGCAGTGGAGAGCCTTGAGCACTTAATTTTGGCCTTGAAAACTTCTTCCACCAGATAAGCTTTTTTGTCTAACAGATGGACATGTTCAGCTATGGTCTTCTCGAATATGGGAAATGTGGTCGTCAAATCCTCAAATAAGCTTCTCAACTCTCGAACATTTTGTTGGGCGTTTGGGTCTAGTTGATTGTTCTGATGAAGCTGTTCGAGGAGGTTGGCCATTTTTTGTTTAATGTCTTCGCTCGCCATAACTTGCTCCATTTCGAGGCCAAGTAAAGATGCAATTTCTTTTAGAAGATGGGAGGGAGTGCACCTCAATTTCGGAGTATGCGATCGAATGATGAGATTTCAAGGACAATGGCATCTTCCCAGAAAGAATATCTTTAAGTCTTTTAAGGAGGTCTTCCTGATCATCTTCTTCATCTACATTGATAGCTTCTGCCTCCTTATCCATATTCATCCTAGTAACTTTGACACAAGTCCCCTTCTGTGCAAGATTATCGTCTGACGTTGGTTGCTAGGGGGTCACCATGGCCGCAGTCGGCATGATTTCAGCTGATGGGGGTACCCCAGCTTCAACAGTAGACGTTGGTTTGATCTCAAGGATGGTCCTTTCCTATAACAACGAAACAAAGAATAATTTCATGCTATCATTTTTAAAAATATATGTATATATTATGAATATATATATGTATAATTGCTTAAGTTTGAAGACTCAAGTGTCAAACCTCGGGCATCAATTTTGACATAGGGGATCGCTAGTTCAGTTATTGGCTTTGGAATGATGTTTTCCTATAGACAAAAGAAAATGGAGTTAGAACAATTTGACTAAATTGAAATCCAAATTAAATAAATCGAGATAAAAAGCAAACTTGAGCAATAATTTCAAATAGAGTATTTCAAGGAGCACTAGTGGTTGCTTCTCTTTCGGTTTGGGCTTCTGCTTCTTCATCAATACTCATCTTGGTCGCGTCGACTGGTGGCTGAGTTTATCCAAGAATTTTGTGTGATGTTGGTTGATGGGGATCTCCATGGTAGTAATCAGTATGATCTCGGCTGATGGGGGTACCTTAGCATCAAGTCCAAAAGTTGGTTCGATATTGGGGCTGGTGCTTTCCTATAACATCCAAACAAAGAAAAAATTCATGTTATAAATTTTAAAAAAATATATACAAATATATGTATATGATTGTTTATGTTTGAAGACTAAAGTGTCAAACCTCGGCTTCAGCTTCGATATAGAGGATTCCTGGTTCAACTTCTGGCTCTGGAACGATGTTTTCCTATAGACAAAAGAAAATGGAGTTAGAACAATTTAACAAAATTGAAATCAAATTAAAAGACTTTAAGAAAAAAACCTAACCTGAGTAGTAATTTCAAGCGGAGTATTTCGAGGAGCTCCACTGCTCACTTCTTTTTTTATTTAGGTTTCAGCGTCAAGCAGCCCATCGAATGAGCACTTGGAGCAAAAGTTACTTTAGGCTCAGGTGTAAGTACACCTGGGGTAAGGATCAAATCCCTGGGAGGGGAAGGAGTCAGAGTTCAGTCCTCAACCTCCTCGAGGTTGTAGGTATTGTTTCCCCATGAGTAGATGGGGGAGATTCCTGTTCGAAATTGAAAGAATTAGAATATTATTAAAAGACCTCAAAAAAATGAAGTCAATATAACTTCTTTCCACTAAAGGTTCAGCCCTTTCACTGGCTGAAGTTGACCTGGTTCTTATCAAAGAAACTGGCTCTTCATCCTCATGTTGGGATTCATCAAAGTTGTCTATTACGACTGCTTTCCTCTTCGACCCCACAAGTTTTCTTTGCCTTCTTTTCATTGGGCTTGCTTTAGTGGTCTTTTTCGGATAATTAATGAAGAATCGAAGTCAGAAATGAAAGATGAATTTGATAAAATAAATAAGATCGAAGATTCAAATAAATTCTTACCTTAGGCTGTTGAAGAGTAGTAGGGTCTATGACCACCTTCTTTTTCTTCTCGATAGTTTTGGGCTTAGGAGTCACTGCAGCAGGCTTCTTTTTGGGTTAGGATGAAGAGGTTGCTTTCACCGGGGCCTTCGATTTAGTCTTTTGGACTTTCTTTGGTCTCTGAGGTTCATCTTCCCAATATTCCTCCTCACCTAAGTCCTCCATTACTCTGGCCCTTTTTGTAACTGCATAAATGAATGTGGTTAGTAATTAACTCAAAAAGAAAATAAAGGTTAAAGACTTAGGACTTTACCATGTGGTGGATATTTTATTACTCGAGTGTATCCATAAATTGCTACTTGGCAGTTATCTAGATAGCTGTCAAAAAAAGTTACTTCTTGTTTCTTCTAATCCTTGCCCACACCCAACGCTCCACTTTTAGGGTCTGGATAGAAGTTAGTCATACCAAAAGAAGCATTGGAAAGTGGAGGAAACTTTAGTGGGGGCCTTCAAATCATTTGAATAAAGCTAATGGATTTGAAACCAGCTCCCCAATGAAACGAGCATAGAACTTTTGATGGTGTTCTGCTTTCTTTTGCTTTAGGACTAGTTCAACCTCTTGAACCACTAGTCGTAAGTTTCAAGGATTGTACTTAACTTTAAATAATTTTTCAAAGTTGGATATTTCTTTAAGATGCATACCTTTGGATTTCTTTTTGGCTGCTACGGTCTACACAGAAGAGCTTAAATTAGTAAACCTTTGAAAGCAATCTTCGATCAAAGGCTTCCATGCAGAATAATACTTCTCCCACCAATCTGAGAACCCCATGGTAGAGTAGAATGATGGTTTATATTCAAAAGGCTGAAGCCTTTCTTTCTTGTCCCCATTCTTCTTTAAAATTCATTTGTATTCATCAAAGTCCCTAGCCTTCAATTCACAGATTTGGCCTTCTGGTTGAAAGGATATAGGGAAAGGAATACACTGGGAAAACCCCATTTGTCGCGAAGCACAAGAATGGAGGTAGAGTTGAAGGCTAAAGTCGTTCGAACTTGGATAGCCAAGTGATAAGACTTGGGTAGTGAAAATATTGCTCAAAATATTAAAATTTTCAAATTGGTACCCATGGGTATCACAGTAAAATGGTTGGCGAATCCATTCTGGGCCATACTGTCGAAGGGCAAAGGTAGTAAACTTAAAATTATCATAGGCGTTTTCCATTGTCATGAACAAAGAAGAGATGAATTTGAAGTCTTCAACTTCTTTCCCTAGTTTCAATCCATAATTCATTTGACATAATCGAGGACCTTGGATTGTGTTTGAAGTGTTTGAAGGAACATCGCTCTGAAGGTGAGGTTCTAAAATGGCATTGAGTCAAAGCTACAACAACCAAAAGGGCCCCCAAGGTTGGTTAGGGGTTTATCTTCTGATCGAAGCAGATTAACTACTTCAATCATTGAGGCATAAAGTTGGGAAAGGATCAATTTGCCCAAAGAAAGGGGAGAACCTTCATGAAGAAGGATGGCTAGGGGAAGGAGAGATTTGGGGATTTGAAGGGATTTAGTGCAAAAGACAAAGGCACTAAAGGCAAAAAATAAGGAAAACAATATGCACTTCATCAAAGACATCGTCAGAATCGAGATAGTTATTGTCGATGAACGCAGTATAGGTCAATTTTGACAAATTGGGCTTGATAGCTATTTTAGGCTTCATAGTACTTGTGATTACCCTTCCATTAGGCTTGAGGCCAGTAATAGCAGCTAGATCGAATAGGGTAGTGCCAACATATCGTACGGAATGTGAAAAGAGTTAGTTGATTTGTTCCAAAAAAATAAGTAACTGGTCAGCATGGGAGCATTATACTCCATCCGTTCCCTACTCAGTTGAATAATCAAATATGCCAGACGTCTTCCATGCAACCTGTTTGGCACCTTCGACCCTATGCAACCACATAGGGTACGAGGATCTGGTTTGAAGACCAGAGGGTGGTGAGCTTCGAAAGACTTTTGGAAAGTAGTCAAAGAAATCAGTGTTTAGAATAGAATCGAATGCTGAGATAGACTCACCCTCAATACAAGGAAAAAAAGACTGAATGGAGTTGTACTATTGTAAAAGAAGGGTTGACCTAAAAATGTAAACTTTTCTTTGGCAATGATGAAGGGGATCATTACCTAGGTTTTCCAGAGTTCAGAGTTATCAGTTGAGGGGTCTGGAGCGTAAAAGACCCCATTTCTCTTTAGAGGGGCAGTCACGGTGGCAGCGCTTGGTAGAACCACCCTTTCCTCCATCTCAGAATTGGAGTGGGATGCTTAACCTATGATGGCCTTAGAAGATGAAGAAGCCATTGATGATTAGAGGAATCAGGAAATAGACTGAAAGTAGTAAAAGAGAGGATGGTAGTAGCTTCAGGTCACATCAATGGCGTAGATAACTCAGGAGAGAGAGCACAGAGAGGGAGAGTAAATGCGTGGAAGAGATAGGTTTGCTGAAGAAGGAGAAAGTGAAAGGGTTGAAGACCTTTGAAAGGGCTTTTAAAGTTGGAGAGATAGTGAGAAGAGAGAAAGGACACAGCAATCCCATTAATGATGATGTGATGGTCTCAGCTATTTTTGCCCTTAAAAGCCATCATATCCTCTGTGCTTCCCCAAAACTTGGGCCAGTATTGTTAATAGGGAATTAACACGTAGTGGTTTCAGCCTTTAAAAAGTTTTTTAAAGCAAGAGAGAGAGTGAGAGAAAGGAAAGGATGCAGCAAACCCATTAATACTGACGTGATGGTTTCATCTCTGAAACATTTATAATTCCAATGCAATGTTATTTCATCTACATTGATATTTCTAGCCATTTACTTTCATTGTAAATTCTCTTCCACTCCCAATCAAGTGCTTACAATTACAATTTAATAAAGATTTGAGCCAACCCGTGGACTACACAGGTTGGCCCAGTTAGCTGAGGATAAATTTATCATTTATCACAAACCATTTTATCATAATATTATTTTCCTTTATCATTCTCTGTGAAGAATGAAACATTTTCGATTCTATTCTTTATACTTAGAGGGCTTATTTGAGTATCCGTTGACGTGTCTTTGATTCTAATAGAAGAGATAACAATCCAAGTTGACATGTCTTATACTCTGTTCTCCAAAATGATATTTTCTTGTTTCAAATATTTATATGTTATGTACATCTTTGATACAGTGAATTTGTCAAACTTTTACAATGTTTAGAATCGAAGACTCAGTAATATGTTATTATAGTATTCGAATTGTTTTATGATGTTTAGAAATTACAACATAACGAGTCTAATCTTGTTTACTAAGTAAATTTCGAATATACTATAGTAACTGTTAGCTCTTTTACTTACCGCAAGTGCACGGATCACACTTATAATATAGCTAAGAGTCGGATATCATTCTTGATGCGGATTAAAAGTTGCAAACTCAAGTGCAGGTTGTTTTAAGTAATAAATTCTCGGGAGTCCGAGGTCGATCCATAGGAAATTGATGAAGAAAAATTCTTTGACGTAAAGTAAATATTTTATCACAACAATAAAAGTGATAAAACTTAGTCACAAATAAAAAAGACTTACTTGGGTTAGGAGATCCACTCTTGGTAAATAAATTAAGAACAAGATTAATTCTTTTTATAACTCAATTAGAATTCACACATAATGAAGGTTCCAATCGAAAAATAAAACATTGAAAGTTCATTAAAAATTATATACGTAATTATATTATAATTCCTTTAATCATCTACTAACACCACCACTCATAAATGGGATCAAGCATTCATTGTGCCAAAATCTTGTCTACAACAAATCAAGATCTCCACTTTATAAGGAGGGTTTCTAAATTGATTGGAAACAAAATACAACACGTATAATGACCATTTGAAAATATATCATTTAAGCACAAGAAAGAAATGAATCTAACCTTATTTCATTACCAAGAGCTTCACCCTTTCACCTAAGTAAAATAAAACTTAGTTACTCATAGACAAGAAAAAATGAAGAGAGAAGAAGAAGAGGAAGAACCTAACTTAAATTTAGAACAAAAGAAAATTATAATAAGATAAACAAACAACACAATAACATAATCTTGGCCTCTAAGACCAAGACCCCTAAATAATCAGCCAAGGCTCCCTTTTATAAAGGATTAGGGATATAAAATGACAAGGAGGCTGATTCATGAGTGGGTGGATGAGTGAAAAATGCCAAATGACTTTCGATGAGTAGAAAATTATGGAGATTCTTTGTCTCTGAAATCATTTAGTTCTGAAGTCATTGAATGCATCATAACATTGAAAAATGGTCTTCATAAAAGTTGTAGGCCTAGATCTTATCTTTTAAATTCCATTAGTTTGAGCCCAAAATCATTCCTACAACTCAAGATATTGTCTGATTACTGCACACTGCTTAGGCCCAATTTTAGTTTCTCTATTCTGACTTCCAAGCCTAATATGACCCATTAGACCTCAGAATCTCGAAAGGTGTTCTTCATAAAAGTTGTAGATTTAGGTCTTAAATATCAACCATTAAAATTTCGTCCTATTTAACATCCTATAGCCCCAGCTATGGCATAAATAGTACACATAGGTCAAGCTATCAGGATTAGCACTCTGGTTCTTACTTCAACTCTAATTTGAGTTATCCAATCGTGTGATTAGGCCTTTATGGTATTCATGAAAGTTGTAGAGAATTGTCTTAGCTTTCATACAACACCAGAATTACATCAATCAGATATTTGAAACTCAAATTATAGCCAGTTTACTGTACACTATCAAAGAGATAAATTAAGGCTAATTCATGCAATAATTCATTCAATGATCCAATTAGGCTCAATATCATAGAATGTGACAAAATCAACATAATTAAGCCTAATTGAACCTTAAGAAGCCCAATGAGAGAATTATAAAATGAATAATGCAACACCCCTCGATTTAATAACCACGGCACAATCGTCATTATACCACGGATACTAAATTTCGGCATGCTACAACTTTCAAATAATATTTATCCAAAATAAATCATTGTGTATATACAGAAAGTATGAGCCACGAGTGAAATAATACATAAGCCGTCATTAGCACATATAATTCGACAAGCCAAAATCAAAATATAGTTCATAGGACTAGAAAATTAATTTAAAGCATACATAGCGCGGCGCATTTCACATACTGCTCAAATTAAAAAACATCAAGTCAGACTTTAAAATGCAGTTATACTCAAATTACACTTTAATATAAGTAATGCAGAAAGAAACATAAACTACCCACAAAGACATTCACGTCTAAGGAGTTAGGCACTCCATCGAATCCACCACGGGATCCTCCCCCGGGTCACCTGAAGACACAAAGACAAGATAAAGTGCGGTTCCACGAGCAGGTGCCCTAGCAGCTGATGCCATCGAATCCTTGTCCTCTCTAGGAGTGTGAATCGGATCACCTCATAGCTCCCGAATGGGCAGGGCAAACTCCAGATGTACCGATGTAGTAAGTGTCAGGACAGGGTCTCCAGCTCGAGTCCTCCTTACAGTTAAGATCAAATCTCCAACGTACCGTATACGCTCCCCAGCCCAGTCGACTCACCACGCATTGGCACCACCAGTGAACACAATCCTAACGAACCTAATAGAACTCCTTCTTGACGACATCACCGAATACAAGAGATCGAACTAAGTAAAATCTGAAAGGAAACAAGCACGTCCCCTCAACAGTCTTTAACCAAGAATTACATAGAACAAGAATAATACATATAAGAGGTGAGATATCCGACTTCTTTACCAATTATGGTAGTAAGAAACAGAAATGGCGTAGGACGCCCACGTAGCATTACAAGGAATATAAACAATATCAAGAAGCATATATTAAACAACTTAACAATTTCAGGCAATTATAACATCAATAGGATAGCAGTTCCAATCATCATATAAATTAAATGCCAAGTAATATAATGACTCACTATGCACATGTACATGATATCAAAATCCTACTCCATAGAGCTAGACACAACATCGGAGAGAATGATCAGGGAGACATGGCAGTATCTTGTCAGCCTAAAATCAAGTGCTTTTCAGAAAAAGATAATAGTTTTGGGCAACAGGGCTTTATACAGCGGCATTCCCACAAGATTGCGATATAGGACAGTGTCTTGGTCAAAATCATCGGTGTGTTTGCATCAGTTTGTCCCACGGCCCAGAGGGACTACCAACTGTCCGCAGTGAGACGCCCGCGCCCCGACGCCCCCAAGGTCAACAACAGGACCTACACTAGTCTATTCGCACCCGCACTAAGGTGTGATTCAACTCCTAGACAACATACCCTTGACAAATAGTCCATCAGACTTCCACAATGCATACATCATGTATATTCAATAACAATATACTTTTCATAACATGCCACAATTTTGGCTAAGGTAAGCATCAACTTATTCTTGATTCACTCATGGACCTACAATAATTATTATTAAGTCCTTAAATAATAAATTACACCTTTAGGGTACATTATGAAATTATATCTAAATTTCTACATTATTCTTAATAAGTTTCTCTTTTAGAGAAATGTTCTCACATTATTCATTTAATTGTTATTATTTTAATTACATAAGTCCATCATTAAATTTTAAACCTAATTCCCTAGAATGATTTAAATTGACTTATCATTCTTATTTGCACCCATGGTATTGTTTTAATTAAAATTTATTATAAGTTCTTGGATAAAACTCCATTCTTGGTTCTTTCCATTTTATGAATCCCTAATTAATTTCTAATTATCTAATTAATTAAGTTTCACTTCAATTTAATATTTCTTATGAAATTCTTCTCTAGAGGAATTCTCTCATTTTGTTAAGTTTCTCACTTTAAATGTAGTCACATTTACTTAGAAAATTATTTTAAGGCTTTCCAAGTTTCACACATCCTTATTCTTTTCTTATGTTCAAAGAATCTCTTTAAGTTATCGAATTGATTTCTTTCCATTTCATTGTTAACTACTTAATTACTTAATTGATTAATTGTTATAGTTGTATAAAGTTACATGAATTGAGCCAAAATTAACCCTAGAGGCCGTGAGCCTCTCTAAGATTTGGATTCCCAACTTTTTATTCAATTAATTACATTTTATCCTTTTAATTAGTCATATCTTCAACTTGTTACAAATTTTCACCAAGAACACCCAATTTTTGGGTTCATGGTCGTGAGCCTCTTAGAAAAGGGCAAGGGTCATTTTGCTTCCATTCAAGCTTCCAATCCATCCAAGCACATCAATATACATATTCAATTAACCAGACAACTCAAACAAATTAAAAACAACACATAGTCATAAAAGTCATACAACAAAGAGAGTGATCGTAAATGGGGTTTCTCACTACCAACACAAAATCAAGTTCCCTACTACCAAGAGAGGTTGAAGAGGATCATCTCCCTCTTACCTAAAGAAGAAAACAAGCAATGGAATTCCCTTGGAACTCCAAGTGAAATTCGGATTCTACCCTTCAAGGAAACCCTAAGAACATCAAACTCACAAGAATCACAATCGAACCTTGAAAAAGGCATCCATGATCACCATAGTGACCATGGATCACAAAAATGGGATGGAAAGATGATAAAGTTATGAACTTTTATCTCAAAGTCTCCAACTTTAAAGCTTGAGGGAGAAAAATGAAAATGGTGAAAATGGATGAACCAAGTGATGCTTTCCAAAGAGAAAAGGTTAATGGTGATGAGAAGGTTTAATAAATGTGATTATTTGGAACAAACAAAAGAAAAATGGAGGATGATGGTGGTGTGTGGCCGGCGATTTTGGAGAGCAAAGGGGAAGAGAAAAGTTGATTCCTTTGTTAGTGAGTTTAACAAGAAGAGAAAAGCTTCAATGGAGGGATGGATTCAAGCAAAGTGGTTGCTTGAAATAAATCAATAATGGTGGAAGAAGAAGATGGTGCAGCCGTGGAGTGTAGAGAGAAGGAGGAGAAAATGAGAGAATGATGAAGGTAGAGAGAGAAAGTGATAGTAAGAAAATGTGATGACTTTTAGGGTTTGAAATTAGATAGTATGATTTAATTAAGTGAAGCACAAATTCCTTGGCTCCAAGATGGGGCTGCTGCCGTGTGGGAGAGGGAGAGGAGAAAGAAGAGTGTGTAGCTTCCTTTTGAGAAGCTTGTAGCTTTTTCTAATAAAGAAGGATTTGATTAGACAGAAAGAGGATTACTTTAGGATAAGATAAGGTGATAAAGTAATTAAATAATAAGGTGATTAAGATTTTACTACAAGTTATTACCCAATAGATAATTGTTGCAGTACACAATCCAATATTAATTATCCATCGAATAATAGAGCGTACTGCAAAATGTTATTTAACAGTGCGTACAGAAATTTTATTTATCAGATAAAACATCAAAAAATGTAAATCTCGTAAACTGTGCCCAGCCTCAGGTTTAGTAAGACCCCCTGTCGATTCTTCCACAGTTCAAAGTTTACCAGCTTCAGGGAAAACATTTCGTTTTCCCGGCTTTGCTCAGCGCACACGCAAAATGAGAAATATATTAAAATATTCAACATTTCTGAAAAAATCCAGAAATTTTTTCAAAAATCACAAATATTAAAAAATGACTATTTATTGTGAAACAAACAATTTTCGGAGTGTCACACTGACTCTGCTCAGTGCGTTACGTAAAACGAGAAATATATTAAAATATTCAACGTCTCCGGAAAAATCCAAATTTTTTTCAAAAAATCACAAATATTAGAAAATGACTATTTATCGTGAAACAAATAATTTTTGGGGTGTCACACTGACTCTGCTCAGTGTGTATGTAAAACGAGAAATATATTAAAATATTCGACATCTCCGGAAAAATCCAGGAAAATTCTCAAAAATCACAAATATTATAAAATGACTATTTGTGGTGAAACAAATAATTTTAAGGATGTTACATCTCTCCTATTCTAAAAAGAAATTTCGTCCTCGAAATTTTCATACCTTAAAATCTAGCTCCCACATTGTGCCTCCAAATACATCACCCCAAATCGCTTTTACTGACGTAATATCTTTTCCCCTCGAATTATTTGTATCCTTTCCCGAGTCATCTTAACTTTATCCGTTGCTTACTGTATAAGCTCGGGTCCAATCACAATCCTTTCACTGTCTCGGTGCCGACACAAAAGTGTCTTACATGCCGTCCACGTGACACCTAATATTCAACTTCTTTTATTCGACCAAATATTTTGACCCTTATGATCACTGCAGATGCTACATGTTTGCTCCATGCAAAAAATGCCTCCAGACCTCCAACGCAAGGCACAACGGCTAATTCCACGTTCGTGTAAGGTAGTTCTTCTCATGTACTCCTGATTACCTTGAAGTACACGCTATTGCTTTCCTATTCTGCACCAGCATCCATCGTAAAACTGCTTCAATTTTTTATGGACTCCCAGAATTTTCTTCCTGTGAATCTACGTGTCCCAAAATAAACTCCCTCCAACCAGAATTCATAGTTGGACAACTTCTCGCGCAACATCCTCTTCTTCTTTAGAATTTTGAGGAATCACAATGAGAGATTTGGTACGTTCCTCTGATCTTCAAGAGTAGGTCAGAATGTCACCATCAAAGGCATTGATAAATCTGCTTCAACAGGGAAGAGAGATCCCATTCATGTAACCGATGAATACTGTTGAGGTGCACGTTGCACGGAATGATGTTACCAAAAACTAGTAGTGCTCATAAAGCGTTAGAGAAAGTTGTTTATGAAATATCTTCTACCTTCGAACGAACTGGTAGATAACCAAAACGCAAACTGATTGTGGAGATAACAGCGGCTTCCTTTAGTTAATTCATTATGCCACCTATCCTTGATCTAAACAAAACATCACATAGGGTATGTTCTTCTCTAACCATGCTGCATTCAGCGCACTATTATGGTTCAAATTCAGGAACACAATTCCTCAGTCGAAGTGTACTAGAAACATTATAACGGTCAGAAGGAAAAGATAGGGAAGTCACTCGGTCTACCATTGGACCCGTCTGACAAAGAATATGATATGGTCCAATAAAACTTAGGAATGAGTTTCATGGATTCAAATCCAGGAATTTTCTGTCTCAAGAGACTAAATTTCTATTGAAACAGAATGACGAGACCTGGTTAGAAATAACTAATCCCCTTCCTGAGATCAAACCTATTCATGAAGAAAGCAAATAACTGAATTGGCAAAAAGGTTTCAATTTCTAACAACAATAGGATAGGTCTAAACAAACTTGTGTAATGAGAGCAGGCTTGTAAACCAGAACAGTAATATTCGGGTCGAAAGGAAGAAAATACACAGACAACCCAATCCCAAAAACAAACATCTTAAATTTTCATTGGAATATTTCAACAGGATATGGTTGGAAGATAACCAATCCCTTTTTCAACATTACATCTAATTTGTAAAAGAAGTACACAAATCAGATCAATAGAAGAATTCAGTCTTTAACAGGTCATGGAAATAATTTAAATGACTTGGCTACCATCAACAAGTTCTTGGTAGCAAAAATAGAAATAACTTAGTTAAAAGATGACGAAGACACAAACGACCCTAATGGATCCATACAGTCATATGTCATAAAGGAATGGGTTACCCCCTAAATTATACAATAAAATCACAGGGTCATCTATCGTAGTACGATCTTCCTTGTTTAGGTCTTTAGTCTGGGATGCCTTTATGTAGCTTGAGAAATTGACTCTCCCTCCTTCACGAGATTTTGAAACACGTACTTCACTAACAAAAGGCTTCGTCCTTTGCGAAGTATAGGTCCTAGCCACATGTCCTTACTTTCTGCACTTGAAACAAATTATTCCTTCGATCGTACAGTCCCTTGTTAAGTGATCCTTTCTGCACTTCTTACACCTTGGTAATGATACCATGGTTGGATTGGATTTACTACCACTTGCACCTCCTTCATGCGTTTGCTGTCGCTGTTGCTCCCTCGGTCGCCACGAATACGATTTCCACTTACGCTGATTGATCTTTCTATTATTCCTTCTTTGGAACTTAGGCAATCCTGAGTTTCCCCAAAATTGAATTTCTTCCAACAAATTCTGAACCTCGACTTCTAACTCCTGTTGTTGTGCAGTCCTCTGACTCGGTTGTACTGTTACACCGGCCACTCCCTGCATTGCGTTCACGATCGCAATCACCTTTTTATTGTTGCGTTCCATATTCCTACGTGAACATCTACCGCGAGCCATTACCGTTCCTTCAAAAGCAAACAGTCAAAGCACAATGGAAACAAGAAGTAACCATTTCAAACAACATCGCCTCCTTTTGGCAACCAAACACAAAAGGCACACAACACAACAAGATAAACCAAATCACCAAACCCAAAAGATTCTAACTTGAGCTCCTTCATCCAGCCTTCTATGGCGCGATCTTCCATAAGCCTTTAACTTCCAAGCAGCTCCTCGAACCATAGTTACGCCAGACATTCTTCTCCTAAGAGAATTCAGTTCTCCAAAACGTCTTGAACACTTAAGTTCTCAAGCTGTACAAGTCCTATTTAACTACCCATTTCTAACCCATTGGCTCAAACAATACTAAAGCTAACACAACAAGGGTGTAAATACAAATGAATCCTAAATGAATTCAATTATACCAGCTGAGCTTCTTATTAAAAGAACTTCTATTTCCCTAATAAGCCTAGGTGAAGTTATAGTTTCCCGTCCACACAGAACATTACACATTGAGTGGGCCAATACTCAATATCATGTAACTGTGCAACGATAACTACCAACATTCAACCTATGGCAAGCCATGCCTTTCTTTCCCAAACATCTTTATCAAGAGACAAGGAAGTGCACAACATACGAAGAAACTTCTAACATGTCTAAGCATAGTCAGTCCGTACCCCGACTCAACAGGATGAACTGAGCTACGATACCACCTAACGTAACACCCCTCGATTTAATAACCACGGCACAATCGTCATTATACCAAGGATACTAAATTTTAGCATGCTATAACTTTCAAATAATATTTATCCAAAATAAATCATTGTGTATATACAGAAAGTATGAGCCACAGGTGAAATAACACATAAGCCGTCATTAGCACATATAATTCGACAAGCCAAAATCAAAATATAGTTCATAGGACTAGAAAATTAATTTAAAGCATACATAGCGCTGCGCATTTCACATACCGCTCAAATTAAAATACATCAAGTCGGACTTCAAAATGCAGTTATACTCAAATTACACTTTAATATAAGTAATGCAGAAGGAAACATAAACTACCCACAAAGACATTCACGTCTAAGGAGTTGGGCACTCCATCGGATCCACCTCGGGATCCTCCCCCAGGTCACTTGAAGACACAAAGACAGGATAAAGTGTGGTTCCACGAGCAAGTACCCTAGCAGCTGATGCCATCAAATCCTCGTCCTCTCTAGGAGTGTGAATCGGATCACCCCATAGCTCCCTAATGGGCAGGGCAAACTCCAGATGTACCGATGTAGTAAGTGTCAGGACAGGGTCTCCATCACGAGTCCTCCTTACAGTCAAGATCAGATCTCCAACGTACCGTATATGCTCCCCATCCCAGTGGACTCGCCACGCATTGGCGCCACTAGTGAACACAATCCTAACGACCCAATAGAACTCCTTCTTGACGAAATCACCGAATACAAGAGATTGAACTAATTAAAATTCGGAAGGAAACAAGTGCGTCCCCTCAACAGTCTTTAACCAAGAATTACATAGAACAAGAATAATGCATACAAGAGGGGAGATATCCGACTTCATTACCAATTATGGCAGTAAGAAACAGAAACGGCGTAGGACACCCACGTAGCATTACAAGGAATATAAATAGTATCAAGAAGCATATATTAAACAACTTAACAATTTCAGGCAGTTATAACATCAATAAGATAGCAGTTCCAATCATCATATAAATTAAATGCCAAGTAATATAATGACTTACTATGCACATGTACATGATATCAAAATCCTACTCTATGGAGCTAGACACAACATCGGAGAGAATGATCAGGGAGACATGCCAGTATCTCGTCAGCCTAAAATCAAGTGCTTTCCAGAAAAAATAATAGTTTTGCGCAACAGGCCTTTATACAGCGGCATTCCCACAAGATTGCGATATAGGACAGTGTCTCGGTCAAGATCATCGGTGCATTTGCATCGGTTTGTCTCACAGCCCAGAGGGACTACCAACTGTCCGCAGTGAGACGCCCGCGCCCCGACGCCCCCAAGGTCAACAGCAGGACCTACACTAGTCTATTCGCACCCGCACTAAGGTGTGATTCAACTCCTAGGCAACGTAGCCTTGACAAATAGTACATCAGACTTCCACAATGCATGATGACTCAATGCATATATCATGTATATTCAACAACAATATACTTTCCATAACATGCCACAATTTTGGCTAAGGTAAGCACCAACATATTATTAATTCACTCATGGACCCATAATAATTATTATTAATTCCTAAAATAATACATTACACCTTTAGGGTACATTATGGAATTAGGCCTAAATTTCTACATTCTTCTTAATAAGTTTCTCTTTTAGAGAAATGTTCTCACATTATTCATTTAATCATTATTATTTTAATTACATAAGTCTATCGTTAAATTTTAAACCTAATTCCCTTAGAATGATTTAAATTGACTTATTTATCATTCTTACTTGCACCCATGGTATTGTTTTAATTAAAATTTATTCTAAGTTCTTGGATAAAACTCCATTCTTGGTTCTTTCCATTTTATGAATCCCTAATTAATTCTTAATTATCTAATTAATTAAGTTTCACTTCAATTTAATATTTCTTATGAAATTCTTCTCTAAAGGAATTCTCTCATTTTGTTAAGTTTCTTACTTTAAATGTAGTCACATTTACTTAGAAAATTATTCTAAGGCTTTCCAAGTTTCACACATCCTTATTCTTTTCTTAGGTTCAAAGAATCTCTTTAAGTTATCGAATTGATTTCTTTCCATTTCATTGTTAACTACTTAATTACTTAATTGATTAATTGTTATAGTTGCATAAAGTTACATGAATTGAGCCAAAATTAACCCTAGAGGTCGTGGGCCTCTCTAAGATTTGGATTCCCAAATTTTCATTCAATTAATTACATGTTATCTTTTTAATTAATCATATCTTCAACTTATTACAAATTTTCACCAAGAACACCCAATTTTTGGGTTCATGGTCGTGAGCCTCTTAGAAAAGGGCAAGGGTCATTTTACTTCCATTCAAGCTTCTAATCCATCCAAGCACATCAATATACATATTCAATACACCAAACAACTCATACAAATTAAAAACAAAACATAGTCATAAAAGTCATACAATAAAGAGAGTGACCCTAAATGGGGTTTCTCACAACCAACACAAAATCAAGTTTCCTACAACCAAGAGAGGTTGAAGAGGATCATCTCCCTCTTACCTAAAGAAGAAAACAAGCAATGGAACTCCCTTGGTGCTCCAAGTGAAATTCGGATTCCACCCTTCAAGAAATCCTAAGAACATCAAACTCACAAGAATCACAATCAAACCTTGAAAAAGACATCCATGATCACCATAGTGACCATGGATCACGAAAATGGGATGGAAAGATGATAAAGTTATGAACTTTTACCTCAAAGTCTCCAACTTTAAAGCTTGAGGGAGAAAAACGAAAATGGTGAAAATGGATGAACCTAGTGATGCTTTTCAAAGAGAAAAGGTTAATGGTGATGAGAAGGTTTAATAAATGTGATTATTTGGAACAAACAAAAGAAAAAAGGAGGATGGTGGTGGTGTGTGGCCGACAGTTTTGGAGAGAAAAGGGGAAGAGAAAAGTTGATTCCTTTGTTGGTGATTTTAACAAGAAGAGAAAAGCTTCAATGGAGGGATGGATTCAAGCAAAGTGGTTGCTTGAAATAAATTTATAATGGTGGAAGAAGAAGATGGTGCAGTTGTGGAGTGTAGAGAGAAGGAGGAGAAAATGAGAGAAAGATGAAGGTAGAGAGAGAAAGTGGTAGTAAGAAAAGGTGATGACTTTTAGGGTTTGAAATTAGATAATATGATTTAATCAAGTGAAGCACAAATTCCTTGGCTCCAAGATGGGGCTGCTGCCGTGTGGGAGAGGGAGAGGAGAGAGAAGAGTGTGTAGCTTCCTTTTGAGAAGCTTGTAGCTTTTTCCAATAAAGAAGGATTTGATTAGACATAAAGATGATTGCTTTAGGATAAGATAAGGTGATAAAGTAATTAAATAATAAGGTAATTAGGATTTTACTACAAGTTATTACCCAATGGATAATTGTTGCAGTACACAAGCCAGTATTAATTATCCATTGGATAATAGAGCGTACTGTAAATTTTTATTTAACAGTGCGTACAGAGATTTTATTTATCTGATAAAATCTCAAAAAATATAAACCTCATAAACTGTGTCCAACCTCAATTTTAGTAAGATCTCCCGTCGATGCTTCCACAGTTCAAAGTTTACCAGCCTCAGGGGAAACATTTCGTTTTCCTGGCTCCGCTCAGAGCATACATAAAACGAAAAATATATTAAAATATTTGACATTTCCAGAAAAATCCAATTTTTTTTCAAAAATCACAAATATTAGAAAATGACTATTTATTGTGAAACAAACAATTTTTGAGGTGTCACACTGACTCTGCTAAGTGCGCACGTAAAATAAGGAATATATTAAAATATTCGACGTCTCAGGAAAAATTCAGAAAATTTTTCAAAAATTACAAATATTAGAAAATGACTATTTATCGTGAAATAAACAATTTCTAAGGTGTCACACTGACTCTGCTCAGTGCGCACGTTAAACGAAAAATATATTAAAATATTTAACGTCTCCGAAATAATGCAGAAAAATTTCTAAAAATCACAAATATTATAAAATGACTATTTGTGATGAAATAAATAATTTTTGAGATGTTACATATAAAATATATTGTTATCAAATTCCCCCACACTTATCTTTTGTACTCTTGGGCAAAACACATAAAAAAATAACTAGGGAACAAAGAAAAAATGACACAGACTCAAAAGCTAAAAACTTTAAAGGATTCAATGAATCTAGAAGAGCAACCAGGCATTCAAAGGATCAAAACATTCATGAGGTAACATTTATTCGCATCTCAAACCAACAAGCAAGGAAACTTCAGTTGAAAAGAATGAATCAATAATGATAGATCCTCACAGAATTCACTCTCAATCTCTCAAGTGTTTTAAAGGTAAGTATTTCAACTCCATTCAACTCATGAATAATTTCACTACCATAAGATTGCTTATCTTCTACTCCTCTGCTACTCAAAAACAACATGCACACAAAAATCAAGAGGGTTTTATTCAAGGTTATAATGGGGCTATGGTAAAGGAGAGGGGTAATATGGATATGATAAGTTAAATATCAAAGAAAATAGAAGAGCATTATGATATAGTTAGAGTGGAGAAGATGTTTGAGAACATTCAGTTTAAATTTCCCAAGGGTTTCTTAGTTCCTTCTCTATTTGCTTCCTTCTCATAAAGGACAATGACCAATATTTGACTAATGTTTTGTTGAAGATTTATGCCAAATTGGTAGGTTGAATTCATTGTTAGGCCTGAACATTCTCCTTCTCTTCCTGTTGTTTCCAAGCATCCACTCTCATTCTAGGTATGAATATGTCACAAGGTGCATTCTTTGATTGCAACGGTGGTCAACTCTTTTTTTTTTCTTTTTTTAGGAATATTCTGTACACACACCCCCACACTTATTAAAAAAACTCAACCAATAACAAAGCCAATGCTCTCTTATTCCCTAAGGTTAGGTAAGAATATGATTTTTTTAAGGCACGTTATGAGCTAGAAACAATGAATGGTCAAATAAGCTCAAAGGGGGTACACAAGGAAAAATATGCAAGGCTGACTATTTGGTCAAAGTAGCTATTTCAAGAAAAATGCCTTATTCATGTTTATGTATGCATGTGAAAATGTAGTCTAAAAAAGAATCAAAGCAAGTTCTAGATTAACAATTCCATGAGTGAAAAAAATCACACAAGAAAGAAGAGAATGGTACAAATATTTAATCCATTCATCGATAGGCTCAAAATCTCACAAGGCATATATCCATCATTCTTAATCTATCAATTCAACATCCATAACCAAGCATGTGAAATTTAAGAAAGAAGACAATTTATTTAACCATGCCATGATTCCTGAATCCATTTGCTACTTCTACACAAAATAGTTACTACCCTAATCTAGATGCGTCTCAAGAGTAAAATTACCTCCAGAACAAAATTTACTCCTTACTCTGCCATCCTTAATTGGTTTAACTGTTAGTAAATTGCTGACAAACATATAAACACGACAAACATATTAGTAAACACACACATATTAATAAACACACTTCTTAATTTTTTTTTATTTTTTTCACTTCAACTATCCTCCCCCCTAACTAGATCACAATATTGTCCTCAATGTCAAAACATAGATAGGTAAAGGATAGAATATATTACCTATTGTTGCAATTACTGAAAAGAGAAACCTTGCACAAATATAAACAGAAATAAAGTATGATAAATAAAACCAAAGCTTGTAATTATTAACATAGTTGGAGTGTCTGATCTGGCTTGCTTTTCATACTGCTTCCCTCACCGCTTCCTTTTGACCAATCTATCTGAGCTGTTACTGGATCAGGTTCATAAACAAAAGCTTCTAATTTATCAACTAACTAATCAATAGTGGAAGCAGAAATAAGGAATCGTTTTGCCGAAGGTGTGATAAATTTCTATTCTACAGCATGATCAAGAAAAAATAACAAAAGATCAAAGAAATTATTAACATTCAACAAACCTATGGATTTATGGTGGATGTTCAGTTGGGCCCAAGAGACAATTTGAAAAACTTCTTCCAAAGTACAAAAACCACCAGGTAAGGCAATGAATGCATCAGAATTGTCAAGCATTTTAGCCATTCGTTCATGCAAAGATGATACTTGTAGTTCCTTTCCAAGTGTCTTTCCAATGATGCTCTTTTGAGTTAAAGCTCTAGGAATAATACCTAAAACCTGATTGCCTCTTATATATGCAGAGAGTGATACAGCCCTCATTAACCCATGACAACCTCCTTCATATACAACATGAATATTCCTTGCAACAAGCGTTCGACCAAGTGTGCTTGCTGCTTTTACAAACTCTAAACTCTTCCCATAACTTGACCCACAAAATACATAGATATTGGTAAGTCTATGAACATAAGAAGAAGCTCCCTCCATTTCTACACTCACACTCCTTTTGAATGATTATGAGTTAGATGAAAGTGAAGAGAATTGAGTGTTTAAATAGGGAAGAGAATAGAAAAAGTAATGATAGCTTCTATATGAGTATATTGGCTGTTGTCAGAAAAGTTTGAAATTAAGAAACATTTTTTTTGTTTTTTTGTTTTTTTAAGACTTCAAGAAAACCATCAGGGTAAAGAAGTCTAGAAACCCCTGAAGGATCCTGCTTAAAGGATCGTTTGTCCAAAACCAAAATATAACAAAATCATGCAAGATAAAATTACAATAACAAATGATGGCATACCTTTATGTACAGTTGCGTGTCACCAGTGCAATAAACACTCACTCCCATTTATTTGAAGAAAAGAAAAAGAGAAGAAAGAAACCATCGTGGGTTTCCATCCTGGGTCTGGAACCTGGAGAGCTTACACTTGGGTTCGTAACATCAACAAAGATGCTAAAATCTGAAACTCACAATGTTAAGATCCAGAATGCCCCATCCCAAGGAGTTGAGAGCGGGTTACTTCTCACTAATAACCAGAGTGGGACGCTTCTGCCTATCCATCAACTCCACAGTGCCTAGATGGTGAACATTGGGTTGTGGAATGCGGCTCTCTACAGAGCATGGTACACGAACCTTTTTTTTTCTTTTTTTCTCTTTTTTTTCTTTTTTCTTTTCTTTTGAAGATGTACAAGATAATAGATACATGTTGTTGTAATTGTGGCTCACATATTCCTCTGGTTTTACGTCCAGTAATGACTTAAACACATTCTGTGAGTCAAGGATAAGCTTCCCATCCAATATTCTTATAAATTGGCAAACAAGGTCTTTTTGAGTCAGATTCCCAAGACTGTAATGCTTTTACTCGTCCTTGAAGAGATTCCACAAACTAAGAAGTTTACGATGCACAACTCCACAAGAATGTGTCTCAAGAGTCAATAAGATATCATCTAATGACTCTTTACTCAGTCCATTCTTAATAAAGTATATTTTATCTTCTCGATTTGCAGAAACCATTCCCAAAGAACGACATCATGTGTTACAATTCCATCGTGCACACTTGTGACAAACTTGCATTCTTTTTGCTCTCTTTTTTTAGAATAAGAACTTTTATTGAGACCCGACATGTATAGGACAAATGAATCTAAAGATTCACTAGCTAAACGAACCTTTGCTTCGATTATCTAGCATATATCTTTTGGGATGCCCATGTGCATTAACAGTCTCAGTCTTTTACGCCTAGCTTTGTAGATTTTTTTAGAGTATTTTGAGGAAGAGAAGAGAAATACTTTCTTAGATTTGAGAGAATGACATCCATTTTGAAGGAGAATGAATCAGTTATTATGGGAAACTGAAAAACAAACTGACTTGAGAGTCACGAAGTACCATTATCTGCCACTTAACCTGGGGCTCAAAGAACTCAAGAACTTGGTTTTTCTAGAAATGGTTTGAGTCTTTGTCCATTAACCTTAAATACACTATCATTCCTAGGGTTCCCAATGTCTATGGCTCCATGAGGATACACATGTTTGGCAATAAAAGGGTCACGCCACCTAGATCTCAATTTTCCAGGGAATAGGTGAAAATGAGAATTATAAAGCAGAACTTTTTGACCAATTTCAAAAGTTTTTCTCAAAATTGATTTGTCATGAAAAGCTTTTGCTCTAACGCGCTAAAACGCACGAAATTAAGAGGGAAAAGAGAGAACAAAGCACATGAATTTCAAACACATTAAGGATGTAAACTCATGAAATTAAAACACTAGGGATCTGACTTCACTTGATTCAATAATCTATCATAGACAATAGAGTAGCTTTGGGACCTTCATTCTAATTAATTTCTAATAATTCAATTGATGGAGAGAATCTAGTAATTAATTAAAACTCAATTCATTGGTCAAAACCCTAACTCTTAAAGGCATGACCTTTACTCTATGGATTCCCATGGAAAATATCACAATTCTCCCACACAACCTATAGTCTCTATTCCTAGATGATTATAAATCATGACACTTATTATTTATGGTTTAAGTCATATGCAAACCTCCCGATTCTACACACACCTCACTAGATCAATTTATGAGTGGCCAATTCATAAAAGCATTAAGAATCATAATAAGCATTCAAATTGAATAAAAAAGAAATTGATTAAAATTCCAATCTTAATACATGTCAATTGAATCAAGTTACATCTTCACCCTAGAAACACACAAATTTATCTACACATGACAAAAGAGAAGAAGAAATAAGAAGAATAAAATAAAAATATATACAGAGCTTAACCTTCCATAAAAAAAATATATTAACAAGTAGGCGGTAAACCCGCCATGATAAATAATAATAATAATAATAATAATAATAATAATAATAATAATAATAATAATAATAATAATAATAATAATAATAATAATAATAATAATAATAGTAATATTAACAAGTAGGTGGTAAACCTGCCATGGTAAAAAAAAAATATTAACAAGTAGGCGGTAAACCTACCATGGTAAAAAAAATATAAACAAGTAGGTGGTAAACCTGTCATGGTAAAAAAATATATATTAACAAGTAGGCGGTAAACCTGCCATTAAATATTAATAATGGTGTGGTATAAACCAGCCACCAAATAAATATTAACAAGCATGTGGTTTAAACCGACTACCGAATATATATTAACACTTAGTAAATAAATATTAATAAAGGTGTGGTATAAACCAACCACTAAAAAAAATTAATAAGCTGATAAATTAAAAAAAATTAGAAACAGGTAAATTCAAATGTTAGAAGTAGGTAAATTAAAAAGTTAGAAAGTTAGAAAGTTAGTAAGAGAGTTAGATAGTTAGTGAGTTAGTAAGCAAGAAAATTAAAAGGTTAGTAGGTTAGTAAGTTAGAAAGTTAGAAATAAAATACAGAAAGTAGAATATAGAAAATAAAGTGCAGAAAGTAAACTACAGAAAATAAAGTGCAGAAAGTAAATTACAAAAAATAAAGTACAGAAAGTAAATTTAAAACATGAAAACTGAAGAATTGGCAAGCCGATTTTTTGCTCCGGCAAGAGAGAAGCGAAGAAGAAAGATTAAAAGAGTAGAATATAAATATATATATACGAAATATTTACACAATAAATTTGTTCTTCAAATCAAGTCCTCGGCAACAGCGCCAAAAACTTAATGTGAATTAAAAGTTACAAACCCAAGTGCAGGTTGTTTCAAGTAATAAATTCTCGGGAGTCCGAGGTCGATCCACAGGGAATTGATGAAGAAAAATTCTTTGACATAAAGTGAATATTTTGTCACATTAATAAAAGTGATAAAACTTGGTCACAAATAAAAAAGACTTACTTGGGTTAGGAGATCCACTCTTAGTAAATAAATTAAGAACAAGATTAATTCTTTTTATAACTCAATTAGAATCCACACCTAATGGAGGTTCAAATCAGAAAATAGAACATTCAAAGTTCATTAAAAATTATATACGTAATTATATTATGATTCCTTTAATCATCTATTAACACCACCACTTATAAATGGGATCAAGCATTCATTGTACTAAAATCTTATCTATAATAAATCAAGATCTCCTCTTTATAAGGAGGGTTTCTAAATTGATTGAAAACAAAATACAACACGTATAATGACCACTTGAAAATATATCATTTAAGCATAAGAAAGAAATGAATCTAACCTTATTTCATTACCAAGAGCTTCACCCTTTTACCCAAGTAAAATGAAACTTAGTTACTCATAAACAAGAAGAAATGAAGAGAAAAAAAGAAGAAGAAGAACATAACTTCAATTTAGAACAAAAGAAAATTACAACAAGATAAACAAACAACACAATAACATGATTTTGGCCTCTAAGACCAAGACCCCTAAATGATCAGCCAAGGTTCCCTTTTATAGAGAATTAGAGATACAAAATGATAAGGGGGCTGATTCATGAGTGGGTGGATGAGTGGAAAATGAGTGAAAAATGTCAAATGACTTTTGATGAGCGAAAAATTATGGAGATTCTTTATCTCCGAAATCATTTAGTTATGAAGTCATTGAATGCGTCATAATATTGAAAAATGTCTTCATAAAAGTTGTAGGTCTGGATCTTAGTTTTCAAATGCCATTGGTTTGACCCAAAATCATTCCTACAACTCAAGATATGGTTTGATTATTGTACACTACTCAGGTCCAGTTTCAGTTCATCTGTTCTGACTTTCAAGTCCAATATGACCCATTAGACCTCAGAATCGCGAAACGTGTTCTTCAAAAAAGTTGTAGATTTGTGTCTTAACTATCAATCAACAAAATTTCATCCCATTTAACATCCTATAGCCCGAGCTATGGCATAAATAGTACACATAGGTGAAGCTATCAGGATCAGCACTCTAGTTCTTGCTTCAACTCCAATTTGAGTTATCCAATCGTGTGATTAGGCCTTTGAGGTCTTCATGAAAGTTGTAGGGAATTGTCTTAGATTTCCTACAAGACTAGAATCACATCAACTAAATATTTGAAACTCAAATTATAGCCAGTTTACTGAATACTGTCAAATAGATAAATTAAGGCTATTTCATGCAATAATTCATTCAATGATCCAATTAGGCTCAATATCATAGAATGTGACAAAATTAACATAATTAAGCCTAATTAAACTTTAAGATGCCCAATGGGAGGATTATAAAATGTATAAAATATATTAGTATCAGTTCCCACAGGGACTAATGTTAAAATTAGTGCTAAATATAAACCAAAAGTTTAAAACTTTCTATCCAAGAGCATATAAATTGAGAGATAAGTATCTAAACTAATTAAAAGAACTTAAAAACTTTAAAATTGAATTAAAGTTGAGAATTAGAGAATAGGGAATCCTTTTTCACCTCCTACTTCAATTGATAACAAGTAATCCTTATGAGCAATATAAACGAAATGATTAGGTTAGCTTGAGAATCTAAATTAGTTAAAAGCCTATGTCTAGATCAATCAACCATGCTTCAGTTACCGAATTCACTATGTTTCCAAGAGAACTAGAGTAAATCCACTCATTAAGATCTATTCCCAATAGTTACTATACATGGCCAATAAGTATATTTCTATCCTATTAACGAATCATCTCACCCAAACCAATTGAATGAAATAGAACATGCATCAATCATATATACAATCTCAAATTTAAATTTATATGTCTAGGTTCATTAGATTTTAGCAAATTAATCAAAAGTTGATTAAACATTTAAAAGCATTAAGCATTATATGATCAAACAAAACCATATAATGTATATAAACTTAAAAGATTACAATATTATTCACTATTCATAGGAGGATCTAAAGAAACTACATAGCTTAGCCAGCCATGGACCACAAAAATATATCAAAATACATCATGTTCATGAGAAGGAAAATGAGAAAGTAGAAGATAGAGAAGAGAAAGCTCAAGGGTGATGATCCTTCAAGCTTCAAACCTCCTCCAAGGCTAAGAAAGCCCTCAATCTTGGTTACTTCTGCTTCCTTTATGTCTAAAATATAAAACCCTAGCAGCTACTTTCTAAAAAAACACAAAAACTCCCATGCAAAATGGATACAACAGTATTTATAGGCTGAATAAAATAGAGTCACACCGCGACATCAAACACATCACGTCGCGGCGCTCATACAATTAGGTCACAGACGCCTGAGGCGTCCACTCTCAATGTCATGATGCTTTGGCCTCAAGTTTCATGTACTGGAACAGGGGATGCTCAATGCCGCAGCATTAACATGCACACGTCACGGCATTGAATGCTGATCTTGAATTTTGGCTTTCTGTTGGGCTTCCTGGTCCAAAGCTACTCCAAGTTCTTCATTTTCAAGCTTTATTTGAGCCCTACCTATCATAGAGAAAGTACAACTTTAATAGCTCATGTAAATGTACCAAATTCATCAAGATTTAGGAAGTATTTGCTAAAAATCATAATGGAAGCCATCAAAATGAAATCAGATGAATATGATGCTAAAATCTTCCATTCATGCATACAAACAAGGACTAAGCAGCCAATATAGCATAGATATAGGGCACAAATAACTACATTTTGTGAAGTTATCAGTAACTTGGATTAGGGTGTTATGTCCTGTAGCAATTGGCACTTATGAATAGGTAGTCATGCTATTTGGATTGACGAATGTTGGAGCAACATATCAATTGTTAATTATTTGCAAAACGCAAGTTGTCATTGAAAGGAAATTAAAATATAGAGCCCGTAATTATGTTATAATGGGTGATTCATACATATATAAGGAGTCAGTAGTGGGAAATTTATTGACATGTTTAAGTGAGAATGCAGCATACACAACCTTGGAAGATGTACATGGCCTAGTGATAGGACAGATCCATCCTCAAACTCCAACTACTGATCAGGGTACTGTCTTTACTGGTCGTTATATTACTCAGTTTGTTAAATGAATATTCATATCAAGTTACTGACTTCCACTCGTTATTGCACTCAAGCTAATGGACAAGTTGAGGTAGCTAATCAAATCTTAAGTGGTTTAATAAACAAACATGTTGGTCGACAACTAAGGGGTTGGCATGAAAAGCCAAGCCAAGTTCTGAGAGCCTATCGACATTCTCCTAAGGAGGCCGTTGGTACCATGCAATATCATTTCGTATATGGTCATGATGTAATATTGGCAACCGCAAACCCTACTCCTCATCAAGATGAAAACCATACTCAAGATTATTGGAATTCCATGTTTGATAAAGTAAATCACTTACATGAAAAAATGTTAATTGTTGTTGAATACCTAATTTGACCAAAAGAAAGAAATGAGAAATTCGATGATATTCAAGTCAAGAGAAAATGGTTTAACAAGCGGTGATTTAGGTTGGAAGGTTATTTTTCCTATTGATAAAAGATCGAAGTTATTTGGCAATTGGTCCTTGAAATGGGAACGACTATATCAAATTGAAAACATTTTTCTATTTTAAGCTTATTCGACTACGAATGTTTATTCGAACGAGAAAATTACTTCGATCAATGGCAAATACTGAAAATTTATATAGGCCAATAATTCATAAAGTAAAAATTTCATTGTAAGTATGTCCAAATTTTTTTTTAAATATCATAGATCCCAAATAATTTTTATTTACAATGTCAACATAAAATATATATTCGAATATAATAGAAAAAAGAGTCATTGTTGAAACTTCAAACTAAAGGATCCCCAAGCCTCAATTACGCTCTTCTTTTCTGTTGAGGCAGTGATAACAATATATTTTATACATTTTATAATCCTCTCATTGGGCTTCTTAAGGTTCAATTAGGCTTAATTATGTTGGTTTTGTCATATTTTATGATACTGGACCTTACTGGATCATTGAAAGAATTATTGCATGAATTAGTCTTAATTTATCTTTTTGGCAGTGTTCAGTAAACTAGCTATAACTTGAGTTACAAATATCTAATTGATGTGATTCTGGTTTTGTAGGAAATTTAAAACAATTCCCTACAACTTTCATGAAGACCTCAAAGGCCAAATCACACGTTTGGATAACTCAAATTGGAGTTGAAGTAAGAACTAGGGTGCTGATCCTAATAGCTTGACCTATGCATACTATTCATAATATAGCTCGGGCTATAGGATGTTAAATGGGCTGAAATTTTGACGGTTGATAGTTAAGACCCAAATTACAACTTTCATATTGAATACTTTTCGAGATTCTAAGGTCTACTAGGTCATATTGGGCTTTGAAATCAGAACAGAGGAACTAAAACTGGGCTTGAGAAGTATACAGTAATCAGACCATATCTTGAGTTGTAGGAATGCGTTTGGGCTGAAATTAATGGCATTTGAAAGCTAAGATCTAGGCCTACAACTTTTATAAGACCCCTTAGTGAGAAAATGACTAATACAATGAGTTCAGCACTAAATAATTTTGGAGATAAAGAATCTCCATAATTTTCCACTCATGAAAAGACATTTGACATTTTCCACTCATTCACCCACTCATCCACTCACTCATTAATCAGCCCCATTGTCATTTTGTATCCCTAATCCTCTATAAAAGGCACCATTGGCTGCTTATTTAGGAGTCTTGGTCCTAGAGGCCAAGATCATGCTATTATGTTATTTGTTTATCTTGTTGTAGTTTTCTTTTATTCTAAATTGAAGTTATCTTCTTCTTCTTCTTCTTCTTCTTCTTCTTCTTCTTCTTCTTCTTCTTCTTCTTCTTCTTCTTCTTCTTCTTCTTCTTCTTCTTCTTCTATTTTCCTTTTTTGTTGTCTATGAGTAACTAATTTTAATTTTGCTTGGGTGAAATGGTGAAACTCTTGGTAATGAAATAAGGTTAGATTAATCTTTTTCTTGTGCTTAAATGATATATTATCAAGTGGTTATTATATTTGTTGTATTTTGTTTCCAATTAATTTAGAAACCCTCCTTGTAAAGTGGAGTTCTTGATTTGTTGTAGACAAGAGATTGGCACAATGAATGCTTGAACCCATTTACAAGTGTTGATGTTAGAAACTCTCCTTGTAAAGTGGAGATCTTGATTTGTTGTAGATAAGAGATTGACACAATAAATGCTTGAACCCATTTACAAGTGTTGGAGTTAGTGGATAATTAAAGGAACAATAATATAACTAATATAACTTTTAAAGAACTTTGAATGTTGTATTTTTTGATTGGAACCTCTATTATGTGTGGATTCTAATTGAGTTATAAAAGAATTAATTTTATCCTTAATTTATTTACCAAGAGTGGATCTCCTAGCCTAAGCAATTTCTTTTTACTTGTGAGCAATTTTATTTATCATCTTTATTTTTGTGACAAATCTTTTTCTTACCTCAACAAATTTTTCTTCATCAATTCCTTGTGGATCGACCTCAGACTCTTAAGAATTTATTACTTGAGACAACCTGCACTTGAGTTTGCAACTTTTATTCCGCATCAAGTTTTTGGTGCTGTTGCCGGGAATTTGATTTGAAGAACAAATTTATGGTGTAAATATATATATATATATATATATATATATATATATATATATATATATATTTATTATCTGTGGATATATATATATATATATATATTTCTACTCTTTTAATTTTATTTTTTTCTTTGTACATACTAACGTATTAACTTAGTGGGAGAAATTCTTTCTTTCTCCCTCTCGTAATCTTTAATCATTATTAATGAAATAATCTTGACTTTTCTCTTCTTCCTTCTTCGCCTAGGCTCTGGTGGGGCTCTGCCTCTCTCCGATTTTAATATTTTAAATTTACTTTCTATACTTTATTTTTTGTATTTTATTTTTTATATTTTATTTTTTTATATTTTATTTTCTCGTATTATCTTGTCATTTTTTTTGTTATTTATTTTCTCTCATTTATTTTTTATTATTTATTTTCTATTATTTATTTTTGTTTACTAACTTACTAACTTAATTACTAACTATTTAACTTTTTAAGTTATCTTCTTACTAACTTATTTGGTGGTTAGTTTATATCCCATCCTTTTTAATATTTAATGGAAGGTTTATACTGCCTACTTGTACATTTTCTTTTCTATTTTAAGTTACTTGTTTATGCTTAAATGGTATCGTGATTTAAATTATGGTCATTTAATTAAAATTAATCCTGGTATTTTACACATTGATTTGTTTGAATCACAATCACACACATTAAACACAATGGCTGAAAATGAAAATGTGCATGATGAACATGAAAATCAACTGTTGCGAACCATGCATGAGTATTTGCAACCACCTTAAAAATCTAGTCCATCATTTTTTATCTTTCCACTCAATGCCAATAATTTTAGATTTAAGCTAGATTCATACAATCCGGGATGAAGAAATCACCCAAATTTCAGTTGGAGGAATAATAATCAAGCACAATTCATGCAACCACCACCTCCTCAGGCACAACAGGGCTCTCAAAATTCTCAAGGATATGCACCTTTTGTCCCACCATACAGGAATAACCTTGAAGAAATATTGCATGCATTCATGGAAAAGTAAGATGCCATTATTAATCAAAACACTCAAGCCATGATTGACATAAAAGACACTCTTGCTAAATTTTCTTCTGCACTCACCATTCACGAGAAAGGAAAATTTCCTTTTCAACCTCAACTAAATCCCAAGGGTCAATACAGTCTAAATGATGGTAATTCAGAAAACCAACAAATAGATCAAGTTAAGTCAGTGATAACCCTTAGGAATGGAAAAGTTGTTGAAGAAAGCAAGGAGATAAAGAGCCAAGTGTTCAAAGTGATGAACTCCTTGAGTGTAAATGAGCTAGAGGATGTGGAAAAGAATCAAGATAGTAGTGATGCTAAGCTACCTAAGGAACCTGAGGTGACAAAAAGTATTGTTAAGCCAGAAAATGATGACGAGGGCCACCAGACATACATGATTGACTCAATTATGGATAGGGCAGTTTCTACAACCCATGATTTTCATCCCCTTGAGAATTTTCTTGTTAATTCTGAGTTTGATTCTATCAGTAATCCCTCTGATGTAGTTGATATTTCTACTATTTTTGATAGAACTCGGGATCATGACACTCAGGCATAGCGGCCAAAGTTTAAGGAGTTGCCTAAGAAAAGTTGGAGCATTACTGATAAAAAAGGTGTTCGTCCCTCGGTCTGTTCTTATAAAATTAATTTGGAAGAAGGTAAATGGTCAGCGATTGAAGCTATAACTTAAGTTGAAGGGTCCAGATGTAGCAGAGACTTTGGTAAACGATCCTATCTATCAAAGCTGAGGTAAGTTTTTAGTATTTCATGTTTTTATTGAGTCGGCTTAAGTGCCTCTCAAATTTCAGAGCCTTTGTATGGGGATGTAAATAATGTCGGCCAACAAAAAAAAAACAAAAGAACCAAAAAAAAATATTTGTTTGCATGCTTGTTTATTTCATTTTACTTTATTTTGTTTTTGTTATTTTTTATCATTGCTAACCCTTGTCAAGATGTAGTCATTCTCTTCTCGTCTAAGCATTTCGGGTATGTGACTTCTCCCCATTACTTTGTTTAATTTTATCCCAATAATTTCTTTGATGTATATTGATGATTATTTCTTTAGTCTAGATTTAATTTTTAACATTGAGGACAATATTGTGATCAGTTTGGGGGGAAGGATAGTTGACCAAAAAAAATGTGGGGAAGTATGATATGATTGTTAGCAACTTACTCAACTAAGGAAGGATGGTAGAATAAGGAGTGATTTTACTCTTGAGACGCATCTAGATTGGGGTAGTAACTATTTTGTGTAGAAGTAGCAAATGAATTCAGGGATCATGGCATGGTTGAATAAATTGTCTTCTTTCTTAAATTTTATATGCTTGGTTATGGATGTTGAATTGATAGATTAATAATGATGGATATATGCCTTGTAAGATTTTAAGTTTATCGATGAATGGATTGAACATCTGTACTGTAACACCCTTGTGGGGATGTCATATTTTTAATGTAAGAAAATAAAATCTTACCCAAGTTATAAAACATTTGGTACATAAATAATATTAGTTGTAAATTTTTTCCTTTTATACATAATAACGTTAAATAAAATAACACGGAACACAAAATAAGACAGAACATAATCACACACCATAATATACATATGATTTTGTCTTAAGTATACAAATAATTTACAACTACAAATATTTAACAAAACAGTAAAGAGTCAGCATAATACTAAAACATAACATGCCCAAGTGCACATCAAAGATTCCTAACCCTCCGAAGGATCACTCTCAGATAGATCTTCGGATAGCAGAAATCCCAGATGTCTTGTAGCTCTACGGACATGAGTCCATGCTGTTGACTCACTACTAAGCTCACTAGGCACATGGAAAACCCCTCCCCAATAATGCCTAAGAGTCAAAGGCAACTCAAGATGTAAATACAAAGTAGTAGTAAAGATGATCTCCCCATCAAACTCTCTACACAAAAACACGTCAGACGTCCCACATAAACTACCAATCCTCTATCCTCACGCAATCGCCAGGCCTCAGAGCCTCCGTGAAAATCAAGTCTCACAAAACCAAGAATCTAGGCAACGCTATGATCACACGGTCAATCCAGATGGTAGGGGTGATCTAACGGCTCGTCGTCCTCGCACTGCTCACTCGGATGGCGTTCCTCCGGATACTAAATATCAAGAGGCTGTTCCTCTTCCTCTTCCTTAAACTCTTTATAGAATATAATAATAATGCAGAGAAATACGTATAAAGAGGTGAGACAATCTACATCATTACCCGCATGGCAATAAAGAAAATGACAATACAAACAGATATCTCAATAATGCATACTATCATATTATATACAGTACCTTAAATTAACACATCATACATGCTATCATAGGTTATAATAAACATTTAAAATACAGATCATGGATGCTAACGCACACTGACTCATTCCTACTCCATGGAGCTAAACACAGACATTAGAGAGAATGATCCGAAAAGAACTATCAGTACCTCAGGCTACCCAACCAAACTATTACACTGTCCAACGTCATGTCTATAGTCCATAGTCCAAAACATCGTGTAGTAGTACACAGTCCAAATACATCGTGCACTACAGGCATTGTACCAAGTAGTCTCCACAAGATCTTGATTAAGAATAGTGCTTGTTGAGATCATTAGTGCGTTGCCCGTTACCACGGCCCAGAGGAGCTACCAACTGTCCGCATGTGGAATTCTCCGCACACTAATGTCTCCAAGTTCAATTAATAAACCACACTACGCCTATCACACCACGACATGATGTAATTCTTCTCGTCAATCAATTGCCAATTTTCAACCAAATTGACACAACTCTCTATGCATGATTTAGAATCACAATTACAAAATACTCTTAATTTTGATATATTACCATATTTATGAAAATACCCTCAGTCTCAATATTTCAAAATATAGTATGTCTCCACTTGATAGTACTATCTCTCAACATGTCTGGGTCCACCACTTTGGCCCGACAGTAAAACTCACTGTTCCATTTAGTCGCGTAGAAATTTTATTGTATTTTCACAATCGTGTCACTTTTGCAAATGTTCTTAAATCGTGTAAATATATTTTGACGTTTTTGAATATCGCATAATGTTTTTAAATCATTTTCTCAATCGTGTAAGATTTTTAAATCATTTTCTTAACCGTATAGCTTAAAAATCATTATTTCAAATATGTGTAAGCTATTTCTAGTACTTTTAAACTACATAGAATATTTTTCATACGTTATAAACATATTATGGAACCTTTTCTTTTATTTGTCCAATTTTAGAAAATTTTAACAGCATTTTGCCTAGAAAATCTATTAAATGGTATTTTCTACGTTTTTTTTCTTAAATACTGTTTATTTTACCCTTAACCATTACTTATACCTTGAAACTTGCTAATGCGCTTCAAAACTCAAAGAATGAGCTCTATGTTAGTATTTTTCAAGTGTTCTCTTTATTTCATTATATCTCCCATAACTCTTTGAGATTAAATTCTTTCATAATGTAACTACTTAAACTACCTTAGAAAATAATTTTGGGAATCAGATATACGTTGAATGGCATGTTGGCCAAATTCAACATATCCTGCACAAATAATCAGTAATCATTTGCTATCTTCTAAATCACTTTCAGATTCATTGTTTTACCTAAATTCATTAAATCGTTATTTTAGAAAATGGTTGAGAACATTTTGGTTCTCTTTTTCTTGGAGAAGCCGTAAGCCTCTTTTGTGTTCTTTGGAACACTCATGCAAACCTTGCATGTTATTCACATCCTACATTAATAATCATACATTTATAAACACATGCAATATATTTTTAAAGCTATAGACATGCTCATAATTAAAATCAATCACAAATAGGAAAACAATAAACAACCACACAAATGAATCCTTATGGATTCTTCACACACATATAATCCATTTTCTCATCACCACATAGGGTTGATGAGATTAAATCTCCCTCTTACCTCTTGAAGACAAGATCCTCAAGTCTCATCCCCCTCTTTGATTTTTCATATGAACCAAAACAAAGCCCTAACAATTTTTAAATAATTAGTAAAATCACAAATAAAGCTTAATAATGATAAACCATGGAACAATCATGGTTTAGAAAATCATAAATTTAATTTAAAACCAAAGAATTAAGAGTTTACCTTTAGGGAAGTAAACAAAAGTTTTGATTTTGAAGTAGAAGGAGTAGGATTTTGACAAAACCTTCTAAATGAAAAGTGTTTAGGATGTTGTTTAGGTTTTGGAAATGTAAAGAGATAAAATTATAGAAGATGGGTGGTGATTTTGGGTGAAGAGGCCGAAACATAAGAGAGAAAAAGAGAAGGAAAGTGTTTGGTGTTCTTGAGATATTTTAGAGAAAATGATGCTTAGCTTTTTAGGTGAGAGAAAAGTAAAATTTGAGAGTGAAATTGAGGAGGTGCAGCTGTGTGAGTGTGTAGGGAAATTAGGAAATTTACTTGAAGTAAAATATCACAATTTTGTGTTCACATTGAGAGCACATGGCTTGGTCACCATTTGGTCATCAAAGTGTCACAAAAGATGAACCTAGAACATTATGGAACATGGTAAATTGGCCCTCTTGGCTGTGGGATACTAGGGGGTTTAGGGACTTGGTTTGACTCCAATTAAGGTTAATTACATGCTAATTAGATAGGTAGTTATTTAGGTTAGGTTTCCTAATCACACTTACTTAATTATCTAATTACATAACTAATCAATCTAAGAGGTCATTGTATATATCATGCTTTATCATGGCTTCTAGATGCTATTAAGATATCTAATTAGTAATTAAATTATAACTAATTAATAACTAGGTTAGTCCACTTAGTTTCTCAATTAGGCAATTAGGTTAACTAAGTTAGGTTTAATTAGCTACTTAGTAACTAGTCAAACCATTATATTTGACTAAATCCTATCCATTGGTCTTAACTTTAACTCCTAGCCCTTGATGTAATCTAAGGTGGATATCATTTAGTGATTTAATTAGGATTGTTCTCACACCATTGATTTGATCAACGGTTATAATAAAAAACATCTTAATCAAGCCTTTCATCCAATGGTCCACAATAAAGTCTTTGCCACTTTATTTGACCAAACCTTATTGGTTAGAAACTTTCAAGCCACTATTGTTGACTAGTTCCTATTGGTTTAGAATTTAGTCTAGTCAGAAATGTTGACTGCTTTTCTAAACGCGAGTCCCACAGACTTTTCTGGGTTCATGGTCATTTTGGAGCAAATTTCTACTACTTTTGAGATAGTAGGTACTGTCAATTAAAATAATATTATAATAATATAAAATTATTTTATTGCACAGTTAAATCTAAAATTTAAAATATTAATATACATATCACTCAGAATTGGGTTTAGTAAGATCCCCCAACTTCGAATAATTAAAATAAGATTTTTTCGGCCAGAAAATTATTATTTTCTTGGTTTGGAGCAAATCACACACAACAGTCAAATACACTCACGGAATAGTCAAATTCAATTTATAATTCACAGAAAATATAAAATAGTACATTTGGGACACTATTGTACTTAACCCAAAAGTTGGGGTGCTACACGTACCATTCTCTTCTTTCTTGTGTGATTTTTTTCACTCATGAAATTGTTACTCTAGAACTTACTTTGATTCTTTTTTAGGCTACATTTTCACATCCATACATAAATATGATTGAGGCATTTTTCTTGAAATAGCTACTTTGACCAAATAGCCAACCTTGCATATTTTTCCTTGTGTACCCCCTTTGAGTTTATTTGACCATTTCTTGTTTCTAGCTCTTAACGTGCCTTAAAAAAAACCATATTCTTACCTAACCTTAGGGAATAAGAGAGCATTGACTTTGTTATTAGTTGAGTTTTTTAATAAGTGTGGGGGTGTGTGTGCAAAATGTTCCTAAAAAAAAGAAAGAAAGAAAAAGAGCTGACCACCGCTGCAATCAAAGAATGCACCTTGTGATATATTCATACCTAGAATGAGAGTGGATGCTTAGAAATAACAGGAAGAAAAGGAGAATGTTCAGGCCTAACAATGAATTCAACCTACCAATTTGGCATTTATCTTCAACAAAACATTAGTCAAATATTGGTTATTGTCCTTTATGAGAAGGAAGCAAACAGAGAAAGAACTAAGATACCCTTAAGAAATTTAAACTGAATGTCCTCAAACATCTTCTCCACTTTAACTGTATCATAATGCTCTTCTATTCTCTTTGGTATTTAACTTGTCATATCCATATTACCCCTCTCCTTTACCATAGCCCCGTTACAACATTGAATAAAACCCTTTTGATTTTTGTGTGCATGTTATTTTTGAATAGTGAAGAAGTAGAAGATAAGCAAGGTTATGGTAGTGCAATTATTCATGAGTTGAATAGAGTGAAATACTTACCTTTTAAACACTTGAGAGATTGAGAGTGAATTCTGTGAGGATCTATCATTCTTGATTCATTCTTTTCAACTAAAGTTTCCTTACTTGTTGGTTCGAGATGCGAAGAAATGTTACCTTATGAATGTTTTGATCCCTTGAATGTCTGGTTGCTCTTCTTGATTCATTGAATCCTTTAGAGTTTTTAGATTTTGAGTCTGTGTCATTTTTTCTTTGTTCTCTAGTTTTTTTTATATGTTTTGCCTAGGAGTGCAAAAGCTAAGTGTGGAGAAATTTAATAACAATATATTTTATACATTTTATAATCCTCTCATTGGGCTTATTAAGGTTCAATTAGGCTTAATTATGTTAGTTTTGTCACATTTTATGATATTGGACCTTATTGGATCATTGAAAGAATTATTGCATGAATTAGCCTTAATTTATCTTTTTGACAATGTTTAGTAAACTGGCTATAACTTAAGTTACAAATATTTGGTTGATGTGATTCTGGTCTTTTAAGAAAGTTAAGACAATTCCCTACAACTTTCATGAAGACTTCAAAGGCTTAATCACACGATTGGATAACTCAAATTGGAGTTGAAGTAAGAACTAGAGTGCTGATCCTGACAGCTTGACCTATGTGTACTATTTATGCCATAGCTCGGGTTATAGGATGTTAAATAGAATGAAATTTTGTTGGTTGATAGTTAAGACCCAAATGTACAACTTTTGTGAAGAACATATTTCGAGATTCTGAGGTCTACTAGGTCATATTAGGCTTTGAAGTCAGAACATAGGAACTAAAACTAGGCCTGAGAAGTATGCAGTAATCAGACCATATCTTGAGTTGTAAGAATGGTTTTGGGCTAAAACCAATGACATTTGAAAGTTAAGATCCAGGCCTACAACTTTCATAAGATCACTTAGTAAGAAAATAATGAATGCAATGAGGTCAGTACTAAATGATTTCAGACATAAAGAATCTCCATAATTTTTCACTCATCAAAAGTCATTTGACATTTTTCACTAATTCACCCACTCATCCACTCACTCATTAATCAGCCCCCTTCTCATTTTGTACCCCTAATCCTCTATAAAAGGCACCATTGACTGCTTATTTAGGAGTCTTGGTCCTAGAGGCTAAGATCATATTATTGTGTTATTTGTTTATCTTGTTGTAGTTTTCTTTTATTCTAATTTGAAGTTATGTTCTTCTTCTTCTTCTCTTTTTCTTTTTTCTTATCTATAAGTAACTGATTTTTATTTTGCTTGGGTGAAAGGGTGAAGCTATTGGTAATGAAATAAGGTTAGATTAATCTCTTTCTTGTGCTTAAATGATATATTATTAAGTGATTATTATTGTTGTTGTATTTTGTTTCTAATTAATTTAGAGACCCTCCTTGTAAAGTGGTGTTCTTAATTTGTTGTAAACAAGAGATTGGCACAATGAATGCTTGAACCCATTTACAAGTATTGGTGTTAGAAACTCTCCTTGTAAAGTGGAGATCTTGATTTGTTATATACAAGAGATTGACACAATGAATGCTTGAACTCATTTACAAGTGTTGGAGTTAGTGGATAATTAAAAGAACCATAATATAACTAATATAACTTTTAAAGAACTTTGAATGTTGTATTTTCTGATTGGAACCTTTGTTATGTGTGGATTCTAGTTGAGTTATAAAAGAATTAATCTTATCCTTAATTTATTTACTAAGAGTGGATCTCCTAGCCCAAGCAATTCCTTTTTACTTGTGAATAATTTTATTTATCATTTTTATTTTTGTGACAATTCTTTTCCTTACCTCAATAAATTTTTCTTCATCAATTCCCTGTAGATCGACCTCGGACTCCTGAGAATTTATTACTTGAGACAACTTGCACTTGGGTTTGCAACTTTTAATCCCCAACAGGTAGCCTCGTAAGTTGTAGTTGAGTTGGAAATAACTTGTATTACATCAGCACCCTCAGTAACCCATGTGTTGCAATCATCATTCTTGGGTTGCACAATCACCAACTAGTGCTCGAAGCGCACTTTGTTGTTGTTTAAGATTTTGTAGTTAATCTTCGAGCTCAACAATTTTTACAACATTCTGACTTATGGCCCGTTAAGCAGTTGAACGTGCATATATAATCTTCGAGAGTCTTTTCTTGGCCTTAGCAAGTTGCATTGCCAATTGGACCTTTTTCTCTACCAGGTACTTATGGTTGGCAATGGTCTGGTCGATACTAGGAAGTTTGACTGATAAATCCTCCACTAAGCTTTTAAGTCCTTTAACAGCTTGTTGGGAGTTCGAGGACAAGAGGTGTTTGTTTTGGTCTAGTTGATCAAGGAGACTGAGTAGTTTCTACTTTTTGTACTCAGTACCCATTACTTGATCTACCCCAAGGTTGTGGAGGTCAGCAAGCTCTTGTAGAAGTCGAGGACTTGAGATGCTTTGCACTTCTACCTCAGATTGAGCTATTGAGGGATGAGACATTGAGGACAAGATATGCCCAGAAAGGATATCGTTGAGCCATCTAATGGGATCATACTTATCCTCATAATCGTCCACATTCATTGCATCTGCCTCCTCTTCGATTGTAGTCTCAGTCCGTATTAATTGAGGTTGGGTAGAAGTTGATGGTGCAGTCTCAACAACCTGTGTAGCTGTGATAGATGTGGCCTCACCAGCTTCGACGTGGGGATTGATGCTTTCTTGTATCATCAAATAGATATGGGTTATAATTTTTTATACAAGAAATATGTATAGAATCAAATGAAGTAATTTGAGTGTCAAACCTGAGCTTCAATTTCGATGGTTGGGACTTCTAGTCCATATTCGGCCCCAGGTGTGATGTTTTCCTGAAATGAAGTAAATAAAAATTAGAATAATTCTAGATAGGCAAGACTGGATTAAAGACTTGTAAAAGTGTCCTACCTCAGCATCGATTTCGATATAGGGGATCGCTGGTTCAGCCACTGGTTTTGGAACGATGTTTTCCTATAGACAAAAGAAAATGATGCTAGAACATTTTGAGAAAATTTAAATCAAAATAAATAAGTCGAGGAAAAAATTAAACCTGAGCAGTAATTTCAGTTGGAGTATTTTGAGGAGCTCCATTGATCGCTTCCATTTTGATCTGGGCTTCTGCCTCCTCACCTGTACTCATCCTGGTTGCTTCTGCCTCCATGGCAGTAGTTAGTATGATTTCAGCTGATAGGGGTACTTCAACTTCTACAGCTAAAGTTGGTTCGAACTCGGGACTGGTGCTTTCCTATAACATCGAAATAAATAAAAAAATAATGTTATAAATATAATATATATATATATATATATATATATATATATATATATATATATATATATATATATATATATATATATATATAATTGCTTAAGTTTGAAGACTCAAGTGTCAAACCTCGGCAACAACTTAGATATAGGGGATCGCTGGTTCAACTTCTGGCTCCCAAATGTTACTTTCCTATAGACAAAAGAAAATGGAGTTAGAACAATTTGACAAAATTGAATTCAAATTTGAAAACTTTAAGGAAAAAACCAAACCTGAGCAATAATTTCTCTTTCTATTTGGATTCCAACGACAAATAGCCTTTCAAAGTGAGCACTTGGAGCAGAAGTTACTCCAAGTCCAGGTGTAAGTACACCTAGGGTAGGGATTGAATCCCTTGGAGGGGAAGGAATCAAAGAAGGAGTCCTGAACCTCGACGAGGTTGTAGGTTTTGTTTCTTGTGTGCTGGTGGGGGAGATTCCTATTCAAAATCGAAACAAGTAATTATTTGATGGAGAGATTTTGAATTTTGATGTTCCAGTTTTGTAATCTTACCATTAATGGTTTAGCACTTTAAGTGGTTGAAGTTGACCTAGCACTCCTCGAAGAGAGTGGCTCTTCATCCTCATGGGATGATTCATCAGAGCTATCAAGATTTACGACCCTTTTTTGTCTCGATGCCGTATGATTTATTCGCTTAGTTTTCATTGGGCGTGCTGCAGTAGCCTTTTCTTGAAAATTGAAGAGGAATCAAAGTTAGTAATGAAAAAGGAATTTGATGGAAAAATAAGATCCATGATTAAAAGTTACTTTTTTACCTTAGATTGTTGAGGAGTAGCAGGTGTAGGGTCTTCGACCAACTTTTTCTTTTTCTCGGCTGGCTTGGTATTTAGACGAACTGGAGTAACTTTCTTTTTAGGTTAGGACGATGAGGCTGTCTTCTCTGAGACCCTGGATTTGGCCTTTTGAGCTTTCTTTCGCATCGGAGGTTCGTCCTCCAAGTCTTCCTCCTCACCGAAGTGCTCTACTATTCTTGTCCTTTTCAAGACTGTATCAATGAGTATATAGTTAGTACCAAAATTGAAATAAGGAATATAAAAGGCAAAGACTAAAAGACTTTACCATATGATGGATATTTTATTACTCGAGTGTATCCATCAATTGGAACTTGGAAATTGTCCAGAAAGCAGTTGGCAAAAGTTATTTCTCGTTTCTTTGAATCCTTGCCCACGCCCAACGCTCCACTTTTAGGGTCTGGATAGCAGTTAGCCATACCAAAAGAAGCATTGGGAAGTAAAGGAAACTTTAGTGGGGATGCTTCGAATCATTTGAACGAAGCTAATGGATTCGAAACCAGCTCCCCAATGAAATGAGCATAGCACTTTTGATGGTGCTTTGCTTTCCTTTGCCTCAAGACTTGTTCAGCCTCTTGAACCACCAGTCTTATATTTCGAGGATCGTACTTGACTTTAAAGAATTTCTCAAAGTTGGAGATTTCTTTAAGATGCATGCCTTTAGTTTTCTTTTTGGCTGCTCCAGTCTGCATATATGAGCTCGAATTAGTAAATCTTTCAAAGAATACTTCGATTGACTACTCCTGTGCAGAATAATATTTCTCCCTCCACTTTGAAAACCCCAACGTTGAATAAAATGGCGGTTCACATTCAATGGGGTTAAAATATTCTATCCTACCAGCATTTTTCTTCATCATGTGCATGTATTGTTTGGAGTCTTTGGCCTTGGACTCACAGATTTGACTCGCAACTCGAAAGGAAATGGGGCAAGGAATACATTGAGAGAATCCTAGTTGTCTATATGCACTGGAAGGGAGATAAAGCTGAAGGCTATAATCATTTGACTTTGGATAGCTAGGTGATAGGATCTGGGTGGTAAAAATGTTACCCCACGTATTTAGGCTATCAGACTGAGCCTTTAGATTGTCCTAAATGAAATGGCTGTCAAAACCATTCTAGGCTATAGTTTCAATGTGCAAAAGGAGAGAAGTTAAAATTGTCAGATTGCTTTTTCATTGTCATGAACAAGGAGAAAAATAATTTGAAGCCCTCAACTTCTTGGCCTGGTTTCGAGCCATGATAAAGTTGACACAATTGAGGCTCTTCGATTGCATTTATGGTGGTGGATGTATCAGGCTTCTGAAGGTGTGGCTCGAAAATGGCATTGAGCCAGAGTTACAACAACCAGAAAGGTCCCCCAAGGTTAGTTAGGGGTTTATCTTTCTGATTGAAGTAGGTTCATTGCTTTGGTCATCGAAACATATAGTTAGGCAAGGATCAATTTGCCCAACTAGACGGGAGAACCCTCATGAAGAAGAATGGCTAGAGGAAGGAGAGATTTAGGAACTTGAAGTAATCGAGTGCAAAAAATGAATGCATTTAGCCAGAGAATGAGAAAAGCAACATGCTCCTCATCAGAGACATGGTCAGAGTCAAGGAAGTTATTTCCAATGAAGGCAGTTGATGCGGAATTAAATGTTACAAACCAGTCTACAAACTTGATATGGGATTAATTGTTGCATTGCGAACCCAAGTGCAGGTTGTCTCAAGTAATAAATTTCTCGGGAGTCCGAGGTCGATCCACAGGGAATTGTTGAAGATTAATTAAGGTGAAGTAAATATTTTGTTACTACGTTAAAAATTATTTACTTGGGTTAAAATATCCACTCTTGGTAAATAAAGTAAAGGTAAGATTAATTTCTTTTATAACTTAATTAGAATCCTCGCAACATGGAGATTTCAATCGGAAAATACAACGTTAAAAGTCCAATTAAAATAATATATGTAATTATATTATGTTTCTGAAAAATATTACCACCACTTATAAATGGGTTCAAGCATTCATTGTGTCAATATTTTGTCTACAACAAATCAAGAACTCCACTTTATAAGGAAAATTTCTAACACCACCACTTGTAAATGGGTTAAAGCATTCATTGTGCCAATATTTTGTCTACAACAAATCAAGAACTCCACTTTACAAGGAGGGTTGCTAAATTGATTGGAAACAAAATACAATACGTATAATGACCACTTGAAAATATATCATTTAAGCACAAGAGAGAAATTAATCTAACCTTATTTCATTACCAAGAGCTTCACTCTTTCACCCAAGCAAAATGAAACTTAGTTACTCATAGATAAGAAGAAAGAAAGAGAGAAGAAGAAGAAGAAGAAGAACATGACTTTAATTTAGAACAAAGGAAAATTACTACAAGAAAACCTAGTCACAAACTAGCATCATTTTGGTACCTAACACCTAACACCTTCAATGATCTGCCAAGGCCCCCTTTTATAGAAGATTAGAGATACAAAATGACAAGAGGGATGAGTCATTAGTGAGTGGATGAGTGGAAAATGACAAATGACTTTTGGTGAGTAGAAAATTATGGAGATTCCTTGTCTCCAAAATCATTTAGCTCTGAAGTCATCGAATGCGTTAGAATAAGCAAATGTGATCTTCATCAAAGTTGTAGGGCTTAATCTTCACTTTCAAATGGATTTAGTTTGAGTCCAATATCATTTCTATAACTCTAGATACGTTCAAATTACTGTATACTACTCAGGCCCAGTCATAGCTCCTCTATTCTGACTTGTAAGCCTAATATCACCCATTAGCCCTCAGATTCTGGAAAAGTGTACAACATAAAAGTTGTAGATATAGGTCTCAGCTATTTAGCATCACAATGTCAGCCCATTTAACAGCCTCTAGCTCAAAATATGGCATAAACAGTACACATAGATTAAGCTGTCAGGAACAGCACTCTAGTTCTTACTTCAACCCCAATTTGAGTTACCTACTTGTGTGATTGGCCCTTTGAGGTCTTCATGAAAGTTATAGAGCTCTCTCTTATCTTTAAAATGCCATTAGATTCACCTCATTTGACCACCTACATCCCAAGATATAACCCAAATACAGAAATAATGTAAGACGTAAATTATGCTGAAAAATTTAATTAAGTCCAATTTGAGTCCAAACTTACAAAACATAATCAAACTCAATCAATTAAGTACATGAAGAGTGTAAATGACTAAAAATGAAGGCTTATTAAGGTATCAAATATGTGATCATCAAATTCTCCCACACTTAGCTTTTTGCACTCCTGGGCAAAACACACAAGACCAAAACTAAAAAAAAAAACGAAACAGACTCAAAAGTTAAACACTCTAAAAGACTTAATTTCTAATAATATTTAAAAATGAAGAGCAACTAATCATTCAAGTAATCAAAACATTCATAAGGTAACATATCTTCACATCTCAAACCATCAAGTAAGGAAACTTCAATTGAAAAGCATGAGTCAAGAATGATAGATCTTCACCAAATTCATTCTCAATCCCTCAAGTGTTTAAAAGGTAGGTATTTCACTCAATTCAACCCATGAAAATTGCACTACCATAAGCTTGCTTATCTGCTACTTCTCCACTACTCAGAACACATGCACATACAAATCATGAGGACTTTAATCAAGGTTGTAATGGGGTCAAGGTAAAGGAGAAGATAATATAGATATGACAAGTTAAATACCAAAGAGAATAAAAGAGCATGAATGCTGAGTTCAATTAACAAGCATGAAAGTTCATCCCAACTCCACTTAATACAAATTCCCGTTACATATTCTTTTCTTTTCCTTTATTGCCTTGTTGACCTTCTTTTTCTTTTTACTTACTTTTTTTTATTTTTGATTTTTGATTTTTTTGATTTTTGATTTTTTTACAAAAAAAAATCATATATACATTTTTTTAACTATTCTGCACACACGCCCCCACACTTGTTCAAGAACTCATCAAATGACAAAGCTAATGTTCTCTTATTTCCTAAGGCCAAGTAAGAATATGGTTTTTCATTTAAGACACATAATGAGTTCAAAACAAAGAATGGTCAAATAAGCTCAAAGGGGTTAAGCAAAGGGAAATAGGTCATTTCCAATGCTTTACGTTGGCAGGAATCAGAGAATTTCTAATAAGTTATAAGAGTGTTTGATATCATGTTGAGACAATATACTGCTAAGCAAGACTGACTATTTGATTAAAGTAGCTATTTCAAGAAAAATGCCTCAATCATATTTATGTATGCATATGAAAATATAGTCTCAAAAAGAATTAAAACAAGTTCTAGAATAACAATTCCATGAGTGAAATTCACACAAGAAAGAAGAGAATGATACAAATGTTTAATCTATTCATCAATAGGCTCAAAATCTTACAAGGCATAATTCTATCATTCTCAGTCCACTAATTCAACATCCATAACTAAACATGTGATTTTTAAGAAAGAAGACAATTAACTCAATCATGCAAATTTCCTTGAATTTGAATTGCTACTTCCACACAAACTAGTTGTCTACCCCAACTAAGATGCGTCTCAAGAGTAAACTTTACTCTTTACTCTGCCATCCTCAACTGATTTAGTAAGTTACTGACAAACATATAAACACAACAAACATATTAATACACACACTTCCTATATTTTATTTTTTTGTTTTTTTATATTTTTTTATTTTTTTACACAATTATTCACGTAACTATCCTTCCCCCCAACCAGATCACAATATTGTCCTCAATGTTAAAAATTAAATCCAGACAGAAGAAATAATCATCAATATACATCAAAAAAAATTATTGGGACAAAATTAAACAAAGTAATGGGGAGAAGTCACATACCCGAAATGCTTAGACGAGAAGAGAATAACTACATCTTGACAATAGTTAGCAATGACAAAAAAAAAAAGTAAAATGAAATAAACAAGCATGCAGACAAATTTTTTTTTGGTTCTTTTATTTTATATATATATTTTTTGTTGGCCGACACTATTTACATCCCCATACAAAGGCTCTGAAATTTGGGAGGCATTTAAGCCGACTCAATAAAAACACGAAATACTAAAAACTTACCTCAACTTTGGTAGACAGGATCGTCTACCAAAGTTTCTGCTACATCTGGATCATTCAACTCAAGTTATAGCTTCAACCGCTGACCATTTACCTTCTTCCAAATTAATTTTATAAGAATAGACCAAAGGATGAACACCTTTTTTATCAGCAATACTCCAACCTTTCTTAAGAAACTCCTTAAACTTTGGTTGCCATGCCTGAGTGTCATGATCCTGAGTTTTATCAAAAATACTAGAAATATCAACTATATCAGAGGGATACTGATAGAATCAAACTCAGAATTGACAAGAAAATTCTCAAGGGGATCAAAATCATAGGTTGTAGAAACTCCCCTATCCATGATTGAGTCAATCATGTATGTCTGGTGGCCCTTGTCATCATTTTCTGGCTTAACAATACTTTTTGTCACCTCAGGTTCCTTGGGTAGCTTAGCATTACTACTATCTTGATTCTTTTCCACATCCTCTAGCTCATTCACACTCAAGGAGCTCATCACTTTGGACATTTGGTTCTTTATCTCCTTGCTTTCTTCAACAACGTTTCCATTCCTAAGGGTTATCACTGACTTGACTTGATCTATTTGTTGGTTTTCTAGACTACCCTCATTTAAATTGTACTGATCTTTGGGATTTAGTTGAGGTTTAGAAAGAAATTTTCATTTCTTGTGAATGGTGAGTGCAGAAGAAAGTTTAGTAAGAGTGTCTTTTATGTCAATCATGGCTTGAGTGTTTTGATTAATAATGACATCTTGCTTTTCCATGAATGCATACAATGTTTCTTCAAGGTTATTCCTGTATGGTGGGACATAAGGTGCATATCCTTGAGAATTTTGTGAATCATGCTGTGCCTGAGGAGGTGGTGGTTGCATGAATTGTGCTTGATTGTTGGTCCTTCAACTGAAGTTCGGGTGATTTTTTCATCCTGGATTGTATGTATCTGAAAAAGAAGAAGTGAATGGCATTTTAAAATTATTCATTACATTTACTTGCTCTTGCACAACTTCTTTAAAAATAGGAATTTTTGAACATTCATTTGTTGAGTGTCTCAATTCATCACAAATGCTACAAATTTTTTTATTTTGCAAATATTTGATTTCTTTTATTTTTCCTAATTCCATGGCTTCAACCTTCCTAGCCAAATTGGCAAACCTAGCATTTAGATCTTCTTCTTGACTAAGGTGATATTTTCCTTTACTAGCACTTGCAAGGTTAGATCTAATTGAATTTTCAGAAGGATTAGTACCATGCCAAGATTGAGAATTTTCAGCCAAATGGTCTAAATAGTCTAAAGCTTCTTCAGGTTATTTATCAAGAAATTCACCATTACACATTGTTTCCACAAATTGTTTAGTTTCAGGTGTTAACCCTTCATAAAAGAAGCTTATAGTGTGCCATTTTTCAAAACCATGATGTAGTCAAGAATTTAACAAATCTTTAAAACGTTCCCAACTTTGAAAATATGCTTCATTTGAATTTTGGAAAAAAATTTGGATTTGTCTTTTCAAAGCATTGGTTTTATGTGTTGAAAAAAATTTCTTTAAAAACTCACCTTGCATTTCTTGTCATGTGCCAATTGATCTTGGTTTCAAAGTGTTAAGCCAAGTTTTTGCTTTATCTTTTAAAGAAAAAGGAAATAATTTAAGCTTAACAACCTCTTCAGTGCAAGTTTGATCATGAAAAGCGATACATACTTCCTCAAATTCTTTTAGATGTAAATATGGGCTTTCAGATTCTAAACTATGGAAATTAGGAAGTAAAGAAATCGTACCTGACTTGAATCTAAAATTGTTAGCATTAAGTGGAAAGATAAAACATGATAGACTAGAATTTTGAGATGGTTGCAAATACTCACGCATGGTTCGCAATGGTTAATTTTTATGTTCATCATGCACACTTTCATTTTCAGCCATTGTGTTTGACGTGTGTAATTGTGATCCAGACAAATCAATATGTAAAGTACTAGGATTAACTTTAACCAAAGGACCATAATTTAAATCACGATACCAATTAAGCATAAATAAGTAACTTAAAATAGAAAAAAAATGTACAAGTTGGTGGTATAAACCGCCCATTAAATATTAACAAAGATATGGCATAAACCAGCCAGGCAGCCACCAAATAAGTTAATAAGCAGAAAAATTAAAAAGTTAGTATGCAGATAAATTAAAATATTAGAAAGTTAATAAAAAAGTTAGTAAGTTAATAAACAAAAATAAATAACAAAAAATAAATAACAAAAAATAAATGAGAAGATAAATACAGAAAATAAAGTACAAAAAGTAAATTTAAAATATGAAAATCGAGAGAATCGACAAGCCGATTTTTCGCTCCGGCGAGAGAGAAGAGAAGAAAGATTATTTCATTAATGATTAAAGATTACAAGGAAATTAGGGAGAGTTTCCCCATTACGTTAGTACGTTAGTAAGTACAAAAAAATTAAAAATTAAAAGAGTAGAATATATACACAAAATATTTACACCATAAAATAAAATAAAATAAAGAAAATAAAGTGTAAAAAGTAAATTACAAAAAATAAATAAACAAATAAATAAAAAGGAGAGTTTCTCCCCACTAAGTTAGTATATACAGAAAATAAAATGGAGAGTTTCCCCCACTAAGTTAATATGTACAAGAAAATAAAAGGAGAATTACCCCACCGTACGAGAAATTAAAAGGAGAATTACCCCAACTAAGTTAATATGTACAAAAAAAAATAAAAAGGAGAGGTTCCCCCACTAAGTTAGTAAGTTAGTATGTACAAAAGAAAAAAATTAAAAGAGTAGAAAATATATACAAAATATTTACACCAGAAATTTGTTCTTCAAATCAGATCCCCGATAACGGCGCCAAAAACTTGATGCGAAATCAAATGTTACAAACCAGTCTACAAACTTGATGCGAGATTAATTGTTGCATTGCGAACCCAAGTGCAGGTTGTCTCAAGTAATAAATTTCTCGGGAGTCTGAGGTCAATCCATAGGGAATTGTTGAAGATTAATTAAGGTGAAGTAAATATTTTATTACTACAGTAAAAATTATTTACTTGGGTTAAAAGATCCATTCTTGGTAAATAAAGTAAATGTAAGATTAATTTCTTTTATAATTCAATTAGAATCCTCGCAACATAGAGATTTCAATCGGAAAATACAACGTTAAAAGTCTAATTAAAATAATATGCGTAATTATATTATGTTTCCAAAAAATATTACTACCACTTATAAATGGGTTAAAGCATTCATTGTGCCAATATTTTGTCTACAACAAATCAAGAACTCCACTTTATAAGGAAAGTTTCTAACACCACCACTTGTTAATGGGTTAAAGCATTCATTGTGTCAATCTCTTGTCTACAACAAATCAAGAACTCCACTTTACAAGGAGGGTTGCTAAATTGATTGGAAACAAAATAAAATACGTATAATGACTACTTGAAAATATATCATTTAAGCACAAAAGAGAAATTAATCTAACCTTATTTTATTACCAAGAGCTTCACTCTTTCACCCAAGCAAAATGAAACTTAGTTACTCATAAATAAGAAGAAAGAAAGAGAGTTGAAGAAGAAGAACATGACTTTAATTTAGAACAAAGAAAAATTACTACAAGAAAACCTAGTAATAAACTAGCATCATTTTGGTACCTAACACCTAACACCTTCAATGATCTGCCAAGGCCCCCTTTCATAGAGGATTAGAGATGCAAAATGACAAGGGGGCTGAGTCATTAGTGAGTGGATGATGGAAAATGAGTGGAAAATGCCAAATGACTTTTGGTAAGTGGAAAATTATGGAGATTCCTTGTCTCCAAAATCATTTAGCTCTGAAGTCATTGAATACGTCAGAATAAGCAAATGTTTCTTCATCAAAGTTGTAGGGCTTGATCTTGAATTTCAAATGGCTTTAGTTTGAGTCCAATATCATTTCTATAACTCTAGATACGTTCAAATTACTGTACACTACTCAGGCCCAGTCATAGCACCTCTATTCTAACTTGCAAGCCCAATATCACCCATTAGCCCTCCGATTCTAGAAAAGTGTTCAACATAAAAGTTATAAATATAGGTCTCAACTATTCAGCATCAAAATTTTAGCCCATTTGACAACCTCTAGCTCGAAATATGGCATGAACAGTACATATAGATCAACAGTTCTTACTTCAACCCCAATTTGAGTTATATACTCGTGTGATTGGGCCTTTGAGGTCTTCATGAAAGTTATAGAGCTCTCTCTTATCTTTAAAATGCCATAAGATTCACCTCATTTGACCACCTACATCCCAAGATATAGCCCAAATATAGAAACAACGTAAGACATAAATTATGCTGAAAAATTCAATTAAGTCCAATTTGAGTCCAAACTTACAAAACATAATCAAACTCAATCAATTAAGTAAATGGAGAGTGTAAATGACTAAAAATGAAGGCTTATTAATGTATCAAATATGTGATCATCAGCAGTGTATGTCAATTTAAAAAAATTAGGTTCGACTATTGATTTTGGGGACATGATGCTTGTAATAACCCTTCCAGTAAGCTTAAGGCCAGTTATGGTTGCCAGATCAAATAGGGTAGGTGTCAACATCCTGTAAAGAACATCATAGGAGTTGGTGATTCTGTTCCAGAAAAAGATGGAACTTGTTAACATAGGAGTATTGTACTCCATGCGTTCTCTACTCAACTGAATAAAATTGAAAATGCCAAGTGATTCCCATGCAGCTTTCTTGGCACCTTGGATTCTATCTACCCACCTAAGGTATAAGGATTTGGTGTGTTGACTAGAAGGGGGTGAACTCCGAAATACTTTAGGAAAGTAGGCAAAGAAGTCAGTTTTAAGGATTGAATGAAAGGCCAAGATAGATTCACTGTTGATACATGGAAAGAAAGATCGAATCGACTCATACTCATGAAAGGAAGAGTTGGCCCTAAGAATGCTAATCTCTCTTTGCCAATGATGAACGAGATCATTACCTGGGATTTCCAGAGCTTAGAGTTATCAGTGGAAGGGTCCAGAGCATAAAACATCCCATCTTTCTTCATTGGAGCAATCATGGTGGCAGCATTTGGCAAAACCACCACCTCCTTCATTTCAGAGCACGAGTGGGAGGGTTGAGTAGAGATGGTCTTATTAGAAGAAGAGGTCATTGATGTGTGAAAGTGAGGAGAAAGAAGATTTGTGGTTAAAATGGAAAAGTATTAGAGCTTCAAAGATTGAGAGAGAAGGCAAAGGGTTTGATGGAAGCTTCAAATCACATTAATGGCGCAAATAACACTGTGAGACAGAGAGCTCAGAAAAAAGAGAGAACGTACGCAGGGAAGTGAGTAAGCCAAAGGAAGATAAAGTAAAAAGGTGAAAACCCTTTCAAGCATTTAAGTAGAGATTTTCAAAAGAGAGAGTGAGAAAAAGGAAGGGGCGTAATTTTCCCATTAGTGCTGACGTGACGGTTTCGGCACATTTGCTATTAAAAGTCATCAATGCCTTGGGGTTCCCCAAATGGTGGAGCAATTGCTTAAGGAGGACGTGCCCACGTAAAATCTCAACAGTTGACTTGAACTTTAATTTTGAAATTCTGTATTTTATCCCTGACCGTACACATGTCTGTACTACGCAGAATTGATTTTGAGCAGATAATGCTCCAAGTCCAAATTCATTCGAAACGATGAATGCTTGAAACTATAAATATTTATCTCTCATGCTGCTAATCAATACACTTAAATTTCTTTCTTTTAATTGCTTTCTTTACATTCTTGTAAATTTACTTTTCTGCACTATATATACTTCTTTGTTTTTTGTCAATTGTCTTTACTTTGCTTTATTTTATTTCATGTTCTTTAATTTCAGCACTTTACATTACTTGTCAAAGGTATTTAATTGCACATTACGTATGTCATTTAAATTTCATGTCATTTAACTTGATTTATTTTATTAATTTTCTTACTCTTCAAAACAAAGTCTTTTCATTTGATGTTTTTTCTAAGTTGCATCAACGCATACATAATTCAATTTCAATTTACACAATTCTGTGTTTTTTTCAAAATTTCCCTTCGACATTTAATTCAAATATTAGTGTAGGAACTACAGAATCCCAAGACAAAGCGATTCCCTTCCCTGGAATGAAATCCAAAATCAAATTTATTCTTCAATAGAAGTTTACAATAAACAATTACCTATGGAGAAGAAATCAAACTAATTTGGTAAATGGTAAAGGACTTAACTTTAAATTTTTTTATTAAAACATATTGGGATGAACAATAGAACAAATTGAATTTTGAATTATGCATGATAATATAATAAGTGTATGTGTTTATGACTACATGATTCTGATTAGAATCAAAGGTTAATGAAGCAATCAAGATGATGTTGTTCGATTTGGGAATTACATAAGTGGTAGTTCGATTATAAATGTTATTTCCAATGAATGAATTGCTTTGATTAATGGCAAATACTTAAAATTATATAGACCAACAAATCATGAACTCAAAATTTCATTATAAAATGTCATAACTTCGATTCAAAAGTAATCAAAATATAAAATGTCATTACAAAATAAACATTCAAGAGTATTTATTGAAGTCTTGAATACAAAGTTCCCTAAGCATCTACAATTCTTTTCTTTTCCGTGAAAGCAACTTCGAAGGATGGAGCTAAATCCTGAATAGCTTGCTTCACACGGCTGCCTTCGACAGTCCACCACTGGTAGTCTTTAATAAGGGTTTGTTCTTGATGAACACAATCCTTGGCAAGGGCACAAAGTTCACTTTGTTGTTCTTCAAGTACTTGCAGTTCTTGTTTGAGCTCAACAATTCTCTCTTCATTCTAAGTCCTTGAAAGAACAGTAGTGAGCTTCAAATGTTTCATTTTGGCCTTAGCAACATTTACCACTAGTTGGTTTTTTTTATCGACTAGTTGTTAGTTGTTGGTGATAACTTGATCAATGCTAGGAAGTTAGTTTAGTAAATCTTTCATTAGGTCTACCAACTCTTGAACAACTAATTGGGCATTTGAGTTCAGAACGTGCTTGTTTCGATTTAATTGGTCAAGCAAGCCTAGTAGTTTTTGCTTCCTATCCTTGACAGCCATAATTTCTTCTACCCCAAGGCGTAAAAGGTCAGCCAGCTTTTTCAATTGTTGGGGGGCAGATATGCTTTGAACCTCAACCTCTGATTGATCTATGGAATGATGAGATTTCGAAGATACAGATCGTTTAGACAGAATGTCCTCAAGATGCTTCATGATCTCATTGTCTTCTTCCTCATCATTAATACACATAGCTTTTGCCTCTTCTTTGAAAGTGATTTTAGTTTGCACTGACTACACTTTAGTAGAGGCTGAAAGGGTAGCCTCAGAAGTCTGAATGGTCTCAATCGAGTTGGGGACTTCTGTAACACCCACCTTAGAGTATCACATTTAAGATTAAAACTTCTAAAACTTAACCTAAGTTATAAAAGCTTTAACCTTGTATGACACGAACTCCAAAATTTCCTTTTAGTGGATAATATAAATTTACCAAACATTTAGAGATTATAAAATATAATTAACTGATTAACACACATTACATAAAATAACATAATTCACTAATATTATTTAATACATAAGATTTACAAAACTCAAAACTTATACCCAACTACCATATAAAAACTCGACCTAATCCAAGCCCAAAAACCTAAAGAGAAAGGTCCAGAACCTGATCATCTCCCAGATCCTCTACAGGTATGTTCTCTAGTCGAGACGTGTCTCTACGGATAGGAGTCCGAGCAGTTGACTCCATAGAGTCTTCTCTAGGCAAATGGTGAGCAATATCCCACAGTTCTCTAATAGACATGGAGAATTCTACATGTACATAAGCGTTATATGTAACAATAGGGATTCCATGGTAGATCCTACTCTGGGATAGGGTCACCTCTCTTATATAACTAAAACGATGAGTATCTGGGTCGACATGCCAGACATCAGTGCCTCCGTGGAACTACGCTTGCACGTAATTAGAGAAATCCCTCTTTGCAGCCATTGCAGATCGATCAAACAAAGTTAATCCAACTCAAACCTAGGCAATCCAACCTCGTCCTTCTTACGATCTTTATCAAACATAATCATAAAAACATAATAGACAAACAATACAGCAAAGAGGTGAGATCCCCTACATCGCATACCAATATGGCAGCAAGAAATGATAAATATACCAACACAGTTCAACATACAATCCATAAAATAACATAAAATCAGCAGATATATTCATGATATTTAATAAATAAATAATCCAATAAACTTGTAATACAATATCTGGCATAATGATAATACCACAATAATATTATATCACAATAATACTATATCACAATAGTATAAATGCTGACTATGCATATGAACAATATGTACACTGACCATGCATAACAATGCAATACTAATCATACCACATCCACACTAGACAAACCCCTACTCTATGGAGCTAAACTAACATTAGAGAGAATGATCGGGAGTACATGTCTGTATATCGTTAGCCTCAAACCATGTGCCAAGAGATCATTTCAAAGTGTGCAAAATGGCTTATACAAGACACTCTCAACCAAATCATGAACCAAGGAGCCACTCCGTCAAGATCATCGGTGCATTTGCATCGGATACCACGGCATAGTGGTGCTACCAACTGGCCACATATAACATTCCGTGCCCCGACGCCTTCAAGATCAATAATTGATCGCAACCACGCAATTCTCACCCAAACAAAAGTGTAAATTCAACTCCTTGTCACAACAAAACAATCTAAACGACTTTCTATGCAAGATTGATGCCTCAATGCATACTTACACATCAAAAAGATGTTTTCTCATAAAAACAAGCCACCACTGGCCGAAACCATATTTTCATAAATCTGGGTCTAGTACGTCAGCCCGACAGCAATCCGCTGTTCCTTTCAATCGCATAACACTTTTATCGCATTTTCACAATCGCGTAACATTTTTTTACATTTTCAAATTACGTAAGTATTTTCCAACATTTTCAAATCGCGTAAGTATTTTCAAATGTTTTCTAAATCACTTAAGGATTTTTAAACATTTTCTCAATTGAGTAGCGATTTTAAATCATTTTCCTAAATTACGTAGCTCAAAATCACTATTTTGGAAACACGTAAGGTTTTATCACTATTTTTCAATTGCATAAAATATTTCTTAACATTCTAAACTTAATTTCAAAACTTTCCATATTTAATATATAAATTAACTCCAATTCCATTATTTCTTTACAACATCTTTTTAAAATAATATTTCCTAACGTTGTTCACAAATACTACGTTATTCTTGACTTAACCAATTATAAAGAATTCTTTTCCGTGTTTAATAAAATTTGAATCTCATTTCCAATAAATTTCCTCTTAATAATACTTTGTAATATTTTTTTCACAAAATTTTACACTTCCATGATTTAATCAAATATTATAGCTCAAAGTTTTCTAACGTGCTTCAAAACCCAAGAGGTGAGCTATACGTCAGTAAACTTTAACTTATAAATTTATTTCCCATCATGACCTCAATTCATTAATTTAATTAATTCCAAAAATTAGTTTACTTTCTTTTTACATCTCCAAAATTCACTAAATTGAGTTCTTGTTAATTAATCCTTTAAGACTACACTTGAGAAAATATTTTTGGTCTAAAATACCAATTCTTGGCATGTTGGCCGAAAATCAATTGATATTTCATAACCAAATATTTATTCATTTTCTATCTCATTTTTCTTTATAAAAATCTTTAATCCGATTACTTGTTACATAGTCATCTAAAATCCACACTTAGTAAAATAGTTTAAGTGATTTGCTCCAAAATACTCATGGAGGCCGTGAGCCTCTTGGTTCTTTGAAACCAAAATAGTTTTCCTTCCCACATGATTCTTATCATATACAACATATTACTCATGATATTTCTACTATTACATATTCATGCTTACTATTAAAGCAATAAAATCATATGAAGCATTTAATCACAATTCAATTAAAATCATACCACCTCACATAATAATCACTTAATAAAAATCATGCATAATTATCAAAGAAATAAAATCACATATAACAACACATAGCACTTAAACATACACAATCAAATGAATAAATCCTTTAAGGGATTTTTCACCCATAACACAAACAAATCAATTCCCTCACCACCCATCACCACATATGGCCGATGAGGTTAATCTCCTTCTTACCTTGATTAGCAACCAAAAAGCTCCCAAAACTCCTCCTTGTAGGTTCATTCCCCACCACAAACAAACCCTAACATTTCAAACAAATACATCCATCACAACCAAGACTTAAAACAAGACAACCATGAACTCAAATCATGATTTAGGGCTTTAGAAACACAAAGGGGTAAGAAAAATCAAACTTTACCTTTGAAGCTACAAACTTCAAACTTGGAGAAAAACTTGAAAATGGTAGAACTAAGTTATAGAAGCTTGGATGGTGTTTTCATGGTGTTGGGCGAGAGGTTGGAGAAGAAAGAAATGGAAAAGCTTTGGTTTCTTGAAGAGAGAAAAGAGAGAAAAGATGAATAGTCACAAAGTTAAGAGAGATAAAATGAAACCATGCACTCCAAGTGCTTGGCCGTGAGGGTGGTCATCCAAAGGAGGGGTCAAAGTTTTTCCAAGAAGCTTTGTGAAGGTCAAAACTTGTTCTCCAAGCTCTCCTCCCATTGGCTAGCCACTAAGCTTGACCAATTTCTATTGGTTAGAGATTTTTATTGACTATTCAATAACTTAGCAAGCAAGCTTGCTTCTCCCATTGGTGCACACATAAAGCTTGTCATAATTAGCTTCTAAGATATTTAGGCTTAGATATTTTCACCCAGATATTTTACGTGATATTTTACTAAGATATTTTACTGAGATATTTTTCGTTAGATATTTATCCTTAGATATTTTATTAGGTGAGTCATCACAGAGAAGTCTCTAGAATGTGTGACTTACTGTGACGAGTCATAGGGTGAGTCAGTGTTCTACAACCTTCTAGAATGTGGCGAGTCACTATTCTAGAACATGGCGAGTCATCGCTTCTACAAGCTTTTAGAACACGCTGAGTCATGGTGTTAATGTGTCACGCAAGCTTCTATTGGTCCTCCACGATGAGTCACAGCCGCCAAGTTTGACCAGCTCCTCATTGGTGCATACAAGGTGAGTCACAACTACTAAAATCTTTTGGAACATTCTAGGATACGCAAGTCACCAGCTTAGTCACCTAGGTGAGTCATTAAACGATGAGTCATCATTCTAGAATATGCGAAATATTTTTATTTGACAAATAAATTCTAAAAATTAAAAGATTTAGAACTGTGTCTTTCGGTTTTGGGTTTAGTAAGTTCCCCCGGCCCCGAATAAACAGTCTAAAATTTTCCCGGCCTTGAAAAATATTATTTTCCCGGCACCGAGCAAAACACATGAAAAGATCAAAAATAACAGCAAAACAGTCAAAATATATTATATAGAGCACAGAAATCACAAAATCAGTAAAATCACATTTTATTAAAAAACAAGAAATTTCGGGGTGTTACAACTTCGACTTCAGTAGGGATGTTTGTTTCGTGTGGAGAATTGATGTTTTCTAATTTCATTGAAAGGAAAAAGGGTTATGATTCTTGTATAAAAATCTCAGTCATTCTTATTTAACGACTTAAGGTAAAAATATCAAACTAGAGCATTAGTCTCCATGATAGGGGCATCTGATATCGGTCCAGCTTTGGGAACTATGTTTTCCTAAAAAGAAGTAAGCAACAAAGTTAGAATTGTTCGAGACAAGCAAAGTTTTTTAAAAATAAATTAAAAAATTTTGTAAACATATCAAACCTGAACATTAGCTTCGATGGGGATGTCTTGAGCCCCAATGCTAGTTTCTTTTTCAACTTCAACCTCAACATCAAGCAGTCCGTTGAAGCAGGAACTTAAGGCTGAGGTTATTTCTAGCCTAGGTGTAAATTCACTTGGGAGGAGATTCGAATCCATTGGAGGAGAAGGAACTAGTGATGGAGTCTTGAATCCTCTTGAGGACGCATGAGTAGTTTCCCTATGCACTAAGGGGGAGGATTCTTGTTTGAAATCAAGATAGTTAGCTATATGTTGAAAAGCTTTCAAATATGCAGAGGTATAAGAAACTTACCAATATGGGTTCAGTTATTTGGGTAGCTGAAGCTAAATTAGCACTCTTCGAAGAAATTGGCTCTTCGTCCTCTTGGGAGGAGTCCTCAGAGCTGTTAGAGGTTATAACATATGCTTGTTTCGACGCTGTGTGTTTTAATTGCCTAGTTTTCATTGGGCTTTCTTCAACAACTTTTCCCTAAAATAAAAATGAATCGAAATCAGAAATGTAAAAGGAGTTGATCAAAGAAATTTAAGTTTCAAATGACCTTTTACCTTGGATTATGGATGGGCAACAAGTGTAGCTTCTTTGATCATCATTTTATTTTTCTCAGTAAATTTTGTTTTCAAAGGTGCTGGGGCAGGCTTCTTTAGAGGTCGAGATGAAGAGGTTGTCTTTACCGAGGCTTTCAATTTGGTTTTTTGGACTTAGCTTTGCCTCGAAGGTTCATCCTCCCAGTCTCCATCTTCATGTAGATTCTTCATCACTTTGGTTCCTTTCGAGACTACAATGATAAGTGAGTGGTTAGTAATCAAATCGAAAAACAAAGAATTAAAAATTAAAGACTTAAGACTTTACCATATGGTGGGTATTTTATTACTCAAGTTTGTCCAAAAATTGGAACTTGGCAGTTTTTCAGATAGCAATTGGCAAAGGTTACTTATCATTTCTTTGACTCCTTGCCAGCACCCAACACTCCACTTTTGGGGTCTGGATACCAATTGGCCATACCAAAAGGAGCATTGGGAAGTGGAGGAAACTTTAGTGGGGTTTTGAATTCTTAGAAGCCAAAGGATTTGAAACCAACGCACTAATGAAACGAGCGTAACACAATTGGTGATGGAAGCAATTGTGATGGTAACACAATTCGAAACCAACGCACCATTGAAACGAGTGTAACACAATGCACGTTGTTTCGAATCCTTGCTCAGCCACTCGAACCACCAGTCTTAAGTTCCGAGGATCGTATTTGACTTTAAAGAATTTCTCAAAATTTAGATATTTCTTTAAGGTGCATACCTTTTGTTTTCTTAGAAGTAGCTACAGTCTGCATAGAGGAGCTTGCATTAATAAATCGTCAAAGGCATTCTACAAATGAATGCTTTTGTAAGGAGTAATATTTTTCCCACTAGTTTTCGAATCCTACAGTTGAGAAGAATGATTGTTCACACTCAAAAGGGTTAAACCACTCTCTCATATCAGTATTCTTCTTGATGAACTATTTGTATTGTGCAAAATCTTTAGCTTTTAACTCGCAAATTTGATGCTTGTCTTTAAGTGAGATAGGAGCCAAGATGTATTGTGAAAACCCAAATTGTTTGGAGACACAAAAGGGTAGGTAGATTTGGAGACTATAATCCTTTGACTTGGGATATCCAAGAAAAAGGATCGAAGTGGTAAAGGTGTTACTCTAAATATTATGGTTTTCAACCTGTGGTCCAGGAGTTAAGCACAGATATGGTTGTCGAAACCATTCAGGGCCACAGTTTCGAAGAGCAAAGGGAAAAAAATTAAAGTTGTTTGATTGGCATTTCATGTTTAGGAACAATGAAAAGAAGAATTTGAAATCCTCAATTTCACTGCTTGATTTTGAGGTATAGTAAAGTTGGGACAATTGAGGACTTTCGATTGTGGTAATATTGGTCGAAGGAGATGAACTTTGGAGATGAGGTTCGAGGATGGCGTTGAGCCAAAGCTACAACAACCAGTAAGGACCTCCAAGATTGGTAAGTGGTTTAGTTTATAATCAAAGTAAGTTAATTGCCTTTGTAATCAAAGTATATAGTTGGGCAAGAATCAATTTGGCTAAACAACGTGGAGAGCCCTCATGGAGAATGACGGCTAAAGGAAGAAGTGATTTTGGAATTTGGAGAGACCTAGTGTAGAAAACAAAAGCACTAAGCCAAAACATCAAGAAGGCCATATGCTTTGCATTAGAGACTTCGTCAGTTCGGAGATAGTTGTTCTTGATGGAGGAAGTGTAAGTTAACTTCAAGAAGTTGGGCTCAATTGTTGTTGTAGGACTCATGGTGCTAGTAATTACCCTGCTAGTAGCTTATGGCCAGTAATGGTAACCATGTCAAAAAGGGTAGGGGTCAGCATCCTATAAGGGACATGGAAAGAGTTGGTAGACCTGTTCCAGAAGAATAAGGAACTAGTCAGCATAGGGGCATTATATTCCAAATGCTCTCAGCTTAGCTGGATGAAATAAAAAATACCAGCTGCTTCCTAGGTAGCCTGTTTGGTACCTTTGACTCGATTCAACCACCTAAGATACAAAGATCTGGTATGGGAATTACTAGGTGGTGAACTTTGAAAGATCTTCCGAAAATAGTAAGAAATCAATTTTCAAGGAAGAATGAAAGGCTAGGATTGACTCTCCTTCAATACAAGGGAAGAAAGACTAGATGGACTCATATTATTCTAGAGGAATGGTAGGTCCAAGAAATGCTAGTCTTTGTTGCCCTATATTGAAAAGAATCATCACTTGAGTCTTCCAAAGCTCAAAGTTATTAGTTGAAGGATCTGGAGTGAGAGAGATTCCACGTTTCTTCAATGGGGTGGTTACTATGGCAACGTTGGGCAGCTCCATGATTTCTTCTGTCTCAGAGTTTGAGAGAGAAGCTTGAGCAGAGGTTGTTTTGGAAGAACACGAAGCCATTGTTGTATGAAAACTTCAAAGAATATGTATTTCTTAGGAAAAAAGAGAAGGTAGAAAGGCTTGCAAGAAAGCTCTAGGAATTAGTAATGGCAGAAGGTTGCGCAGAAGAGATTCAGAGAGAAAGCAAGAAAAAGAAGTAAAAAGGGAGAAACCCTTTTTCATTCCTTAAATAGGGATATTCAAAAATAGAAAAGTGAAGAAAAAGGAGAACGTTCGTACAATCCATTAATGCTGACTTGATGAGGATACGGCTGAAGCCATTTTATCCATTAAAAGCCAACGTTGGCTTTGTAATTCCCCAAACACTGGAGGCAGTTGGTTAATGGGGGAATGGCCACATAGTAAGTGAACAGGTTAGTGGGGTTTTGAATCAAAATTAAATTTTTTTCCATCTGACCTTTCATTTGCCTGCCATATGCAAAACTAACAAAGTGGATAAAAGCTGTCAGTTACAATAGAAAAGAGAATGCTCAAAAGATAATAAAATATTTCTCTCAATACTTCAAGAATAAATATTGGGGGGTATTTGTTAGTATAAAATAACATCTTTTCGATTCAAGGGACTTCGACTATTTATCGAAGAGTTATTTTGTGACTACATGATTCTGATTAGAATCAAAGGTAATAAAGTCATCAACGTGCTGTTGTTCGATTTGGGAATTACAAAAGTGGTAGTTTGAATTGAAATGGTACATAGCAAAACTAAAGTGTTAATTTCGACTTCACGCTCAAGATGATACTTTCGATTTCGTAAGTATCAGTAGGGACCTTGAGTGAATCTTGTAGATTTAAGACTTCAGTGGTTATTAGAGTTGAGGTATTGAGATTTTGATTTTGTGTCAAAATCAAGGAAAAATGGAAGATCTCGACTAAAAAGCTGCAAATGATAGAAGATTCAACTATTGAATTCAAAAAGAAAGATTTTGAATTTGAAATAGAAGTTAGCAGTAGTTATAGATCAAGCTAATACAAGAATTGCTGATAAAAATTGAGCAGTTACTTATTGTACGAGGATTGCTGTCAAGAATTTGGTGGTTACTAGATGAAGATTACTAATTATTTAACAGTCATCTTTGTTTTAGACATATGTCAAGATCTTGTAAAAAATGGTACTTAGTTAATTGGGAAGTCTATAAATACCAAGAGGATGGAAACATTTAGGATTTGGGAATTTAATACTTACAAGCACTTGTTACTTAACGCTCTCACGTCCTTCACTCCTTGAGCAAATTCAACTGTTCTCACTAATTTACTTCTTAAGCATAAACGCTTCCATTTCGAATTACATAACCTAATGTTTTATTCGAAGGACCATATCGAATCAACAAAGTTTTCCCTAGTAATGCTTCTTTAATTATCAATCTTAGTTCTAACGAAAGAATTACTCTAATAAATAGTAAATACTTAAAAAACATGTAGGTGAACTATTGAATTGAAAATATCATTGTAAACTATTGTTATAATAATTTCAAGTCAGAATGTATTCGAAATAATTGTCAAATACAATGGCAAAATTCGAAGTCACTTAGTAAATGGTCCCCAAATTAGGAAAGACCTTATTGAATCGACAAAGTCTTTACTGGTAATGTTTATTCAATTATCCATAATAGTTTTAACGAAGGAATTACTTTGATATATGGTAAATACTTAAAAAACATATAGCCAAACTATTATTGAATTGAGAATATCATTGTAAACTATTGTTATTATAATTTCAAATTAGAATGTATTCCAAATAATTATCAATTACAATGGCTAAATGAACAAAAACTACATTTGAAATACAAAAAAAACTATTCAAGTTTTGATTGGAGAAGCCCCTAAGCTTCCATCGCCTTCTTCCTTTCTATTGAAGCCGCTTCGAATGTAGGGGATGATTTATCCAGTGCCACCTTGACATCTTGGCGTTCGACAATCTGATTCCTGTAGTCATTTTGAAGGTCTTGTTCCTGGACTGTGAAGTCATCCAAAACAACTTAGATTTGTTGTTGATGCCTCTTCAGTTCTCCCAATTTTTTTTTTAGGTCAGCAATCTTCCCTACATTATCAGCCATGTGTTTTCTACCGGTTGAAAGAGTGGTGGAGAGCCTTGAGCACTTCTTCTCGACCATTCCCAGGCCAAACAAAGTACCAAGTTCTTTGAGGAGCAATGACAGAGACACGTGCTGCACCTCGACTTTAGAGCATGCAGTTGAAGGATGAAATTTCAAAGGTAATGAGGTCTTCCCAGAAATAATATCCTCAACTCTTTTAATAGGGTCATCCTCATCAACTGCTTCTTCTACATTCACAACTTCTACCCCTTCATCAATGCTCATTTCGGTTGCTTCGACTGGTGGCTCAATTTAAGCAGGAACTTCATGTCATGTTGTTTGCGGGGGGATCTCTATCACATCTGTTGGTTGAACTTCACCTTCAATTGAAGTTGGTATCTCAACTTCATGTCGTGTGACCTTTTTCTAAAATTGAAAAGGACTTGAAGTCAGAAATGAGATAAATTGAATAGAAGAAATAAATGGTTCAATTAAGTCTTACCTTGGATTGTTGGGGATATGTTGGTACAGGGTCTTCGACCACTAGAATTTTCTTTTCCACAAGTTTGGGCTTAAGAGGAATATGAGGAGGAGTAAGAGTTAAGAGTAAATTTCTTCTTGGGTTGAGACGAATAGGCTGTCTCCACCGGGGCCTTCCATTCAATTTTCTGAACCTTCTTGGGCCTTGGATGTTCATCCTCCTCGTGCTCTCCCAAATCTTCTATCACCCTAGTCCTTTTCGTGACTACATTGGTAAAAGATTAGAGCAGGACCCTCATCTCCTCAGTCTCAAGGCTAGAGTCAGAAGATTGGAAGAGGAAGTTCTAGAGGAAGGTGAAGCCATTGATGCGTAAGAGCTTCAAGGGGCTCACAAGAAAGCTTAAGGAATTGGCAGAGGGCTGCGTCAAGAAGAAATAAGAGAGTGCAGAAAAGAAGTTAGAAAAGCGAAAACCTTTGTCACCCTTAAATAGGGATTTTTTCAAAAGAGACTGAAGAAAGAGGGAAGAGGAAAATGTGCATTACTTGTGTACACCCCATTAAGTGTTGACGTGATGAGGGCACGACTGAAGCCGTTTTGTCCATTATAAGCCATCATTAGCTTTGTAACTTCCCAAAAAGTGGAAGCTGTTGGTTAATGGGGGAGTGGCCGCGTGATACTTCAACATGTTAGTGGAGTGATAGTGAGAAAAGGAAAGGGCACAGTAATCTCATTAAAACTTACGTTAATAGGTTCGGCCATTTTGTCATTGAAAGCCATTATTGTCTTCGTGGTTCCTTAAATAGTGGAGTAGTTAGATAGTGGGGGAATGGCCACATAGTGGGTGAATGAGTGACTGGAAGTTTGATTTCAAAATTCCATATTTTGCCCCTGACCTTACACATACTGGTTCTCACTAGGACTGATGTAGCGCAAATAAAGCTCGAAGACCAAATGCAATCAAAACGTTAATGCTCGAAACTAATTATTTGTATCTCATACTCCAACGATAAATATTGGGGGCATATGTTGATATAAAAATAACACCTTTTGATTGGAAGTAATTTTGAAGGTGTATTGGAAGACTTGCATGAATATAATTCATCAAGTTCAAAATATGCATGAATCCTAACTCTGTTAGCATCGAATTTGTAATAAACAAGTATTGGTTTCGATTAGAAGTCAAACATGATCTCAACTAAAAGCCACCAATGATTCAAAAACACTAAACCATAAGCACTAAACCCTAAATCATATAACCAATGTAACTAAATTAATTATGGTCTACTTAGAGTAATTTAGTAATCATCACTTAGTTAGAAAAAAGCTACTAAAATAATAATTAGGCAATAGAAACTAACCACTTAGTTAGACAAGACTTGGTTTGTAATAGGATGGTTTAACCACTAGTTAAAATCTAATTGGATATCTAGTAAATATAAAAGGAAGAGTGTAACGCCTTTACTATTATTACTATTAGTATATCCGGATTTACACCAGAGTAACAACAGTAAGCACATCACTTAAATTTTTACCACAAAAATTTGAATATACTTTTCTTAAATATACGAAAATATGAGCCTGTACGGGTGATATAATATATATATACTGAAGGATGGCTATACAAAGAGTACTTTATAGTAAAAAAATATATATACATCAACTGCCTCCAAGGCATTGTTCATACATTTCTTTATACAAAATACTAAGTCTAAAAACAAATAACTTCGTCTATCCATGTCATTGTGCTGCTGATGTTGAACTTGGAATTATCATAGAATACATATATATAATGGGGTGGAAATGACTAATTCTCAGTAGTTCTATTATGAAAACATGTCATCACAATAGTTTCAGCTGTTTTGGGGAAAAATACTTTTCTTTGAAATTCAATTTGAATATATATATATAGTTAGAAGCGTGGCGAAAGGCCAAATCCGGTTCCTTCTCTTCCCAAAACAGAATTCCATTTAATAGATTTCAAAAATATGCTTTATTAGCAATACAAATTTCAAACATAAGTAATACTAGTAATTATACCAAACACAACTACTAAGATATCCACTTCATACAAATATTCATATTCAGAAAGTAACAAGCGTACAAATATTTATATTCAAACACAATACAAATTTCAATCACAAATAGTTTTTAGAAATTATTTCTAAATACCAATACTGTGGTACAATTTCATTCAATTATTCAGATACACATTCAAGTCATATCCTGATATACAGATACATTTCTAATCTCAGTGCTTAATCCAAATACTCGCTATCCCACAGAACCCATATCTCGAGCACCACAAGGGTTGGAGCCACCTCACTTAGCTTCGGTTCTATATACTCATAGTAGGGAGTGATTCAGGGCCTCACACTACCACTAGTATCCTATGAGGAAATTAATATGTGAGGATTATACTGATACTGATACTGTGAGGAATTTATACTAGAATGCTTAATTCACAAGATCAATTCCATTCAAATTAAGTTACTATAATATCTCAAGTATCCAATACCAAACATTCTTCTTTCTAAATATGTAATATACTTATTATTTCATTCACAAATAGTCATAAAAAGTAAATAAAAACATAAGTTCAACTCCAATTTCTCTTTTTATAAACTAAAACCGTGTGGGTTAGTCAAGTAACCATATCACAAAAATTAATATCTTAACTCATCAACCAATTTCACAAAGTTAATTCAAGAATCAATAGAAGAAAAGAATAGGTAAAAGCAAATTAAGCTCCACCACCATTCTATTTTGGTCGTGACTTCCAATAACAAGAAGGCCATGAATTGGATTCAAAAATCAAAGAAAAAGATCAAATAAAGAGAAAGATAGCAGCCCCCTACCTCAAATCCACTAACTTGCCAATACTTTCTTTCCTTCCTTGCCTTTGATTTCTCTTTGTTTTCTCTATTTTTTTCCTTGTTTTTCTTGGGCTGCTGCTGTCTCAACGGAAAACAGAGAAAAGAGGTAAAGAATGGAACGAAAGAAGGATGAAAAAAAGTGAACAGGAAGTGGAAAATGGAGGATGAAAAAAATGGAAGGTCAAGTCTGAAAAATGAAAGCCATGGGGGTGATTTTCTCCTTGTCTTTTCTTTCCTCTCCTCACGCTGCTACTACCCCTATTTTTGGGCTAGAATTTTCCATACCAAGATGAAAGAAAAAGGAAGAAAAATCTAGAAAAAGAAATAGAGAGGTTGGCGGTGGATTAGGAAAAGGTAACTTAAAATTTCATACTGAAACTTTTGGATCTACGACTTATATTTTAATTTTTTTAAAATTGAGTTTTCAAGTATCCATAAGTATTAAGAAAAAATTTAGGACTCATCTTAGTCCTCCGATCCATTTTCCCCTAATTTTCTATGTACTACTATTTATTAGTTAAACTTTATTACTCGGTCCCAAGTTAAATTAAGCCGAGCGATTAAGTAATATACTTACTAATACTTGTCTTAGTTAATATTTATACCAAAATATTCTCCATATTTTACTTGTCATTTTCATGAAATTTCATAATTTTCTGAGCTTCTTCGCTATCCCAGCTATTTCTCAGCAGTATCCTTAAAAATACCAAACAAGCTCTATTGCTCCTCTAAAATTTTGTAAAAATCTTATTAATTATTCTTAGCTAGGAAATAAAATTTTCATATTTATTTACATCATATCAATTGATTCAGCAAATACTTTAATTATTATATTATATTTGTTGTTATAGAATTATGCTCAAACTAGTTCAGAAAATTATCTGAATTAATAGATAATTCTTACTAGCCATACTGAGCTTCTATAACTTTGATCAGAGCTGTTAGGTAAGGAGGATGTTATAATTCTTCCCCCTTTTTATAAATTTTGTCCTCAAAATTTGCTTGCCTTATATAAAAGTTCCAAATAACTTCAAATTATATTGAATTTATGTCATTATTACTCTATAACACCTTCACTTAAGAGATTTATTTTCTTCTAAACTCTTTCACTACCCCATCTAAGATCTTCAGAACTTTGCAATCCTATTGTAAAATTCCTAAAAATACTCTCCTATTTCCATTCCAAGATTTCTAAGAGTTGCCAAGGTCTAGATGGCCCTTGATACTCTACCTTAATATTTTATATATATATATATATATATATATATATATATATAAAAGACATTTGGACATATATTCTATTATTTTCTTTTTCATACTTGACTACCAAAACATCTTATTGAGGTTATGATACATTCGTGTCACTCCAAAATGGATGGTATACTTGCTTTTATGGGCTTTTCTTGTGCAGCTTTGATTTAAGTTCTCAATTATTTTGAATCTCCAATCTATTCAAACCAAGACTATGGGGTAACATAGTCATTGCCAAACTCAAGTTTTTATAACTTTCTAATAATTCCATTTCTTACATCATCATATAGAATACTTGCAAAAGTTTTCTGCTTAGTGTATCGACCACTACATTGGCCTTATCTAGATGACACCTCAATTCACAATCGTAATCTTTCAAAAACTCCATCCATTTCTTTACCTCATATTCAATTCCTTTTGATCAAATAAATATTTTAAACTTTTATGGTCACTAAAGACCTTAAACTTAACATCTTATAGATAATGTCTCTAAATCTTCAATGCATCTCTAAGTCTTCAATGCATAAAGCACTGCTACTAATTCCAGATTGTGGTAAGATACTCTTCATCATCATCTTTCACCCTTCTTCTCAAGTTATATATTTCATCATATCTTATATCCATCATATTCGTTCATTTCTATAATATCTTTTTATACCTCATCAATCCCATATTCAACACATTACTTCATTCTTCAAGTTCCTTAATTCTATATAATACTCTTCATATCTCTTACATTATAAATCAAATGCCTCATGCTTAACCATGTTTCCTTTCTTCATATTCATCATATCTCTTTCTTTGATATTTCTTATCCTTTTTCAGAAGGTATGGAGGGAATGTACTTCCTCACAGTACCATCCTATTCTCATTCATATTCTCTTGGCAATATTCTATTTTCAAGTTGATGAACTTGAACCTATTTGTGACACTGCTAGGTATGTCACACATAGCTTTTCCATATTCAAGGTAACCCAAACCACAACTTATGAGGAAAATATCATCCTCATTTCCAAGGTTATGGATGTGAGGGAAATACCATCCTCACATACTATGATAGGGAGGGAAATACCATCCTCCCACTATCATTTCATTCTCATATATACGCTTGGTAAGTGAGGGAAATACCTTCCTCACAATACCATGCATACTAGGATCACCTCTACCAACTAGAAAAAACTTAAGTGAAGAAGGAGAGGGCATCATTCATCCCCAATCCTCCACTACTCCGAAAGGAAAGGAAATACCATCCTTAACCTTCCATTCTAACCAGAGTGAGGATCCATTCCTTATTCTATACTCAATCCAAGATCACCTCTAGTAGAAGAGGGAATATATGTCCTCGACTACCTTTCACCTAGGGAAAAGATTCAGGTAAAGAGTGAGGGAAATACTATCCTCAACCTTAATAACTCCGGTGATAAGGGAAATGTCATCCTTAACCACCATTCCTCAAGTCTCACCCAGGTCATGAGGATAATCCTAGATAATAGGTTACCCATAGTACTCATTCTGTAATTCTTTATCACTTTATATTTCTTTGTTTACCTTTTTAACTTTTCCTTGATTATCATGAGAATAAAAGCTCATACTTGCACCTTTAGTTCTACTCAACTTAAAGAAGTAACTTATCCATAAAGATAGGCAACTCATGCCAATCAAACTTAGAATAGTGGGTTTCATACACCCGATCATCACATCTCATGTGGAACTTGATGCAATTCTAGATTGCTCATGATTTTAAACACTTTTCTAAGGCATTCCCAACTAGGGGATGCAACAAAGATTCTCACATGTCTTGGTATTTTCTGTTTCAGTAGCCTAAAAAAGATGATTTTCAAGAATGCACCAATGCATATTCTAACTGCAAAAGTTTTGAAATTTTACAAGAAATTAGACTTATCTATTATCTTTCAAATGCAACAAACCTCACTTCATTTGGCTAAGTGTGGCAAATGTTATGCCACATTATGCAGAAGCTAAAACAGGGCACTCACTGTTTTACCCGAATCTGACTTGACTTTGAATTGAAACTAGGAACAGATGAGAAGTGTAAAAGTTTTGAAATTTTTACCTCTTATAGCCTTACATGCTAGCTTCAAAATGCCACTAGTCTCATACAAATACGACCTTGTATCAAGAAATTATGCAATCTGGTTTACTAGGTGCTAAAATGCTTATTTCTATAGAATCTGTCCCTAATTCAAATAGAAACTGGTACCATTTGGGTTGGTATAAAATTATGAAATTTTTACTACATTAACCTTTGTATCTTAGCTTTCAAATGCAATAAGAAGCAAGCCATTTCAATATCTGTAGCTCAAGTTATGTAACAAACTTCACAGGCTGTCAGGGAATTCTGCAGAAATGTGTTCTGCATAATCTTTGGGGCAGAAGCTGTTTCTGCACAATTAGTTTTCGAACCAATTTCTAACACTTCTAAATCCATTACTAGATGGTTTTCAACCTCAACTGTGATCTTTAATTATGTCATAAACGTTATACATCTATTTTAGCTTGTGTAAGCATAGATTAAAGCATCATCCTTCACACTAAAACTCTTTTCTCAAATTCATCATCATAGGTTTCTATGAATGCCTCTAGGTTCATAACTCATAATCTTACATAGAATAAGTCTTAAACCACTATTTCAACCATTGAAAATAGATTCCCTACTTAAGTAACATCATACATCCATCAAAACATACTTAAAGTAAACTAAAACCAAACTAGAAATTCAAATCTCCAACTTGCTACTGAGCATCAACCATAATCCCTAAGCATCTTGTAATCCTCATACTTCCTTTTAATCTATTCAAACATGACTTAAATGAATCAAACATATGAATAAAATTTAAATAGTTTCTCAAACTTTGCTTCGTACTACTTCACGATCATATTTCCCTACTTAAGTTCTAGGAATGCCAACTCTTTCTCTTCTTGCAACTTCTTTGGAGAATATTAGTCCAAGCCATGTTATCTTAATCCCAGTATTTTCCTTTAAACTTCAGATACTAGCCCACTAATGCTCAACTTCTTCTTTTAACATTTAAATAACAATTGACACCCTTGGATCTCCCGTGCATCACATCGCTACAAATAGTTAGCTACATTTAAACAACAACTTCAGATACTAGCTGCTTGTTTTCTCACAGCGTCAGCTATATTTTTAAAAGTCTCTAACATGTTTGGCACACTATTGCCAGTGGGATTCTACTATTTTGGGTTCGCTTGGTCGATGCTATTATCTCTTGCACACGCCGCCCATTATATATTGAGTTGGCCAGACTCAATATTATGTAATAGTGTCACAGTTAATCATAACATACAAACTCAAGGCTGTTATACAATTCTACCTATGCGTCTCATCATTAAGACAAGACAAATGCATAACAAACGTAACTAGTCCATACCTCAGCTCAACAGGAAGAACTGCTCTGATACCAAAATGTAACGTCCTTACTATTATTACTATTAGTGTATCCAGATTTACACCTGAGTAACAACAGTAAGCACTTCACTTAAATTTTTACCACAAAAATTTGAATATACTTTTCTTAAATATACGAAAATATGAGCCTGTACAGGTGAGATAATATACATATACTGAAGGATGTCTATACAAAGAGTACTTTATAGTAAAAAAATATATATACATCAACTGGCTCTAGGGCATTGTTCATACATTTATTTATACAAAATGCTAAGTCCAAAAACAAATAACTTCTTCTGTCTATGTCATTGTGCTGCCGATGTTGAACTTGGAATTATCATGGAATACATACATATAATGGGGTGAGAATTACTAATTCTTAGTAGTTTTATTATAAAAACAAGTCATCACAATAATTCCAGCTGTTTCGGGAAAAATACTTTTCTTTGAAATTCAATTTGAATATATATATATATATATATATATATATATATATATATATATATATATATATATATATATATATATGTAGTTAAAGGTGGCGCAAGGTCAAATCTGGTCCCTTCTCTTCCCGAAACAAAATTCCATTTAATAGATTTCAAAAATACACTTTATCAGCAATACAAATTTCAAACATAAGTAATAACAGTAATTATACCAAACACAACTACTAAGATATCCAATTCATACAAATATTCATATTAAGAAAGTAACAAGTGTACAAATATTTATATTCAAACACAATACAAATTTCAATCACAAATAGTTTCTAGAAATTGTTTCTAAATACTAATATTGTAATACGAATTTCATTCAATTATTCAGATACACATTCAAGTCATATCCTGATATACAGATACATTTTTTAATCTCAGTGCTCAATCCAAATACTCGCTATCCCACAGAACCCATATCTCGAGCACCACAAGGGTGGGAGCCACCTCACATAGCATGGGTTTTATATACTCATGGTAGGGAGTGATTCAGGGCCTCATACTACAACTAGTATCCTATGAGGGAATTAATACATGAGGATTATACTGATGCTGCTACTATGAGGAATTTATACCAGAACACAGGATCCCCCTTCCTCACAAGAGGTCATCTCCATGGTTCAAATGAAATTTCGAATACCCTGCCCTGATACAGGATCTTCTTCGAATCCACTATACTAAGTGACCCAATGGTTCATATACTAAAGGATACTGAGTGGGAAAACATGGACAATTACCTCCCCATTCAGGGATAATTGTCCAATTCTCATTCTTAATTCAATTTCAAATTCTATTATTATGAGCACTAATCAATCAAACATTCAACCAAAATACCATTCTAGCTCATCCTTAATAATTTAAGGGAGCATATTCTCAAATTTACAAATATATAATTCAAATTCCATTCTCAAGAGCATTGATTATTGAATCATTCATACAATACATACTTCTAGCTCAATGTTAACATCAAAGGGAGCATATTCTCAAATTTTCAATATCCATCTCAAATTCCTAATTCCAATACACGATGGTGCAATCAGAGCACATTCTCAAGTCCATTATTCATTCAATACAAAATGCTTAATTTACAAGATCAATTCCATTCCAATTAAGTTACTATAATACATCTCAAGTATCCAATACCAAACATTCTTCTTTCCAAATATATAATATACCTATTATTTCATTCACAAATAGTCATAAAAAGTAAATAAAAACATAAGTTCAACTCTAATTTCTCTTTTTATAAACTGAAACCATGTGGGTTAGTCAAGTAACCATATCACAAAAATTAATATCTTAACTCATCAACCAATTTCACAAAGTTAATCCAAGAATCCAAAGAAGAAAAGAATAGGGAAAAGCAAATTAAGCTACACCACCATTCTATTTTGGTCGTGACTTCTAACAATAAGAAGGCCATGAATTGGATTAAAAAATCAAAGAAAAAGATTAACAAAGAGAAAGGTAGTAGCCTCGTACCTCAAATCCACTAACTTGCCATAACTTTTTTTCCTTCCTTGCCTTTGATTTCACTAATTTTTTTCCTTATTTTTCTTGGGCTGCTACTGCCTCAACGAAAAATAGAGAAAAGTGGTAAAGAATAGAATGAAAGAATGATGAAGAAAAGTGAACAAGAAGTGGAAAATGGAGATGAAAAAAAATGGAAGGTCAAGTGTGAAAAATGAAAGCCAAGGAGGTGATTTTCTCCTTCTCTTTTCTCTCCTCTCCTCACGCTGCTACTACCCCTGTTTTTGGGATGCAATTTGCTGTAGTAAGATGAAACAAAAAGGAGGAAACATCTAGAACAAGAAAGAGAGAGGTTGGCAGTGGATTAGGAAAAAGTAACTTAAATTTCATACTAAAACTTTTGGATTTGCGATGTATATTTTAATTTTTTCAAAATTGAGTTTTCAAATATCCATAAGTATTAGGAAAAAAATTAGGACTCATCTTAGTCATCCGATCCATTTTTCCATAATTTTTCATGTACTGCTATTTATCAGTTAAGTTTTATTACTCGATCCCAAGTTAAATTAAACAGATGGATTAAGTAATATACTTACTGATACTTGTCTTGGTTAATATTTATACCAAAATATTCTTCATATTTTACTTGTCATCTTCATAAAATTTCATAATTTTTTGAGCTTCTTCACTGTCCCGACTATTTCTCAGCAGTATCCTTAAAAATACCAAACTAGCTCTGTTGCTCCTCTAAAATTTTGTACAAATCTTATTAATTATTCTTAGCTAGGAAATAATTTTTTCATATTTATTTCCATCATATCAACTGATTCAGCAGATACTTTAATTATTCTATTGTATTCATTGTTATAGAATTACGCTCAAACTAGTTTAGAAAATTATTTGAACTAATAGACAATTCTTACCAGCCATACTAAGCTTCTATAATTTTGATTAGAGCTATTAGGTAAGGAGGATGTTACAAAGAGAATAGAAAAGAAACAAGAAGAACACTCCCAAAGAAGCCAAGCAAGGAGAAAGGAGGTATAAAGGAAGAAAAATAGGAGAGAAATTTGAAGAAAATAGGAATCTTCAAGTTAGCAAAGAAACAAGGAGATTTCAAGTAGATCAGGCTTCATGTTCTCCTTTCTGTTCAAGTTTTCTCAAACCCAAGAGGTAGGGGAACTACTAACTTTTCTAACTAGGTATTCATGACTTAGTTAGAAAAAAACTACTAAAATAATCATTAGCCAATAGAAACTGACCACTTTGTTAGACATGAGTTAGTTTGTAATTGGATGGCTTAGCCACTAGTTAAAATCTAATTGGATAGCTAGAAAACATAAAGGGAAGAGGACAGAAAAGAAACAAGAAGAACACTCCCAGAGAAGCTAAGCAAGGAGAAATGAGGTACAAAAGAAGAAAAATAAGAGATAAAGGAATCTTCATGTTAGCAAAGAAACAAGGAGATTTCAAGTAGATCAAGCTTCAAGTTCTCCTTTTTGCTCATGTTTTCTCAAGACCAAGAGATATAGGGGAATCATAGTTTTTCCTATTTTGCTTGACTTGTTCTTCTTATACAAGTGTTTTACTATGACTAAGAACCATGATTTTAATGCATAGAAATTTTGTTGATGCTTGTTTTGATGCATTCAAACTCTTGGGTAAGTAAGACCATATTTTGTGATCTAAATGGGAGAGTGGCCATGTGGTACTTGAACTGGTTAATGGAGACTTGAGACAAAATTACTGATTTTACAATCTGACCTTTCATTTGCTTGTATAACTCAAAATTGACAAGATGGATAAAGATTCAAAGTCAGTTATGATCGAAAAGGAATGCTTAGAAAGAATAAAATATTTATCTCTCAATACTTCGAGAATAAATATTGGGGGGCATCTGTTGGTGAAAAAATAACACTTTTTCGATTTAAGATATTTTGACTACATGCCGAAAGGTTATTGTATGACTCTTTTATTCTGATTAGAATATAATATAGTCATGTACATGACATTGTTCGATTTGGGAATTATCTAAATAATGATTTTGATTTACCATAGTCTAATTAGTGACAATCGAAATATTATGGTAAACAGAAGCACAGACAAGGACACAGACACAAGCCATGATACGGATATGGATACGGGGACATGCCAATTCAAAAAAGTGTCTGACATAGACACGCGATATATATATATATAAATTAATATCAAAGTAAATTAAAGAACTTGGTTTATGTATATGTATAATTGTTAAATTTGAGAAAAATATTCATAATTCATTAATATCATTCCTATAAGCTTGAAGATTTACAATATCTTAATATATGTCATCTATGCCAATATTTGCTATCTAGTAAGCCCTTCCCAAAAAATATGGAGCATAATTTCTATTGACATTTTCTAAGAAATCTCCTAAACTAACTTCTCCTAATAGAAGTAACATGTATAACTACATATGCATCCAAAAAAATTAACTACAGGGAATAGTGGTGTGAGGCAAGCCTCGGTGACGACAAAGTGGACAGCTTGGTACGAGTAGAGGTAGAAGGAGTAGATGAAAATAGTTATGTGTGAAAAGATAAAACTTAAAAAGCCTAATAGTGGTGTGTAAAAAGATAAAACTTAGAAGCCTAATAGTGGTATATAAAACTCAAAGATTGGTAAGAGATATAGGTGGCTTAGGACGTCAGTCATGTGTTTGGGCTTGAGTGGGTTACGGGCTTAATAATTGGATGTTAGTCATGGAAACTAGTTTTTTTTTTTAAAATATTAATGGGTCGTCTCCAAATCATGTCCTATACGTGTGTCTAAGACGTGTCCAAGCGTGTTCGAGACCTGTCCAAGTAAAAAATAATAATCTTTTTAATCAAACACATTCGGACACGTAGGACACGTGTGTCGCACGTGCATCCACATTGAGTAAAATTACATTGCTCATCCTCTTTGCCTATCCTTTTCCTCTTTTGAAGATTCTTGATGATATGCTCAATGTGAAACTTGGATTCAGTAGTCTTCATAATTTTACTCCTCTTGACTAAAGTGAGAAAAATCTATTAATCTCCATAGGCCTGACAAATCTTTTGATTTCTTTTCCTTCAATCCAAATTCAACCTTGACACACTTTCAATTTTCGTTGGGTTGAGCCTAATATAAGAGAAAAACTCGAAGAGTTCTCCAAACTTTAACTCACTTCATATTATACAATGGACATGTCCCCTTGTTTTAATTTCAAAAATATTCCATTTCTTTATCATCTTGTATATTTCTAAAAAGATACTTGTCTAAGAAAGTTTCCCAAAATACCTCCCACATTACATACGTATGTACAATTTCCAATAATCTTATTGAACTCCTCCACCAATTCTCTGCCTTATCCATTGCCTTAGAAGTTCAACCAAATTAGGAATTTTCTTAATTTATTTATTTATTCTTTGAGTCCCTTCCTTTTGACACATTATAAGAGCAAAACATTGCCAAATCTTCTAAGATGAACTCGATTCGATCCATGTGAATACATGGTTTCTCCTTATCGTGTATAATGTTTCAATTTTCATCCTAATAATATGCATCTTCAACAGTTTAAACCTTTATAATTACCAAGTAAATTTTGAGCGTTAGGGTCTTATAGAATGGAAAAAATCTAGCCATATACTTGTCCACATTAGCTAACATGTGAGCATGCATGAATAAAGATCTAGCTTCAAACATTATCTTATTTGACAAAATGTAGGATGCCTTCTCATCTACCGAAGAATATGATTTCATTCTAAAAAAGTAACATTTCACAAGAAGATTATTGGGTACTTCTTCTTTTCTAAACTTTCTATAGAGAGCATCAGCTTCTTGAACACTGGTCCTAAATTCCTTATATTCCTCTTTTCAACAAATTTAATAACCAAAACATTGTCATCACCTAGAGATTGATGTAAGTGTGTCCATGTGTTATATAAAATAAGGCACATTGTTATCATGTAGAGATTGATGTAACTGTGTCCATGTGTTATATAAAATAAGGCCTTCGAACTTCTAGCTCCCAACTAAAGAAACATAACAGTACTATACATGTGGCTCATGAAAATCTTGTTCAATATACAATTGTCGTTCCCTTTCATAGTTGATGTATCTTTGAAAACTTGCAAATTCAACCAATTTATACCTCAAACTTACAACTTCCTATACTATTCTATTCGAGTTACCACTTGATCTCATTCGAAAAGAATACTATAGAAAGACGAGCTAAAAACTTCAAAATGACAACTTAGTTACTCTTTTAATTTGTACCAATTTCTTAATTCTATAATATCTAGCGACACCAAAGAATTGGAACTCAAAACAAACTCTGAGGAATATTTCCACATTTATAAACATATTTTTACAATTATATAGTCATAAAACATAACTCGATTTAGATTTTTTTGAAAGTTATGACCTTCAAAAATACTTATCTCAAAACAAATTGGAAGATCATACTACTCCCTATCTTGATGAAGAATCCTCCATGGACCATCTTTCATATAATATCATGGTTTTACTACATGTATAGGGCCATAGCTTAATTAGTTATAATCGAAATATTTTAGTAAACAGAATGGCATATCAAAGTAATTAAACTTGTTCAAAATACAAAATGACAACAACAAACTATCAATTAGATAAAATGTAGCTTGTAATTATTTATCATTGCTATAATATCAACATACCCACCAAACAGGGCCAACAAAACAAATAAAGGATCTATAAAGTGTTCAAAATAAAAATGGCATACTAAACATGTCAAATATAAAACATTAATTACAACCCAAAAATAAAATATCCCAAAATAGTGGAGTACTTGGATAGTGGGGGAATGGCCACCTAGTGGCTGAACGTGTGAATGGAAGCTTGATTTCAAAATTCCATATTTTGCCACTGACCTTCCACATGCTGGTTCTCAACAGGACTAATGTAGCGCAGATAAAGCTCCAAGACCAAATGCAATCGAAATGTTAATTTTTGAAACTAATTATTTATCTCTCATACTTCGAGAATAAATATTGAGGGAAATCTATTGATATAAAAGTAACCCCTTTTGATCGAAAATAATTTTGAGGGTGTATTGGAAGACTTAATATGAATATAATTCAAGTTCAAAATATACACATATCCTAACTTTGTTAGGATCGAAATTGTGATAAACAAGTATTGGCTCCGATTAGAAAAGTCAGAGATGATCTCAACTAGAAGCCACCAATGATTCAAAAAATCTTAAACCATAAACACTAAACCCTAAACCATAACTAAAAATGTGACCAATATAACTAAATTAATAATGGTCTACTTAGAGTAATTAAGTAATCATCACTTAGTTAGAAAAAAACTACTAAAATAATCATTAGGCAATAGTTAGACATGACTTGGTTTGTAATTGGATGGTTTAGCCACTAGTTAAAATCTAATTGGATAGCTAGAAAATATAAAGGGAAGAGAATAATAGAAAAGAAACAAGAAGAACACTCCCAAAGAAGCTAAGCAAGGAGAAAAGAAGTACAAAAGAAGCAAAAAAATGAGATAAAGGAATCTTCAAGTTAGCAAAGAAACAAGGAAACTTCAAGTAGATCAAGCTTCAAGTTCTACTTTTTGCTCAAGTTTTCTCAAGACCAAGAAATATAGGGGGATCTTACTTTTTCCTATTTTCCTTGACTTGTTCTTCTTATACAAGTGTTTTACTATGACTAAGAACCATGGTTTTAATGCATAGAAATTTTTTTGAGGCTTGTTTTGATGCATTCAAACTCTGGGTACTATAAAATGAAATCCCTACTTAGGATTATTGGGATTGGATGTTTGATGAATTAAATCATTTGGATGAAAAAGAGTTAATTGTTTTTGAAAATTTGATTCGGCAAAAAGAAAGAATTGCAAAATTCTACGACCTTCGAGTTATGAAAAAAGAGTTTAACATTGGTGATTTAGTTTGGAAGGTTATTTTTACCCATGGAGAGAAAGTCGAAGTTGTTTAGAAAATGGTCCCCAAATTGGGAGGGACCATATTAAATCGAAAGCATTTTTTCAGGTAATGCTTATTTGACTTTGAGTACTATTTCCAACGAAAGAATTACTTCGACAAAAATGGTAAGTATTTAAAATTGTATAGACCAACAATTCATGAAATAAAAATTTCATTATAAATGTTATAATTTTGATTCAAAAGAAGTCAAAATTTAAAATGTCATTACAAAATTAACATTGAAGTGTTCATTGAAGTCTTGAAGTCAAACATGCCCAAGCATCTACAATTCTTTTCTTTTCCATGGAAGCCACTTTGAATGATGGAGCTAGATCTTGAATAGCTTGCTTCACATGGTTGCCTTTGACTATCCACCTCTAGAAATCTTCAATAAGGGTTTGATCTTGACGAGCACAATCCTCAACAAGGGCTCAAAGTTCACTTTGTTATTCTTCAAGTATTTGTAATTCTTGTTTAAGCTCAATAATTCTCTTTGCATTCTGATTGATTTTTTGCTAGGTCGTTGAAAGAACAGTAGTAAACTTCGAGCATTTCCTTTTCGCCTTAGCAACATTTACCATCAATTGCCTCATTTTCTTGAGCAATTGCTAGTTATTGCTGATAACTTGATCGAGACTGGGAAGCTTGGTGGGCAAGTCCTTCATCAGGCTTATCTACTCTTGAAGTACTGATTAGGCATTTAAGTCTAAAAAGTGCTTGTTTCAATTGGTCAAGAAGGCCTAACAGTCTTTGCTTCTTATCCTCAACAGCCATGACTCGATCTACCCTAAGGGCAGATATGCTCTGGACCTCGACTTCCGAGTGAGCTGTGAAATTATGAGATTTCGAGGATATAGACTATCTAGATAGAATGTCTTTGAGATGTTTCATGACTTTATTATTATCTTCATCATCCTCAATACACATAGCCTCAACTTCTTCTTCGAAAGAGGTGTCAGTTTGCGCTGACTAGACTTTAGCATAGATTGGAAGGGCAATCTTTGAAGTTTGAATGGTCTCCATTGAAATAGGGATTTCGACATTAGTAGGATGGATTTTTGCATGTGGAGGACTTTCGTTTGCCTGCATCATTAAAAGGAGAAAACATGACAATTTTCTTATCAAAAAATTTAGCCATTCATGTTTAATGGTTTGAAGTGAAGATGACAAACCTGAACATCGATCTCGATGATGGGGACCTCTGAGGTGGGTCTAGCTTTAGAAACAATGTTTTCTTAAGAAGAATGTAGAAATAAAGTTAAAATCATTCAAGACAAGTAAAAGACTGAATAAATCTCTAAAGATATCAAACCTCAAGATTAGCTTCGATGGGGATGTTTTTAGCTCTAGTGCTAGTTTCTTTTTCAGCTTAAGCCTCAGCATTAAACAGTTTATCAAAGCAGGAACTTAAGGATGAGGTTTTTTCTGGCCCAAGTGTAAATTCACTTGGGAGAAGATTTGAATCCCTTGGTGGAGAAAGGATTGGGGAAGGAGTCCTGAATCCTCTTGAAAATACAGGACTGGTTTCTTGTGTTTTAAGGGTGAGGATTCCTATTTGAATTCGAAAAAATGGTTAATTGCATGCTGAAAAGGTTTTGAATGTAAAATAAAAAATTAAAAAAAAAATTATTACCAGTGAAGGATCAACTATTTGGGTAGCTGAAGCTAACTTAGCACTCTTTGAATAAATTGGCTTTTCATCCTCTTGGGAAGAATCCTCAGAGTTGTCAGAACTTATAACATGTGCCTCTTTCGGCGCAACATGCTTCACTCGCCCATTTTTCAATGGGCTTTCTTCAATACCCTTTCCCTAAGACCAAAAGGAATTGAAATCAGAAATGAGAGGAGTTAATTAAGAAATTTCTCAAATTTCGAATGCCTTTTTACCTTAGATTGTGGGGAGGTCGCAGGTGTGGATTCTTCGGCTACCTTTTTCTTTTGCTTAGCAATTTTTGATTTTGAAGGAACTGGGGCAGGTTTCTTTACAGGTTGAGATGAAAAAGTTACCTTCACCGAGGCTTTTGATTTGGTTTTTTGAACTTTCTTTGGCCTTGGAGGTTCATCCTCTCAGTCTTCATCTTCATACTCCATCACTTTAGTTCTTTTCGAGACTATAATAATAAATACAATGGTTAGTAGTCGAATTAAAAAACAAAGAAATAAAGGTTAAAGACTTAAGAATTTACCATATGGTGGGTATTTTATTACTTGAGTGTTTCCAAAAATTGGAATCTACTAGTTATCTAGATAGTATGATGCAAAAGTTACTTCTCGTTTCTTCAAATCCTTGCCAATATTCAACGTTCCACTTTTGGGGTCTGGATACTTGTTTCCCATACCAAAAAGGAGCATTGGGATGCAGAGGGAAATTTAGTGGGGTTTCAAATCAGTCGAACGAGGCAAAAGGATTTGAGACTAACAAACTAATGAAATGAGCGTAACATAATTGGTGATGCTCTACTTTCTTTTGTTTCAGGACTTGCTCAGCCTCACGAACCACCAGTCTTAAGTTTCGAGGATCATATTTAACTTTAAAGAATTTCTCAAATTTAGAAATTTCTTTAAGGTGCATACCTTTTGTTTTCTTCGAAGCTGCTACAGTCTGCATAGAGGAGTCTGCATTAGTAAATCATCGAACACAATCTCCATATGTACACTCGTTTAGGGAGTAATATGTTTTCCACTAGATTTCAATTCCTAGAGTTGAGAAGAAAGACAGCTCACACTCGAAGGGGTTAAACCATTTTCTCATGGTGGAATTTTTCTTTATGAATTTTTTATATAGTTCAAAATCTTTGGCTTTTGACTCACAAATTTGGTGTTCATCTTTAAATGAGATGGGAGCAAGAATGCACTGTGAAAACCTAAATTGTCTCAAGATACAAGAGGGTAAGTAGATTTGAAGGCTGTAGTCTTTCGAGTTTGGATAACTAGGTGAAAGGATTGAAGTAGTGAAGATGTTACTCCAAATGTGGTTTTCAACTTGTGCTTCTGGAGTTGAGCAAAGATATGGTTGTTGAAACCATTTGGGACCATAGTTTCGAAGAGAAAAGGGGGAGAAGTTAAAGTTATCTGAGTGACACCTCATGGAAAGGAATAATGAAAAGAAGAACTTGAAGTCCTCAACTTTCCTGCCTGGTTTTGTTGCATAGTAAAGTTATGAAAATCGAGGACCTTCGATGGTTTTGAGAGTTGTTGAAGTATTTGAACTTTGAATATGGGGTTCAAGGATAGCGTTAAGCTAAAGCTACAATAACTAGAAAGGCCCTCCAAGATTAGTAAGGGGTTTAGTTTCTAATCGAAGTAAGTTAATTACTTTCGTCATTGAAGCATATAGTTGGGCAAGAATCAATTTGCTCAAACAACATGGAGAGCCCTCATAGAGAATGGTGGCTAGAGGAAGAAGATATTTTGGAATTTGGAGAGACTTAGTGCAGAAAACAAAAACACTAAGCCAAAACATTAATAAGGCGACATGCTATTTATCAGAGACTTCATCAGTCTCCACAAAGTTGTTCTCGATGAAGGTAGTGTAGGTTAACTTCATGAAGTTGGGTTTGATTGTTGTAGTAGGACTCATGGTGCTGGAAATTACCTTGCCAGTAGGCTTAAAGCCAGCAATAGTAGCTATGTCAAAAAGAGTAAGAGTCAGCATTCCATAAGGGACATAGAAATAGTTGGTAGATCTATTCCAGAAGAATAGGGAACTAATCAGCATAGGGGCATTGTACTCCAAACGCTCCCTGCTCAGCTGAATGAAATCAAAAATACCAGCTGCTTCCCAGAAAGCTTATTTGGCATTTTCTACTTGATTCAACCATCTAAGATACAAAGACTTGGTATAGGAGCTAGTAGGAGGTGAGCTTCGAAAGATCTTTGGGAAATAATCAAAAAAATAAGTTTTTGGGGAAGAATGAAAAGCTATGATTGACTCTCCTTCGATGCAAGGAAAGAAAGACTTGATGGAGTCATATTATTCAAGAGGAAGGGTTGGACCTAAAAATGATGGTCTTTTCTGGCCAATAGTAGAAGGGATCATTACTTGAGTCTTCCAAAGCTCAGAGTTATCAATAGAAGGGTCTAGAGCATAGGACAGTCCTTGTTTCTGTAGTGAAGTTGTCACTGTAGTAGCATCTGGCAACTCCCTTACCCTTTCAGTATCAGAGCTTGAGTGAGGAGCTTGAGTAGATGGGGTTTTGGAAGAAAATGAGGCCATTGAGGTAGTAGCTTTTGAGTATGGAGGAAAAGTTCAAAGAGAAGGGGCTTATAAGAAAGCTTTAGAAGTTAGTAATGGCAGAGGGTTGCCTGAAGAAGAAATACGAGAGTGCAGCAAAGAAGTTAAAAGGGCGTAGACCTTTGTCACCCTTTAAATAGGGATTTTTTCAAAACAAACTAAATAGAGAGGGAAGAGGAAAACGTGTGTTACATGCGTACACCCCATTATGTACTGACGTGATGATAGTACGATTGAAGCCGTTTTATCCATTATAAGCCATCATTAGCTTTGTAACTCCCCAAAAAGTGGAGACTTGAGACAAAATTACAAAATTTGCCATGTGACCTTTCATTTACTTGTATAACTCAACTGACAAGTTAGATATAGATTCAATGTCAGTTATGATCGAAAAGGAATGCTTAGAAAGAATAAAATATTTATCTCTCAATACTTCGAGAATAAATATTGGGGGGCATATGTTGATGAAAAAATAACACCTTTTCAAATTATGAGATTTCGACTACATTTCGAAAGGTTATTTTATGACTCCACGATTCTGATTAGAATCAAAGGTAATAAAGTCATCTATATGACATTGTTCAATTTGGGAATTATCTAAATCATGATTTCGATTTACCATAGCCTAATTAATGATAATCAAAATATTTTGGTTAACAGAAGCGTAGACACAAACATGCGATATATATATATATATATATATATATATATATATATATATATATATATATATAAATTAATATTAAAGTAAATTACAAAACTTGGTTTATTAATATATATAATTGAAAAATTTAAGAAAAAAGAAATATAATTCATTAATATCATTTCTATAACTTTGAAGACTTACAATATTTTAATATATGTCATATGTACCAATATTTGTTACCTAGTAAGCCTGAGCCCCTCCAAAAAAATATGGAACATAATTTCTATTAACATTTTCTAATAAATCTCCTAAACTAACTTCTCCTAATAGAACTAACCATGTACAAGTACATGTGCATCCAAAAAAATTAAATATAAGGAATAATGGTGTGAGGCAAGCCTTGGTGACGACTAAGTGGACAACTTAGTACGATCAGGGGTAGAAGGCGTAGTTAAAAATAGTGGTGTATAAAAAGATAAAACTTAAAAGTCTAATAGTGGCGTGTAAAAAGATAAAACTTAAATACTGGTAAGAGATAATAGTGGCTTAGGATGTCAGCTATGTGATTGGGCTTGAGTGGGTTACGGGCTTAATAAATGGATGTTAGTCATGGAAACTAGTTTTTTTTTAAATATTAATGGGTCATATCCAAGTCGTGTCCTAAACGTGTCTAAGCCCAATTTCTGAAGACAGAGATAATGGATCTCGAATAGAAGCTAACAAGTATTCCAAAAATGGATCTCGATTAGAAGCCAACATGTATGGGATAACTAATGGTGCAGGTGGTAACAGTTTGTGATTCCTTGGGAAATTATTGATTTGACTTCATTCGGAATTAAATATCCTTTAAAGAGGAAATTAGTTTCGCACTATTTCCCAACCGCTTGCTATTATCGTGACCAATTGGAGATTAAGAGCGTTTAACGTGGCTTTTCGGCATGCAATCCGTTCACCTTTTGCGGAGCCAATTGGAGTGCTTCATTCTCTCTATAAATATAGAACATTTACACTGAAGTTGGCATTCTCTTCGTTGTATCCCTTTTGCCTTGTGATTCTGTTTGAGGATGATCCTCTTTCTGAGAATAATTTCCCTTCCATTTTTATACTTATATGGAGGGTTGTGTGCCCTGCGAAGGTCATCCCCTTACTCTTTCCAAAATTATTGAAGATATTTTCTTTCTAGCAACCAATTCTTTTGGTGGAAGCCTTTCTTTCTCAGCATAAAGTTTGAGTCACAATGCATTTGAAGGGCAGAAGCCTTTCTCTCTTGGCGTATACTTAAGTGTTTAGTCAACTCGGTCTTGTTAGGATGGAGTGAGGCTTTTGTTGTGGTGCATAGGGACACTGGAGGGTGCTCTGTCCTTGTTTTTCTTCTTTACTGGGTGATTTGAAGGCACCAAGCCAGCCCCTTGAGAGGAAAGATCCTCTTGAAGCAACTTAGGGTGATCTGTTTCCTGGAGCTGTGCCTTGGGGAAGTGGCGGAAGCTAGCATTTCTTGTCACTAGAGGAGTCAGGGAAGAATAATTTGGATGAAGCGACTTCGGGCTTCGGAAGTAGTGTCCTGTTCCAATTTGCTGAAGTTTTTCAATGCTTGGTCAGCAGGGAAGAGGCAGGTGTTGGTTTTGGAGGAACTATGGATGTGATAATGGCCTAAGGTGTTCCAACGGTTATGTTGGTTCCATCCTCAAGTTTCCCAATGGTCACTCTTTTATGAACACTTTTCATTTATTTTTCCTTCTATTTTTTTGTAAAAGAAGATGACGTATGGAATAAAAAAAATAAAAAAAATTCTTATTTGAACTTTACCTTGTATTTCTTCCTTTCTATTTTTCCGCTTTCCACTATTCTCATTACTCTCTTTCTAACGGAGTGAGTCCAATGCTTACCCTGTAGTTATATTAAGCTTGAGTTCCTGCTTCCGAGGACCATGCTTCTCATTAGGCAAAGAATTCTAACTTGATCATTTGGGACTAACCAGTTGGCCTTGCTCGAGTTGCTAGGGTCTATTGAAAAATTCTATGGTCCGTGAAAAATTCGAAGTCACTTGGTAAATGGTCCCCAAATTAGGAAGGACCTTATCGAATTGACAAAGTCTTTCCTGGTAATGTTTATTCGATTATCCTTAGCTCTAACGAACGAATTACTTTGATTAATGGTAAATACATAAAAAACATGTAGGCGAACTATTCTTGAATTGAAAATATCATTGTAAACTATCGTCATTATAATTTCAAATCAAAATGTATTTCAAATAATTATCAATTACAGTGGTAAAATGAACAAAAATTACATTCGAAATAAAAAAAAAAAATCTATTCAAGTTTTGATTGGAGAAGCCCCTAAGCTTCCATTGCCTCCTTCTTCTCTATTGAAGAAGCTGCTTTGAATGTGGGGGATGATTTCTCGAGTGCCACCTTGACGTCCTAGCATTCGACGGTCCATTTCTTGCAGCCATTTTGAAGGTCTTGTTCTTGGACTATGAAGTCATCCAAGGCAACTTGGATTTGTTTTGCTACTTCTTCAGTTCTCCCAGTTATTTTTCGAGGTCAGTAATCTTCTCTGGATTATCAGCCATGTGTTTTTTACTAGTTGAAATAGCGGTGGAGAGCCTCGAGCGCTTCTTCTTGGCCTTGGTCACTTCGTTCACCAGATTAGCCTCTTTGCCTAAAAGTTGGACATGATCAGCTATGACCTTTTTGAATATGGGAAATTTGGTCCTTAAGTTGTCACATAAGCTTTTTACCTCTCGAACAGCTTGTTGGTTGTTTGGGTTCAGTTGTTTGTTTTAATAAAGCTGTTCGAGGAGGTTGGCCATCTTCTACTTATGCACTTCATTGGCCATAACTTTGTCCATTCCCAGGCCAAACAAAGTGCCAACTTCTTTAAAGAGCAACGATGAAGACACGTATTGCACCTCGACTTCGAAGCGTGCAGTTGAAGGACGAGATTTCGAAGATAATGAGGTCTTCCTAGAAATAATATCCTTAAGTTTTTTAATAGGGTCATCCTCATCAACTGCTTCTTCTATGTTCACAGCTTCTGCCGCCTCATCAATGGTCATTCCAGTTGCTTCGACTGGTGGCTCTCCATCGCATCTATTGGTTAAACTTCAACTTCAATTGATGTTGGTATCTCAGCTTCAACAGCAGAAGTTAGTTCAAACTGGGGCTTGTGCTTTCGTATAACATCGAAAGAAGATTTCATGTTACATTATTTAAAAAAAATAATTAATTCAATTTTTCAAGTTTAAAGACTTTAACAAGTATCAAACCTCAGCTTCAGCTTCCATGTTGGGGAGCGCAGGTTCAGGTTCAGGCACTGGAGTGAAGTTTTCCTATAACAAAAATATTTCAACTTAAAACAATTCAAGAAAATTAAGATCAAGTTGAAAAACTTTAGGAAAGCAGAAAACCTGAATAGTTATTTCGATGGGAATATTTTGACCAGCTCCAGTGCTCACCTCCTTTTCGATTTGGCCTTCAGCATCAAACAGGCTATCGAAGTGAGCACTAAGAGCAGATGATGCTTGTAACATCCTAATACAGATATCTAGATATATCCTAAATATACAGAGATATATAAAGATAACCAGTATCAGAGATGTCACTTCTACATACTACACACTAACATATATCCATAATCACAACTGCGTAATTAAAGAAAGCCTTGAAAGATTGCAGAAAACTTAAACTTATACATATATATACAACAGTTACCACAGAAGGGCATATTTTAATACATACAAAATAAATATAAATTGTATACATAATAGAAAAGCATATAAAACTATACTAGTCTTCATGGTTCATCTTCATTCCCTTAATCGGGTCTACACCTGGATTTACATGGAAGAACAACTAGGGTAAGAATTACAATTCTCAGTAAAAGCAATTCCAATACCAGCTACCTATAACATTGTATAACAAATATAATAATTGCTATAACTACAAACATATGAGTTTCCTCCACTAAAATTCATAACTGCACACTACTAAGTAATGTGGTCTAAACCGATAACCTATATACCGTTAGGTATAGACAACTGCCCATACAACTAGGAATACTAACACCAACAGACAATGCCCATACAACTGTCCGTAAATGCAATGAGAATGATATGTAGTATGATTATGTCTAAGAAAGATCCTAAAGATATGCTCGTACAATGTTTTGTTTTGAAATACATGTAAAGTTTTATGTTGAAAATAAAGAAGTTCATTAGGAACTGGTTCAGTATATTATCCCATGATGGAGACCAATGAAGCTCCAGTGAAACCCCAATGGGCCCAATGCCCAAAGAAACACTGCGAGGACTTGGAGGCCCAATGACAAGGTCAAGAGCTAAGAAGGCTAAGGAGGATTTGGACAAAGTAGTCAACCACTTTCTTTCACTGAAGCCCTTTCTAGAAGAAGAAGCACTCAAGATGGTCCAAATGATCCAAGTTGATGAAGGGCCCAAATGTGGGGACATGATTTCTTCTTAGTCAATTTTATTTAATTATGTATTTGAACCTTTTAATTTTCTCAGTTTTGGTTCTTATTTTCTTTTTGGGTTAATTTTATAATAAGGGCCTATTGTTTGGGCTTAAGTTGCGCATAATAGAGCTAGGGTTTCCAATTGGGCCTAGGCCACATTTGCACTAGGATTAGGTTTTAAAATGTACTAGCTTGCTGCCTCCTTTAGCTAGACCTAGCTGCATACCTAATGCCTATAAATAGGCTTGTGTTTACTGTATTTGGCACTTTTTGACTTAGAGAATAATATTGCACTCCTTTGTGGGTTTTGAGAGCTTAGTTCTCTTGGGTTCTTAGTAGAGCCATCTTGGTTCTTATCAAAGGTTTCCTTACCTTTGTGGCGAATCTTCGCTTGACTTATCACTCTCCAAGAGTGTGGCGTCTTCTTCCTTCCATTCCTTTTCCTTTTCCATCTTTTCCATTTTTTACTATTTACGATACTGTTTACGCACTATTTATGGTACTGTTCATGCACTGTTCATCGCACTATTCATGCACTATTCACATTACTATTCATCCTTTTATTGTTTAATTCTTTAAAATACAAAATCAACTCAAGAACGATCCGTAAAAATAATATGCATCCAACTTGGATCATATCATATGGTATCTAAGGCCCGGATTCTTTAGTTGATAGAGTTCTTGTTTTGTTTTTTGTACTTGTTCGTTATTGCTTTCCAAACATCAAGCACCATTGCTTGAATGTCATAATTATACACAATCTTGATCATCATTGATCTCTGCCATTTCTAAGAATTGGCAACATTCTTTACTTTCCGTTCTTTACTTTTTGCCATTTAAATTTCAGTCCTTTTATTTTCTACCTTTAATTTCTGTTCTTTAATTTCTACGCAATATTTACAGCTTTGATCTTATCAACTCTATATCCATTGCTGTTATATGTTTTATAGCACCTTAACTTGAAAGGAAACTCCTAAATACATAATTAGGCATAACATTTGGAACTAAAATTGTAAGAATCAATTTTTTTTTCAGTGCAAAAAGAGAACAAGGGCGTGAAAAATATTATTAAAAAAAAGAAAAAAAAAGAGTCTGCCCTTGCACTTAAGCAAGATTAAGTTTGAATGCCTTGTGAATTTCATTAAGCGGTGCTATTCTACATACCTTGCGCATTTCTTTTTCTTCTTATTTCTTTTGAGTTCTACCTTTCTTTTTAATTAGCTTTTCTTGCTTGTCTTTTAAATTCCTTTGAGTTTTGTCTAGAGTTTCATCCTTTCTTCAACTTCTGAGTGCTTACTCTTGTGAAGACTACTACCTTTGTAAGAGCTTTTGGTAATTGAAACGCGAGAGGGTTCATTTAAGAACTTGAAAAGAGAACTTGAGTGGTAAAAGGCAAGAGCGTTTTCATTAAACAAAAGCCTAATTGTGTGAAACACGAGTGGAATCAATCTAAGAGTGTATACACTTGAGAAGAGTAAGTGAGGACCTTGTTTTATTGTGTTCACTAACTTATTGATTTTGTACAATGTCTAAGGATGGAAACCCAAGTGGAAGTCCCCCTCCTTCTCCAAGGACAGCCGCAATGACATTACAAATGCAAGCCCTAACAAGACATTTGGAAAGGCTTCTTCAAAGACAAAGTGATGAAATCCATGAGAGGATTGATAGGTTAGAGAGGGATAGAACTTCCAACCATGATGAAGAATCCCATGAATCCGAAAGAGAAATGAGAGATGATAAGAGGCAAGGAGGAAGAATGAGACATGAGAGGAGAGATAGAGAAAATGAGAGGAGAGATAGAGAAAATGAGAGGCTTGGGGGTGTGAATATCAAAATACCTTCCTTCCAAGGGAGGAATGATTTGGAAGCATATCTTGAGTGAGAGATGAAAATTGAGCAAATCTTCTCATGCCATGACTATAATGAAGAGAAGAAAGTGAAGATGGCTGCACTTGAGTTCACAGATTATGCATTGATTTGGTGGGATCAAACTCAAAAAGAAAAGGCAAGATATAGAAAGCATCCTATCATTACTTGGGATGAAATGAAGACTTTGATGAGGAGGAGGTTTGTACCATCTTATTATCATAGGGAGCTACATAATAAATTACAAAGGCTCTCTCAAGGGAGTAGGAGTGTGGATGAGTACTTCAAAGAGATGAAGGTTGCCTTGATAAGAGCCAATATTGTTGAAGAAATGGAGGCAACCACGGCTTGGTTTCTTCATGGTCTCAACCGAGACATTAGTGATATTGTGGAGTTGTAACATTATGTTAAGCTTGAAGACTTAGTGCATCAAGCCATGAAGGTGGAGCAACAACTTAAGAGGAAGGGTACTTTGAAGAAGGCTTCTTCCAACTTCAATACAACAAGTTGGAAGGACAAGCAAAAGAAGGAGGGATCCTCTTTCGGTCCAAAGGAACCCATGGTTGCCCCTAAGGCCACCTTACCTACTACTTCCACTTCATCTTCTACTTCTAAAAATAAGGACATTAAATGCTTCAAGTGTTTGGGAAGGGGACACATAGCTTCTTAATGCCCAAATAAGAAAACAATGGTGATAAGGGACAATGGGAGCATCACTAGTGAATCTTCTTCTATTTCATCAAGTGAGGAGGAAAGTGATTATGAGGTTATTCCACAAGAGGGAGACTTATTGATGGTAAGAAATTTATTGGGAAGTCAATCTAAAGAGAAGGATGAAGGTCAAAGAGAGAACATTTCCATACAAGATGCCTCATTCAAGGGAAGGTATGCTCTTTGATTATTGATGGGGGAAGTTGCACCAATGTGGCAAGCACTCGCTTGGTAAGAAAACTTGACCTTAAAACTACTCCTCACCCCCGACCATACAAGCTTCAATGGCTAAGTGAGAATGGTGAGTTGATAGTGAATCAACAAGTGATGGTAAGTTTGTCAATTGGTAAGTATAAAGATGATATTTTGTGTGATGTTGTTCCTATGGAGGCCGGCCATATTTTGCTTGGAAGGCCTTGGCAATTTGATAAGCATGCTATTCATGATGGTTTCACTAACAAGTACTCATTTGTTCATAATTCTTTAAAGGTAACCCTTGTACCCCTTACTCCCAAACAAGTTTGTGAAGACCAAGTGGCCTTGAAGCTAAGAAGGGAGCAAGAGAAGGAAGACATAAAAATAAAATCAAAGGGTGAAGCGAAGAATAGGGACCAAGAACTTGTAAATGAGAAAAAAATGAATGTTTAATTGCTAGGGAGAGTGAGATTAAGAGGGCTTGCTTTGTAAAGCAAGAGATGTACATTTGCATATACAAGGACTTGTACTTAAATTGTAACTCTAACCCTCTACCTAGTGAAGTTGATTCTCTTTTGCAGGACTTTGAAGATGTCTTTCCAAAGAGTGTCCCTCCTGGACTACCACCCTTGAGGGGGATTGAATATCAAATGGACTTCATCCCGGGAGCCTCTTTGCCCAATAGGCCTATAGGACAAATCCTAAGGAAACTAAGGAAATTCAAAAACAAGTGGAGGATTTGATGCAAAAAGGATGGGTGAGGGAAAGTTTAAGTCTTTGTGCCATGCCTGTCATACTTGTCCCCAAAAAGGACGGCACTTGGAGAATGTGTACTGATTGTAGGGCTGTAAATAATATAACTATAAAATATAGGCATCCCATCCCTAGGCTAGATGATTTGCTTGATTAATTGCATGGTGCATGTTACTTTTCTAAAGTGGATTTAAAAAGTGGGTACCATCAAATTAGGATAAGGGAAGGGGATGAGTGGAAGACAGCCTTTAAGACTAAGCAAGGATTGTATGAGTGGTTGGTGATGCCTTTTGGGCTTACAAATGCACCTAGCACCTTTATGAGGTTGATGAACCATGTGTTGAGAGAGTTTCTAGGCAAGTTTGTAGTAGTATACTTTGATGACATCTTGATCTATAGCATAACCTTAGAAGAGCACCTAGAACACCTTAAGGCTGTGATGAGTATGCTTAGAAAAGAAATGTTGTATGCTAATTTAGAGAAGTGTGTCTTTTGCACTGACCATGTAGTGTTCCTAGGCTTTGTTGTGAGTGCTAAGGGAGTGCAAGTAGATGAAGAAAAGATAAAAGCTATTAGGGAGTGGCCTACCCCTAAGTCTGTAAGTGAGATAAGAAGCTTTCATGGGTTAGCTAGCTTCTATAGAAGGTTTGTAAAAGATTTCAGCACCATAGCCGCCCCTTTAAATGAAGTTGTTAAGAAAAATATAAGTTTTAGGTGGGGGGAAAATCAAGAGACAATTTTCAACACACTCAAAGATAAGCTCACTCATGCACCCATACTTGCATTGCCTAAATTTTCTAAGTTTTTTGAACTTGAGTGTGATGCATCTAATGTTGGGATTGGGGCTGTTTTATTACAAGAGGGTCACCCAATTGCATACTTTAGTGAAAAATTGCATGGAGCTGTTTTAAATTACTCCACCTATGATAAAGAATTGTATGCACTTATAAGGGCTTTGCACACTTGGCAGCACTACCTTTTGCCAAAAGAGTTTGTAATTCACAGTGATCATGAGTCACTAAAATATTTAAAAGGGCAAGGTAAGCTTAATAAGAGGCATGCCAAGTGGGTGGAATACCTTGAACAATTTCCCTATGTGATCAAACGCAAGCAAGGGAAGGTAAACATAGTAGCTGATGCGCTTTCCAGGAGGTATACCTTATTAGCTACTCTTGAAACAAAAATGCTTGGTTTTGAACACATAAAAGAGTTGCAGGTGCATGATGATGATTTCTCCAAGATGTATGCTGCATGTGAAAAAAGGGCGCATAAGGGGTTCTTTAGGCAAGATGGGTATTTATTCAAAGAAAAACGTTTGTGTGTGCCTAAGAGCTCATTGCGTGAATTATTGCTTAGGGAAGCTCATGAAGGGGGATTAATAGGTCACTTTGGGATCCAAAAGACTTTAGGTGTGTTGCATGAGCATTTTTATTGGCCTGGCATGAAGCATGATGTGCATAAAATATGTGATAGGTGCATTATTTGTAAAAGAGCCAAATCAAAGGTAATGCCTCATGGACTCTATACCCCCTACCTATTTCTGATTCCCCTTGGACTGACTTGTCTATGGATTTTTGTGCTAGGTTTGCCCCGCTCAAAAAAAGGAAGAGACTCCATTTTTGTGGTGGTGGACAAATTCTCCAAGATGGCCCACTTCATCCCTTGCCATAAGGTGGATGACGTCATTCATGTGGCGGACTTGTTCTTTAAAGAAGTGGTGAGGCTTCATGGAATGCCCAAAAGCATAGTCTCAAATAGGGACTCAAAATTCTTAAGCCATTTTTGGAGGACCCTTTGGAACAAGCTTGGGACTAAGCTACTCTTCTCTACCACTTGCCACCCACAAACCGATAGGCAAACTGAGGTGATGAATAGGACCCTATCGACCTTGCTGCGATTAATCATCAAGAGGAACATCAAAACCTAGGAAGAATGCTTACCTTTTGTTGAATTTGCTTATAATAGGGTTGTGCATGCTACTACTAGTTTTTCTCCTTTTGAGATTGTATATGGTTTTAATCCCCTCATCCCCCTTGATTTACTGCCTCTACCTAATGTTTCTTCTTTAATTCATAGGGATGGACAGGCAAAAGCTGAATATGTGAGGAAGCTCCATGAACAAGTCAAGACTCAAATTGAAAGGAAGATGGAGCTATATGCTAAGCAAGCAAATAAGGGAAGGAGACAAGTTATTTTTGAACCAGGAGATTAGGTGTGGGTGCACATGCGAAAAGAAAGGTTTCCTTTACAAAGGAAATCTAAGCTCTTACCTAGAGGAGATGGACCTTTCCAAATCTTAGAAAGAATCAATGACAATGCCTACAAAGTTGACCTACTAGGTAAGTATGGGGTTAGTGCAACATTTAATGTGGCTAACTTAAGTCCTTTTGATGTAAGTGATGAAGGATTAAATTCGAGGACGAATTCTTTCGAAGGGGGAGGGCATGATGGAGACCAAGGAAGCTCCAGTGGAACCCCAATGGGCCCAATGCCCAAAGAAGCACTGCGAGGACTTGGAGGCCCAATGACAAGGTCAAGAGCTAAGAAGGCTAAGGAGAATTTGGACAAAGTAGTCAACCACTTTCTTTCACTGAAGCCCATTCTAGAAGAAGAAGCACTCAAGATGGTCCAAATGATCCAAGTTGATGAAGGGCCCAAATATGGGGACATGATTTCTTCTTAGTCAATTTTATTTAATTATGTATTTGAACCTTTTAATTTTCTCAGTTTTGGTTCTTGTTTTCTTTTTGGGTTAATTTTATAATAAGGGCCTATTGTTTGGGCTTAAGTTGCGCATAATAGAGCTAGGGTTTCCAATTGGGCCTAGGCCACATTTGCACTAGGATTAGGTTTTAAAATGTGCTAGCTTGCTGCCTCCTTTAGCTAGACCAAGCTGCATACCTAATGCCTATAAATAGGCTTGTGTTTACTGTATTTGGCACTTTTTGACTTAGAGAATAATAATGCACTCCTTTGTGAGTTTTGAGAGCTTAGTTCTCTTGGGTTCTTGGTAGAGCCATCTTGGTTCTTATCAAAGGTTTCCTTACCTTTGTGACGAATCTTTGCTTGACTTATCACTCTCCAAAAGTGTGGTGTCTTCTTCCTTCCATTCCTTTTCCTTTTCCATCTTTTCCATTTTTTTACTATTCACAGTACTGTTCATGCACTGTTCACGGTACTGTTCACCACACTGTTCATCATACTATTCACGCACTATTCATGTTACTATTCATCCTTTTATTGTTTAATTCTTTAAAGCACAAAATCAACTCAAGAATGATCCGTATAAATAATATGCATCCAACTTGGATCATATCATCCCGTGGTGAATAGAGGGAAAGCTCATCCTCACATCACATGTATCCTAGCACGCTGAGAAGTTCAAGCTGAATCCTTGTCGAAAGAACCTTACAGACTCCCCACTTATCTCCCTTGGCCTTGACACTATCGAGATATCAGGGTTATGTCTTTCCTCAAAAGAGTCTATCAGACACCCATCTATCTCCCTTGGCTTCCATGAATAGGCATCACAGGATACTCACTAAGATCAATACCACAAAACCATTTCCATAAACATACATACTTGATATGATCCAAGTTGGATGCATATTATTTTTACGGATCGTCCTTGAGTTGATTTAGTGTTTCAATGAATGAAACGATGAATAGTACCTGATGAACAGTAACTGATGAATAGTGATATGAATAGTGCACATAAATAGTAAAAAATAGAAAAGATGGAAAAAAAGGAAAAGAAATGGGAAGAAGAAAACGCCACACTCTTAGAGAATGATAAGTCAAGCGAAGATTCGCCACAAAGGTAAGGAAGCCTTTGATAAGAACCAAGATGGCTCAACCAAGAACCAAAGAGAATGAAATTCTCACAAATGGATTCAATCCAAATTCACATCCAAGAGTCCTTTCATTCATGTTTTAGGCACATACTTATAGGAAAATAGGGTGCATAGAATATGCATACAAAATGGTCATCATAATGTGACAAATTCCCCATAAAAAGTAATAACTAATCCATTAAGTGGCTAATTAAAGCATTAACTAGAAAATAAAAGTTACCTAGGCATGCAAACCAAAGGTTGCCTTCCCAAAAATGTGCACTATTCATCCTTCATAGTTTATTACACTTTATTTAATAGAAATAAACTAAAAAAATGCTATTTTAGAGAAGTGGACATCCAAGCCATCATGGGTCTTCAAGTTGTATGAGATAAGTGACCAATTTAGGCTCTACTCCATCAAGACTTGAATTTGGGCTTGCTTCAATTAAAGTTGTCACCATTTGAGTTAGGACTTCTTGGGCTTTCTTGGTCCTAGCTCTTGTCATAGGTCCACCAAGTCCTTGTAGTGCTCCTTGATCCATACTCCTTAGTGGGTTCACATCAATACTTATATCTAAAATCCACATTATCACTCACAACTCTTAAGTGATCTCTATGCAACACTATGTTGTTGAGGTGTTAGATACTCACCTATGGCAAACCATTACTCTTGGTTGCACTAAGGTTCTCATAGCTTTCACATACAAGCTAGATTAACTAACTAGTGTGTAAAAAGCATAGTATTATGTTTACCTCTTACAAAAACACTACCTTAACTTTTCTATAGACTCAACTCATCCTAGTGAATGAGCCTATCTTAACTAATGCCTCATTCAACCTTGCTTAAGGAAACCAATGAGCATTTCATAATAACTTTGCTTACTTAATGAAAGTAACAAGCTTACAAGTCAACATTCATCCTTTTGTGTATTCTACAATGCATAAGGTGCCGTTTAACTAGAGACTTAGTATATAACATCCCCTCTTTGGAACTAAATACATAACCTTATCTGCACTTAAGTGAATCTAACACAAGAGTAGTTCATACTTGCAACCCTTTGTTGCTTAAGGTTCTAGGTACCTTCCCAAAGGTAATCCATTACTCTTGGATATCCTAAGGCTCATAACTTTCTTATTCCTTACTAGAGTGAATCTTACAATCCATTCTAGTATACTTGTCTCCATTGCACCATTTCATCACATCTTAAGGGATATCTAATGCAACACTAGGTTGCCTAAGGTGCTCCATCCTTACTTAGGGCAATCCTTTACTTTTGAATGCTCAAAGGCCTTACACTTTCTCATACTTACTGGGTGATAATTCTCCTCATAAACTATCCTCATTTGTGTCTTAACACATCTTAGGAAACATATACTAATGTTCCCATCTAGCTAAGAACTTGAAAACATCAAAAATGATATTTTTGAAGACTTTGCCCTCAGACACGGGCCATGTCTGATGACACACCCCCGCCCCCTCCCGTGTCTTCAGACACGAGCCGTATCTCTTAACCAGACACTCTGCAGCCAAATCATGACATTGTTCCATGGTTCAAATCTTACTTCCAATCATCTATAAATTAGTTTCTTAGTGATTTCTAACATTCATCCATGCCCCTATACTTTTTGTTACTCAAATACAACTTATAGATTCTCTTAGGCAAAAAACTAGGTTCAAATCACATAACTTCGACCATTGTCCAATTCTTAAATTTATAGATCTCAATGGTTGATCTTGAGCCATAAATGACTATCTTACACTTACTAAGCTTAAACTAACTTAATCTGATTCTTGGAATCAAGAATCAAGTTGAGAACTTAGATTTGGAATTCCAAACCCCTATTTCTACACAAAAACCCCAACTTCATTCAATGAGAATCAAGAGGAGAAAAATGAATAGAAAACCCCTCACCTCTTGATTGGATGATTAATCTTCAAGCTCTATGCTTTGATCTTGACCGTCCCCTGGTCTTCCTCTCCTCCTTCTCCTTCTTCTTCTTCCTTCATTTTCTTTCTTCTCTATTTTTTTCTATTTTTGCAGCATCTGCTGCCTTTAACTGAGAGAGAGAAATGAGAGAGTGACCATCATATCCCTTAGGATATTTTGCTAGAACTTTCTTATCTGCTAAAAATACCCGAATTATGCTAATTCAAGTTTTTCAACTTCTAACAACTTTAGAATAAATCATAAGATTCATCTAAATTATTATTTCACCATTATTCTCTTTTTCCATATCTGCTGGTAGTCAATATGGTATTAAGACACATAATCAGTATGCTTAAAATACCAAACTAACTCTGATTATTTTGAAACTTTAACTACACCTTGTTTTACACATTTGTGACCTAGAAACAAGTTATCCATACCTGTTTCCCTTAACTTAGCCTTTAAAGCCATTATCTGAGTCATTTTAAGCTACTTTTCAACTTCTGTGTTGCAACTAAGTGCCTAAATGAACTCAGTTTGTCAAAAAACTTCACTGGCATGTTAAATAAGTCATATGCTACCTTTTGTAACCATATACAAGTCTAACATGTTACTATGGGTATTACATTTCTCCTATCCTTTTTAAAATTTTATCGCCAAATTTACTTACCTCATGCAAACAACTTTGGGTAACTCTCTTAACATTGAATTATTACTACCATGTAATCCTTTTTAAGTACCAGCTTCTCCCAACTGCACCTTCTGTTAGAGGAAATCTACTTATGTTTAAGCTCTTGACCCATCTGTTTGTGGATGGTAACCTGTACTAAAACATAACTTAGCTTTGAACTCCTCCTTGTAAGGCTTTCCAAAACTAGATGTGAATCTAGGATCGCTTTCGGACACTACATTCACTAGAACCCCATGCACTCCAACTATCTCCTTCAAAAGTGGTTGAACCACTTTATCTAGAAAATAGCTAACTTCACTTTGTGAAAGCGGGAAAATCACTTAATCTCTCCACCTTTACCTGTAGCTCAATATATTCTGCTATGTTCTTTAACATACTAAGCCACCATACATCTTTCTTAACTCTTGAAGAACCTTGGTAGCCTCTAGATAGATAGTATACATTCACTTATGAACTCCTTCTAGAATCTCTTTCTTGATTTTTGACTTACTTGAAAAAAAAAGTTTCTCTCTAAACCCCGTCATTCCATCATTTACTATTTCAAAAATCCTTTTGGGTTCCGAAGAAGATCTACTTACTCATGTCCCTTAGAGTTTTATTCTCCCTCTGAGCTTCTAAAAATCTGAGTCCTTAAGTCTTTTACTATATCCACCTTGCTCACTAAGAGACTATCTAGAATCATAGTCACTGCAAGACTCAAATTCTCGAAACTCTCAAGAAATTTACTCTCTCTTGGACTATCATCTGGGACACCTGTAGGAATTTCCTACCTAGTGAATCGACCCCTACTTTGGTCTTATCCGAATGATATCACAACTCAAGGTTATAAGCCTAGAAAACTTCATCGATCTATTCTACTTCATGTTCAGCTTCCTCTGATTAACAAGCATTCTTGAGCTATCATGATCATTGAGCACCTCGAATTAGACTCCTCATGAGTTGTATCCATAACTGTAAGGCAAACACCACTGTGGCAATTTCCAAATCATACCTAGGGTAGTCCTTCTCATGCAGGTTTAACTGCCTTGATGTGTAGGCATCTACTTACCCCTTGTGCATTTGAACACACCCTAGTCCCATCTTCGAAGTATAACTAACTACCTGAAAGTTCTCACGGGGATCTGGAATTACCAACACTAATGTAGTGATCTATCTCCTCTTCAACCCTTGGAAACCATACTCACTCTCCAAAGTTCATTGTTGAGTACTACCTTTCTTAGCTGGCCTAATCAGGATAGCACTTAACTAAGAAAGTCTACTGATAAACTCTCTGCACTTGGTCACAACAGTTGCTCTTCCTATTGTATCTCTGCTTAAACTTTACTAGGGTTCTCTACAATTTCTTTCTTGAGAAATTACATAGCCTGTAAACTGTACCACTTGTAACCCAAAACTGACTTTCGGCTTACTTGGAACTTAACCACTTCTCTTCCAAAAGTTTCCAAAACTATCTTTGACATACTCTTCATGTCCTTTCATAATCCTAAAAAACTCTTATAGATCTACTCTTCTCAACTTTACTTCTCTGACAACCAAGTCTTAGATCATCTCATGAGAAAATCCAAAGCTTCTCTCAACTAATTTACTTGATCATCCTTTCTAGACAAAGACATTTAGTCTTGATAGTTCCTTCGTTCAACTGCCTAACATGAACATAGTCTCACATTTAAACTAAACAAGAACATAACATCATTTGTCTCTAAAACAACTAAACCATACCAACAAGGTAAGCAAGTTAGATTCACAAAGTAATCCAATATGGTTTATAAAGTAAATTCATACTCTCCTTATACATATCTTAAAAGATTTCTCTTTACATGTGCTCTTACCTCATACCAAGTTGGAAGATTTTGTCGCCTCCACTGTGCACTCTGATCTATATTCTGCTTGCGCATCTTGGTACCTTGGAGTTTGATATACCTTTTTCCTTTAAGGTTGCTTGTCTTGAAAGCACCTTACTCATACTTATCATCACCCCAAGCTATCACTTGAACTTGTGTTCCTTTGCCTGGAAAAAATTGAGACCAAGAGGCACCCTCACTGATCTCAACATCTGATCTTTTCCTCTTCAAGGAACTTTCTAACTCTTGTTCCATCGTGGCTTTGAGATTATCTATTTTTACAACTTTACACTTACTGACTAGAGCGAAGAAGTCCTTAACCTCCTTTTTGCTTCACAACCCTTTTGATGTCCTCTCCAAGTTCTACTTCAAATTTTACTCACTTCCAATCTTCATTTGGATTAGACATAAAATAAGAAAAGAACTCCTGACATTCCTTGAATTGCTCCGCATACTAGTCCTCATTAATATCCCCTTCTACAAATGGCAGTTTGCTATCTCAAAATAGTAGCCATTTCTCTAAGAGCTCTGGTTATCTTCTCCTTTACCGGTCTACTAGTCTCATATGTTCGCCCAATATTTGCCATAGTTTCCTGTATGCACAGAACATTACATGTTGAGTTAGCTAAGCTCAATATCATGTAACTGTATAACAGTAGCCAATAGCATCCATACCTAAGGCTAGTCATTCAATTCCACTTTTATATCTCAAAAAAAGATAAAAGAATGCATAACATTCTACTAAACTGCTACTCATGCCTAAGCATAATTAGTCTATACCTCAGCTCAACATAATGAACTGCTTTGATATCATAATGTAACATCCAAATATAGATATCTAGATATATTCTAGATATGCAGAGATATATAAAGATAACCAGTACTAGAGACATCACTTCTACATACTACATACTAACATATATCCATGATCACAACTGAGTAATTAAAGAAAGTCTTGAGAGATTACAGAAAACTTAAACTTATACATATATATACAACACTTACCATAGAAGGGCATATTGTAATACATACAAACCAAATGTAAACTGTATACATAAGTTCTGGCTAGAAAAGCATATAAAACTATACTAGTCATCATAATTCATCTTTATTCCCTTAACAAGGTCTACACCTGGATTTACATGGAATAACAACTAGGGTAAGAATTATAATTCTCAGTAAAAGCAATTCCAATACCAGCTAGCTATAACATTGTATAACAAATATAACAATTGCTATAACAACAAACATAGGAGTTTCCTCCACTAAAACTCATAACTCCACACTACTAAGTAATGTGGTCTAAACCGATAACCTACATACTATTGGGTATAGACAACTGCCTATACAATTGGGAATACCAACAACAACAAACAATGTCCATACAACTGTCCACAAATACAATGAGAATGGTATGTATTATGATTATGCAAAGAAAGATCCTAAAGATATGCTCGTATAATGTTTTTTTTTTAAATACATGCAGAGTTTTATGTTGAAAACAAAGAAGTTCATTAGGAACTGGTTCAATATACTATCCCGTGGTGAATAGAGGAAAAACTTATCCTCACATCATACCCTACCATGCTGAGAAGTTCGAGCTAAATCCTTGTTCGAAAGAACCTTACGGACTCCCAACTTATCTCCCTTGGCCTTGACACTATCGAGATATCAGGGTTATGTCCTTCCTCAAAAGAGTCTATCAGACACCCATCTATCTCCTTTGGCCTCCGTGAATGGGCATCAAAGGATACTCACTAAGATCAATACCACTAAACCATTTCCATAGACATACATACTTATATCCAAACACCACATCATCACTCACAACTCTTAAGTGATCTCTATGCAACACTATGTTGCTGAGGTGTTAGATACTCACCTATGGCAAACCATTACTCTTGGTTGCACTAAGGTTCTCATAGCTTTCACATACAAGCTCGATTAACTAACTAGTGTGTAAAAAGCATAGTGTTATGTTTACCTCTTATATAAATACCACCTTAACTTTCCTGTAGACTCAACTCATCCTAGTGAATGAGCCTATCTTAGTTAATGCCTCATTCAACCTTGCTTAAGGAAACAAATGAGCATTTCACTATAACTTCACTTACTTAATGAATGTAACAAGCTTACAAGTCAACATTCATCCTTTTGTGTATTCTACAATGCACAAGGTCCCATTTAACTAGATCCTTAGTACATAACATGGAACTAAATACACAACATTATCTCCACTTAAGTGAATCTAACACAAGAGTGGTCCATACTTGTAACCCTTTGTTCCTTAAGGTTCTAGGTACCTTCCTAAAGGTAATCCATTACTCTTGGATATCCTAAGGCTCATACATTCCTTATTCCTTACTGGAGTGAATCCTACAATCCATCCTAGTATACTTGACTCCATTGCACCATCTTATCACATCTTAAGTGATATCTAATGCAACACTAGGTTGCCTAAGGTGCTACATCCTTACTTAGGATAATCCTTCACTTTTGAATGCTCAAAGGCCTTATACTTTCTCATACTTACTAGGTGGTAATTCTTCACATAAACTATCCCCATTTGAGTCTTAACACATCTTAGGAAACATATACTAATGATCCCATCTAGCCAAGAACTTGAAAACATCATAAATGATATTTTTGAAGATTCTGGCCTCAAACAAGGGCCATGTCTGATGACATGCCCCCTCCCCCCGTGTCTTGCTCTGTTAGCATAGTTTCACGTATTAGAATAAGTAGAAAGGGACACGACCCCCCATGTCTTTGGGCACGGGCTGTGTCTCTTAATTAGACTCTTTGCAGCTTACTCTACCGAATCGTGGCATTGTTCCATAGTTCAAATCTTACTTCCAATCATCTATAAATTGGTTTCTTGGTGATTTCTAACACTCATCCATGCCTCTATACTTGTTGTAACTTAAATACAACCTATAGATTCTCTTAGGCAAAGATCTAGGTTCAAATCATATAACTCCAACCATTGTCCAATTCTTAAATCTATAGATCCTAATGGTTGATGTTGAGCCATAAATGACTATCTTGCACTTACTAAGCTTAAATTAACTTCTTGGAATCAAGAATCAAGCTAAGAACTCAGATTTGGTTCTCCAAACCCCTATTTCTACTCAAAAACCCCAACTTCATTCAATGAGAATCAAGAAGAGATAGATGAATAGAAAACCTCTTACCTCTTGATTGGATGATCAATCTTCAAGCTCTATGCTTTGATCTTGACCTTCCCTTGGTCTTCCTCTCCTCCTTCTCCTTCTTCTTCTTTTCTTTCTTCTTTTCCTTCATTTTCTTTCTTCTCTATTTTTTCTATTTTTGTAGCTTCTTCTACCTTTAACCGAGAAAGAGAAATGAGAGAATGACCATCATATCCCTTAGGATATTTTGCTGAAACTTTCTTATCTGCTAAGAACACTCGAATTATGCTAATTCAAGTTTTTCAGCTTCCAACAATTTTAGAATAAATCATAAGATTCATCGAAATTATTATTTCACCATTATTCTCTTTTTCCATATCTGCTGGTAGTCAATATGGCATTAAGACACATAATCTGTGATGATCACATATTTGATACATTAATAAGCCTTCATTTTTAGTCATTTACACTCTCCATGTACTTAATTAATTGAGTTTGATTATGTTTTGTAAGTTTGGACTCAAATTGGACTTAATTGAATTTTTCAGCATAATTTACGTCTTACGTTATTTCTGTATTTGGGCTATATCTTGGGATGTAAGTCGTTAAATGAGGTGAATCTGATGTCATTTTAAAGATAAGAGAGAACTCTATAACTTTCATGATCTCAAAGGCCCAATCACATAAAGAGATAACTCAAATTGGGGTTGAAGCAAGAACTAGAGTGTTGTTCCTAATGGCTTGATCTATGTGTATTGTTCATACCATATTTCAAGCTAAAAGTTGTCAAATGGGCTGAAATTTTGATGCTGAATAGTTGAGACTTATATCTACAACTTTTATGTTGAACACTTTTCCAGAATCTGAGGGCTAAAAGGTGATATTGGGCTTGCAAGTCAGAATAGAGGAGCTGTGACTGGGCCTGAGTAGTGTATAGTAATTTGAACATATCTAGAGTTATAGAAATGATATTGGATTCAAACTAAAGCCATTTAAAAGTAAAGATCAAGCCCTACAACTTTGATGAAGATCACTTTTGCTCATTCTGACGCATTCAATGACTTCAGAGATAAATAATTTCAGAGACAATGAATCTCCATAATTTTCCACTCACCAAAAGTCATTTGGCATTTTCCACTCATTTTCCACTCATCCACTCACTAATGACTCAGCCCCCTTATCATTTTGTATCTCTAATCCTCTATAAAAGAGGGCCTTGGTAGATCATTGAGGGTGTGAGGTGTGAGGTACCAAAATTATGCTAGTTTGTTACTAGGTTTTCTTGTAGTAATTTTCCTTTGTTCTAAATTAAAGTTATGTTCTTCTTCTTCTTCTTCTCTCTTTCTTTCTTCTTATCTATAAGTAACTAAGTTTCATTTTGCTTGGGTGAAAGAGTGAAGCTCTTAGTAATGAAATAAGGTTAGATTAATTTATCTCTTGTGCTTAAATGATATATTTTCAAGTGGTCATTATACGTATTGTATTTTGTTTCCAATCAATTTAGCAACCCTCCTTGTAAAGTGGAGTTCTTGATTTGTTGTAGACAAGAGATTGGCACAATGAATGCTTTAACCCATTTACAAGTGATGGTGTTAGAAACTCTCCTTATAAAGTGGAGTTCTTGATTTATTGTAGACAAAATATTGGCACAATGAATGCTTTAACCCATTTATAAGTGGTGGTAATATTTTTTGAAAACATAATATAATTACGTATATTATTTTAATTGGACTTTTAACTTTGTATTTTCTGATTGGAATCTCCATGTTGCGAGGATTCTAATTGAGTTATAAAAGAAATTAATCTTACCTTTACTTTATTTACCAAGAGTGGATCTTTTAACCCAAGTAAATAATTTTTACCATAGTAATAAAATATTTACTTCACCTTAATTAATCTTCAACAATTCCCTGTGGATTGACCTCAGACTCCCGAGAAATTTATTACTTGAGACAACCTACACTTGGGTTCGCAATGCAACAATTAATCCTGCATCAAGTTTGTAGACTTGTTTGAAACTTTTAATTTGCATCAAGTTTTTGGCACCGTTACCGGGGACTTGATTTGAAGAATAAATTTATGGTGTAAATATTTTGTGTATATATTCTACTCTTTTAATTTTTTTTTTGTACTTACTAACATATTAACTTAGTGGGGGAACCTCTCCCTTAACCATCTATAATCTGTAATCATTAATGAAATAATCTTTCTTTTTCTCTTCTCTCTCGCTAGAGCAAAAAATCGGCTTTGCCGATTCTCGATTTTCATATTTTAAATTTACTTTTTGCACTTTATTTTTTGTATTTTATTTTCTGTACTTTATTTTTTGTATTTATTTTTTGTCATTTATTTTTTTTATTTTCTGTCATTTATTTTTGTTTACTAACTTACTAACTCTCTTACTAACCATCTAACTTTTTACTTTATCTGCTTCTAATATTTTAATTTTTTTTTGCTTATTAACTTAATTGGTGGTTGGTTCATACCACATCCTTATTAAGTTTCTTGTGTATGCTTAATTAGTATCGGGATTTAAATTCTGGTCGTTTGGTTAAAGTTAATCCAGGTACGTTACATATTAATTTGTTTGAATCACAATCACACACATCAAACACCATGACTGAAAATGAAAGTGTGCATGATGAACATGAAAATCAACCGTTGCGAACCATGCATGAGTATTTGCAACCATTTCGAAATTCTAGTCCATCATGTTTTATCTTTTCACTTAATGCTAACAATTTTAGATTCAAGCCAGGTATGTTTCTTTACTTCCTAATTTCCATGGTTTAGAATCTGAAAGGCTATATTTACATCTAAAAGAATTTGAGGAAGTATGTACTGCTTTTCATGATTAAACTTGCACTGAAGAGGTTGTTAAGCTTAAATTGTTTCCTTTTTCTTTAAAAGATAAAGCAAAAGCTTGGCTTAACACTTTGAAACCAAGATCAATTGGCACATGGCAAGAAATACAAAGTGAATTTTTAAAGAAATTTTTTCCAACACATAAAACCAATGCTTTGAAAAGACAAATCCAAATTTTTTTCCCAAAATTCAAATGAAGCATATTTTCAAAGTTGGGAACATTTTAAAGATTTGTTAAATTCTTGTCCTCATCATGGTTTTGAAAAATGGCGCACTATAAGCTTCTTTTATGAAGGGTTAACACTCGAAACTAAAAAATTTGTGGAAACAATGTGCAACGGTGAATTTCTTGATAAAGAACCTGAAGAAGTTTTAGACTATTTAGATCATTTGGGTGAAAATTCTCAATCTTGGCACGGTACTAATCCTTTTGAAAATTTAATTAGATCAAACCTTGCAAATGTTACTAAAGGAAAATATCATCTTAGTCAAGAAGAAGATTTAAATGCTAGGTTTGCTAGTTTGGCTAGAAAGGTTGAAGCCATGGAATCAGGGAAAGTAAAAGAAATCAAATCTGTGCAAAATGAAGAAATTTGTAGCATTTGTGATGAATTGGAACACTCAACAAATGAATGTCCAAAAATTCCTGTTTTTAAAGAAGTTGTGCATGAGCAAGTAAATGCAATGAAATATTTAAAAAGCCTTTCACTTCTTCTTTTTCAAATACATACAATCCGAGATGGAGAAATCACCCGAACTTCAGTTAGAGGACCAACAATCAGGCACAATTCATGCAACCACCACCTCCTCAGGCACAACAGGATTCTTAAAATTCTCAAGGATATGCACCTTATGTCCCACCATATAGGAAAAACCTTGAGGGAACATTATATGCATTCATGGAAAAGCAAGAGGCCCTTAATTACCAAAACACTCAAGCTATGATTGACATAAAAGACACTCTTGCTAAACTTTCTTCTGCACTTGTCATTCACAAGAAAGGAAAATTTCCCTCTCAACCTCAACCAAATCCCAAGAGTCAATACAGCCTAAATGAGGGTAGTTCAAAAAGTCAAAAAATAGATCAAGTCAAGTTAGTGATAACTCTTAGGAGTGGAAAGGTTGTTGAAAAAAAAATTCCTGAACCTTGTGAGAAAAATGATAAGTTAAGTCCCAAAGATGAGGAAGGAGTCGATAAGCTACCTAGCCAAAAGGAGACCAAACCCTTGCCTTCACCCCCATATCCTCAAGCATTAAGCAATTCAAGTAAAGTGAACCATAACAGTGACATTTTTGAAATTTTTAAACAAGTGAAGGTTAATATTCCTCTGTTAGATGCTATCAAAAAGATTCCTTATTATGCCAAATTTTTGAAAGACTTGTGCACTGTTAAAAGGAAACATAATGTAAAAAAGAATGTCTTTTTGACTAAACAGGTAAGCTCCATTATTCAAAATAATAATGAGTTGAAATATAAAGACCCTGGTTGTCCTACAGTTTCATGCATTATTGGAGAACATAAAATTGAGCTTTACTTGATCTTAGTGCTAGTGTTAATTTGCTTCCATATTCAATTTATCAACAACTCAACCTTGGTGAGTTAAAACTAACTTCTGTAACTTTTCTACTTGCTGATAGATCAATTAAAATCCCAAAAGGAATAGTGGAAGATGTGTTGGTACAAGTTGATAAATTCATATATCTTGTGAATTTTATTATCTTGGAAACTGAACCTATGGTTGATAGTTCTATGTCAGTTCCTGTTATTCTAGGTCGCCCATTTTTAGCAACATTTAATGCTTTGATAAATTGCAGAAATGGAGTGGTGAAGTTAACATTTGGAAATATTACACTAGAGCTTAATGTTTTCAACATGTGCAAGCAACTACATGAAGTTTATGATGACAATGAAGAGATTGAAGGGATTGAAGCCATTATAGATGATCATCTTCAAACCAATAGTTCTTTTGACCCATTAGAAATTTATTTAATTAATTCATTGGATTCATCTACACAATTAAATGATGATGTTTCTGAAATATACTCTTTGCTTGACTGTACACAGGAAATGGAATACAAAGGAAGGAAGCCAAGATTCGATGAGCTAAAACCCATGAATAATGATACCCATGAAGAAGTACCCACACTGGAACTAAAGTCATTACCTGCTGGGTTGAAGTACACATTTTTGGGAGAAGAACAAAGCTTTCCAGTGGTAATTTCTTCATCCCTAACTAAAGAACAAGAAGGTATGTTGATAGAAGTACTTAAAAGGTATAAAAGTGAAATTGGATGAACATTAAAGGATATAAAAGGCATTAATCCATTAATTTGTACACATAGAATACATTTAGAGGAGAATGCTAAAACATCTTAACAACCTAGAAGAAGATTAAATCCACATATGAAAGAGGTAGTTAGAGCTGAAGTTATTAAATTACTTGATGTTGGAATTATCTATCCTATCTCTGATAGCCAGTGGGTAAGCCCTAAACAAGTTGTGTCTAAGAAATCTGGAATAACAATGGTTGAAAATGAAAAGGAGAACTAATACCTACCCGAGTTTCATCTAGTTGGTGTATGTGTATTGATTTCAGAAAATTGAATGCAGCCACTAGGAAAAATCATTTCCCTTTGCCATTTCTTGATCAGATTCTAGAAAGAGTAGCAGGACATCCCTACTATTATTTTCTTGATGGTTATTCAGGGTATAATCAAATACCAATTGCATTGGAGGATCAAGAAAAGACCACTTTTACTTGCCCCTTTGGCACTTTTGCATATAGAAGAATGTCTTTTGGTCTTTGTAATGCTCCGACAACTTTTCAAAGATGCATGTTAAGTATTTTCAGTGACATGATTGAGCATTATTTAGAGGTTTTCATGGATGATTTGACAGTTTTTGAAAATTCTTTTGAAAATTGTCTTGATAATTTGGAAAAAGTTCTTAAAAGATGCGAAGAAAAAGGATTTGTGTTGAATTGGGAAAAATGTCATTACATGGTTACCTCAGGAAATGTGTTAGGTCATGTGATATCTTCTAAAGGAATTGAAGTTGATAAGGGCAAAGTTGAATTAATTACTCATTTGCCTTCCCTAAAAACAGTCAGAGAAGTTCGTTCCTTTTTAGGACATACAGGATTTTACAGAAGATTCGTAAAGGACTTTAGTGCCATATCTAGACCTTTATGTAATCTTCTAATAAAAGATGCACCATTTGATTGGAACCAAGATTGTCAAAAATCTTTTGAAAAATTAATCGGTCTTTTGACTTCTGCTCCTATCATGCAATCTCCTGATTGGTCTTTGTCTTTTGAGTTGATGTGTGATGCTAGTGATTTTGCTGTTGGTGTTGTTTTAGGACAAAGAAATGAAGGTAAGCCTCATGTAATTTATTATGCAAGTCGAACTTTGAATAGTGCACAAATGAATTACACCACTACTAAAAAAGAACTACTTGCTGTAATTTTTGCATTGGACAAATTTTGAGCTTATTTAATTAGTTCTTCCACTATTGTTTTTACTGATCATGCTGCTGTTAGATATTTATTGTCTAAGCAAGATGCCAAACCTAGGTTGATACGGTGGATCTTGTTGCTTCAAGAATTCAACATCACAAAAAAAGACAAGAAAGGAGCCGAAAATGTTGTTGCAGATCATTTCTCCAGACTTTCAACAGGCTCATTTTTTGATAGCACGCCTATCAATGATTCTTTTCCCGATGAATTTTTATTTTCTATCAATTTCATGCCTTGGTTTGCTAAAATTGTCAATTTTCTTTCCAATCCTTGTTATGAGTAGAATTTATTTTAAGTTTGTTTCTTTCTTTTTGCAGTTCCTGGTTAAATGGCGGATAACGGTACTCCGTGACTCTCAAGTCGGTTTGTCTTTCAGTTTCCCATAATAACTGATTCCTTCTCCTTCAAAATGGATGTCATTCTCTCAAATCTAAGAAAGCATTTCTCTTCTGTTCCTAAAAATGCTCTAACCAAAATCTACAAAGTTAGGTGTGAAAGGCTGAGACTGTTAATGTACAAGGGCATCCCAGAAGATATACGTTGGATAATCGAAGCAAAGGTTTGTTTAGCTGGTGAATCTTCAGATTCATTTGTCCCATACATGTCTGGTCTCGGTAAAAATTTATTTTCAAAAAGGAGAAGAGCAAAAAGAATGCAAGTTTGTTACAAGTGTGCATGATGGAATTGTAACACGCGATGTCGTTCTTTGGGGATGGTTTCTGTAAACAGAGAAGATAAAATATTCTTCATCAAGAATGGACTGAGTAAGGAGTCATTAGATAATATCTTATTGACTCTTGAGACGCACTCTTGTGGAGTTGTGCAACGTGAACTTCTTAGTTTGTGGAATCTCTTCAGGGACGAGCAAGAGTGTTATAATCTTGGGTATTTGACTCAAAAAGACCCTGTTTGCCAATTTATAAGAAAATTGGATGGGAAGCTTATCCTCGACTCATAGAAGGCATTTAAGTCATTTCTGGACGTGAAACCAGAGGAAGATGTGAGCCACAATCACAACAACATGTATATATTATCTTGTACATCTTTAAAAAAAGAATAAAAAAGAATAAAAAAAGAATAAATGAATAAAAAATGAAATAAAAAAGAATAAAACAAAGGCGAAACTTCGGTTGTACTTGGTCTTTAATTAGATTAGGAGTCCCTGCTAGTAGCAGACCCGTCATTGACTCGGGTGGACCTTCGCACGTCAGTCGGTAAAAAAGAAAGAAGTGTCCCGTGTTTGCATTCTCGCGTGACAATGCCTCTGAGTTGGATCCTATGATTTAATGCCATGGGCTCTTCAGGGACCTCTCACTGGCTGTGGTCACTGGTCGTCCTATTCAGATTTTCTCTCTTTAACTAAAGGGACGATGCATAGGCTGGGATATTCCACAAGCAGGAGGGAGAAGAATGCCCAGATGGGCTGAGTCGTCTTGGTATTACTGCACTCATGATGAGTAGTATAAAGATACGCCATGAATCTTGTACATAAAGGTATGTCATCATTTGTTATTATTATTTTATCTTTTTATAATTTTGTTGTATTTTGTTTTTGGACAGATGATCTTTTGGATGGGATCCTTCAGAGGTTTCTAGACTTCTTTACCCTGATGGTTTTCTTGAAGTAAAAAAAAAATAACAACAAAAATAAAAAAAATTAAAAATTAAAAAAAATTATTTCTTAATTTCAAACTTTTCTGACAACAACCAACCTACCCATATAGGAGCTATTATTACATTTTCTATTCTCTTCCCTATTTAAACACTCCATTTTCTTCACTTTCCTGCAACTCATAATCATTCAAAGAGAGTGTGAGTGTAAAATGGAGGGAGCTTCTTCTTCTTCTGTTCATAGACTTACCAATATCTGTGTATTTTGTGGGTTAACTTATGGGAAGGGTTTAGAGTATGTAGACGCAACAATCACTCTTGGTCGAATACTTGCTGTGAAGAAAATTCATTTAGTATATGGGGGAGGTAGTATTGGGCTAATGAAGGCTGTATCACTTGCTGCACATCTAGGAGGCAGTCAGGTTTTAGGTATCATTCCTAGACCCTTAGCTCGATAGAATATTACTGGAAAAATAATTGGGGAGGAGCTTCAAGTATCATCTATGGATGAACGAATAAGGACAATGCTTGCAAACTCTGATGCAGTCATAGCCTTACCGGGTGGTTTTGGTACTTTAGAAGAAATTTTTCAAATTGTCTCTTGGGCCTAACTAAACATCCACCATAAACCCATAAGTTTGCTGAATGTTAATAATTTCTTTGATCTTTTGTTATATTTTCTTGACCATGCTGTGGAGCAGAAATTCATCATACTTTCGACAAGACGACTCCTTATTTTTGCTTCCACTGTTGATGAGTTGATTGATAAATTAGAAGCTTTTGTTTATGAACTTGATCCAATAATAGCTCAGATAGATTGGTCAGAAGGCAGCAGCAAAGGAGGCAGCAGTAAGAAAGGCAACAGCAAGGGAAGCAGCAAGGAACAAGAGTGTGATCTGTCACTTCATCTATAACTATCCTTTATCTTTAGCTTTATTTATCGTACTTTGTTTCTGTTTAAATTTGTGTGGGATTTTTCTTTTCAATAATTGCAACAACAGGTACTATCTTCTATCATTTACCTATGTATCTTTGACATTGAGGACAATGTTATGATCTGATTGGGGGGAAGGATAGTTGTGTAAAAAAAAATCAAAAAAAACACACAAAAAAATTAAAAAAAATTAAGAAGTGTGTGTATTAATATGTTTGTTGTGTTTATATGTTTGTCAGTAACTTACTAAACCAGTTAAGGATGGCAGAGTAAGGAGTAAATTTTACTCTTGAGACACATCTTAGTTGGGGTAGACAACTAGTTTGTGTGGAAGTAGCAATTCAAATTCAGGAAAATTTGCATGATTGAGTTAATTGTCTTCTTTTTTAAAAATCACATACTTGGTTATGGATGTTGAATTGGTAGACTGAGAATGATAGAATTATGCCTTGTGAGATTTTGAGCCTATTGATGAATGGATTGAACATTTGTACCATTCTCTTCTTTTATGTGTGAATTTCACTCATGGAATTGTTATTCTAAAACTTGCTTTGATTCTTTTTTAGACTACATTTTCATATGCATACATAAATATGATTGAGGCATTTTTCTTGAAATAGCTACTTTAATCAAATAGCCAGCCTTGCTTAGCAGCATATTGTCTCAATATGATATCAAACACTCTTATGACTTCTTGGAAATTCTATGATTCCTGCCAACGTAAAGCATTGGAAATGATCTATTTCCCCTTGCTTAACCCCTTTGAGCTTATTTGACAATTCTTTGTTTCGAACTCATTATGTGTCTTAAATGAAAAACTATGTTCTTACCTGGCCTCAGTGAATAAGAGAACATTAACTTTGTCATTTGATGAGTTCTTGAGCAAGTGTAGGGGTGTGTGTGCAGAATAGTTAAAAAAATGTATATATGATGTTCTTTTTGTAAAAAACAAAAATCAAAAAAATAAAAAATAAAAAAAAGTAAGTAAAAAGAAAAAGAAGGTCAACAAGGCAATAAAGGAAATGAAAAGAATATGTAAAGGGAATTTGTATTAGGTGGAGTTGGGATGAACTTTCATGCTTGTTAATTGAACTCAGCATTCATGCTCTTTTATTCTCTTTGGTATTTAACTTGTCATATCTATATTACCTTCTCCTTTACCTTGACCCCATTACAACCTTGATTAAAGTCCTCATGATTTGTGTGTGCATGTGTTCTGAGTAGTGGAGAAGTAGAAGATAAGCAAGCTTATGGTAGTGTAATTTTCATGGGTTGAATTGAGTGAAATACCTACCTTTTAAACACTTGAGGGATTGAGAGTGAATTTTGTGAAGATCTATCATTCTTGACTCATGCTTTTCAATTGAAGTTTCCTTACTTGATGGTTTGAGATGTGAAGATATGTTATCTCGTGAATATTTTGATTACTTGAATGATTGGTTGCTCCTCATTTTTAAATATTATTAGAAATTAAGTCTTTTAGAGTGTTTAACTTTTGAGTCTGTTTCGTTTTTTTTTAGTTTTGAATTTGTGTGTTTTGCCCAGGATGCAAAAACCTAATGTGGGGGAATTTGATAATCAAATATTTGATACATTAATAAGCCTTCATTTTTAGTCATTTACACTCTCCATGTACTTAATTGATTGAGTTTGATTATGTTTTGTAAGTTTGGACTCAAATTGGACTTAATTGAATTTTTCAGCATAATTTATGTCTTACATTATTTCTGTATTTGGGTTATATCTTGGGATGTAGGTCATCAAATGAGGTGAATCTAATGGCATTTTAAAGATAAGAGAGAACTCTATAACTTTCATGAAGACCTCAAAGGCCCAATCACACGAGTAGATAACTCAAATTGGGGTTGAAGCAAGAACTAGAGTGTTATTCCTGACAGCTTGATCTATATGTACTGTTCATGCCATATTTCAAGTTAGAAGTTGTCAAATAGGTTGAAATTTTGATGCTGAATAGTTGAGACCTATATCTACAACTTTTATGTTGAACACTTTTCCAGAATCTGAGGGCTAATAGGTGATATTGGGCTTGCAAGTCAGAATAGAGGAGCTGTGACTGGGCCTGAGCAGTGTACAGTAATTTGAATGTATCTAGAGTTATAGAAATGATATTGGACTCAAACTAAAGCCATTTGAAATTCAAGATCAAGCTCTACAACTTTAATGAAGATCACATTTGCTCATTCTGATGCATTCAATAACTTCAGAGCTAAATGATTTCAGAGACAAGGAATCTCCATAATTTTCCACTCACCAAAAGTCATTTGGCATTTTCCACTCATCCACTCACTAATGACTCAGCCCCCTTATCATTTTGTATCTCTAATCCTCTATAAAAGGGGGCCTTGATAGATCATTGAGGGTGTGAGGTACCAAAATGATGCTAGTTTGTTACTAGATTTTCTTGCAGTAATTTTCCTTTGTTCTAAATTAAAGTCATGTTCTTCTTCTTCTTCTTCTTCTTCTTCTTCTCTCTTTCTTTCTTCTTATCTATGAGTAACTAAGTTTCATTTTGCTTGGGTGAAAGAGTGAAGCTCTTGGTAATGAAATAAGGTTAAATTAATTTATCTCTTGTGCTTAAATGATATATTTTCAAGTGGCCATTATACGTATTGTATTTTGTTTCCAATCAATTTAGCAACCCTCCTTGTAAAGTGGAGTTCTTGATTTGTTGTAGACAAGAGATTGGCACAATGAATGCTTTAACCTATTTACAAGTGGTGGTGTTAGAAACTCTCCTTATAAAGTGGAGTTCTTGATTTGTTGTAGACAAAATATTGACACAATGAATGCTTTAACCCATTTATAAGTGGTGGTAATATTTTTTGAAAACATAAACTAATTACGTATATTATTTTAATTGGACTTTTAACGTTGTATTTTTCGATTGGAATCTCCATGTTGCGATGATTCTAATTGAGTTATAAAAGAAATTAATCTTACCTTTACTTTATTTACTAAGAGTGGATCTTTTAACCCAAGTAAATAATTTTTATCGTAGTAACAAAATATTTACTTCACCTTAATTAATCTTCAACAATTCCCTGTGGATCAATCTCGGACTCCCGAGAAATTTATTACTTGAGACAACCTGCACTTGGGTTCGCAATGCAACAATTAATCTCACATCAAGTTTGTAGACTTGTTTGAAACTTTTAATTTGCATCAATCTGTGTGGTTAAAAAAACCAAACTAACTCTAATTATTTTAAAACTTTAACTACACCTTGTTTCACACATTTGTGACTTAGAAACAAGTTATCCATACATGTTTTCCTCAACTTAGCCTTTAAAGCCATTATTTGATTCATTTTAAGCTACTTTTTAACTTCTGTATTGCAACTAAGTGCCTAAATGAACTCAGTTTGTCACAAAACTTTACTAGCATGTTAAGCAAGTCATATGCTACCTTTTGTAACCATATACAAGTCTAACATATTACTAAGGGTATTACAATGCTTTAGGCCCAGGTATGAGTCCACCCGGGGTCAGGATCAAATCCCTTGGAGGAGAAGGAATGGACAACAGAGTCCTAAATCTCTCCAAGGTTACTAGTGTAGTTTCCCCATCATTAGGTATGGGAATTCCTATTAGAAATTGAAACATTTATTATATGATTTAAAAATTTTAAATTGAAGAATTTAGTATAAAGTCTTACCGTTAAAGGTTCAGCCCTTTGATTGGCTGATGGTGACCTTTGTAACACCCTGAAATTTCCTATTTTTCAGTAAATGCTTGATTCTACAATTTTGTGATTTCTGTGCACTATAAATTTATTTTGATTGTTCTATGACTATTTTTTTATCTTTGTGTGTGATTTACTCCGAGCCAGGAAAATAAAAATTTTTGGGTCGGGGAAATTTTTGACGATTTAATCGGAGTCGGGGGAGCTTACTAAACCAGAATCCGAGAGAAACATTACACAATCTTTTAATTCTTAGAATTTATCGGTGAAATAAAAATAATTTGGGTTTTATTATCTGTTGGACGGTATCTACTGATTTGCGAGTAGTAGCTTCTGCCCATTGGGTAATAGATCTTGTATCTTTTGTCCATTATTGACTGGGAAAAGTCTTTATGACTCACAATTTGGTGAATCAATAGGAATTAGTTAATGTTAATGGCTTGAATTTTCTAAGCTAATAGGATGTGGTCAAAAATAATGGCTAGACTAGTTAGCCAAGAAACTAAGTAATCTAACTAAGTTAACCTAACGCCTAAGTAGTAACTAAATGGAGCAAATTTAGTTTGCTACTCCTTAGAGCTCCACGGTTTCAAGGAGATTCTAGAGCCTTCTAGAATGCATGATTCATCTAGTGTGACCAATGCATGACCTAAGCCTTGTAACTAAATAGTTATCCATGTAAATAAGTGAACTGACTAAGTTAGCTTAAGTGTAATTAGGAACTAAATGAATCAAAACTTAGTTACCTTTTATCCATGTGGTCCACGGCCACCTAGTGCTACTAGGATGTTCATGAACAAGTTAATCATCTAATGTGACCAAGGAGTGATCACTTAATGACATAAGTCATGTGAAACCATGTGCTTAGTTTTTATCTTGTTGAATAAGTTTTAACCTTCCTATCCTATGCACTCCATGACCAAGCTCAAGTAAATTGGATATTTCACTTCATCAATATCACTTTGTGACATATACTCTTCACTTCATTCTCTCTCATCCAAGAACAACAAAGAAACTCCATTCTCTCCCTCTTGAGAAGCTCTCGGCCTCCACATCCAACACTAACATCCAATCTCCTATGATTTCATCCAACACTATTTTCTTAACCTAGACAAGATTCTAAATACCTTTCATGTTATAAGTTTCACCTAGTTCATCCATTTGGTGCTTTAAAATCAAGCTAGAGTTTTCTATTCCTAAAGGTAAAATCTTGGTTTCTTGGTTCTAAATTGATTCTTGAGTTTCTAGGCCATGATTGATCCATGATTTCTCTTTTTCAAGCTTAGTTTATGACTTTGTCTCGGTTTAAGCTTGTTAGGGTTCTTCTTTGGAGGCTCACAAAAATTCCTAGGAGAAGCAACTTGAAGGATTTTGTATTCCTTAAGGTAAGAGGGAGATTAATCTCATCAACCAAGTGTTGGTGGTGAGGAAATGACTTGTTTATGGTGAAAAATTCATAAGGATTTATTCACTTGTGTGGTTTAAGCTTGCTTTGTTTGTGATGATTTTTGATTGGTATGATTTATAGCTTTGATTATATGCTTGAATATGTGATTATGGAAGCATATGATTATTGTATATGGCATGATGTGATTTATGTGATAAGGATGAGTATGAAGGTTCCAAAGAACCTATAAAGGCTCACGGTCTCAACACCATCAAGGGAGCAAAAATGTTTTAAATTATTTTCTTAAGCATGGATTAAATGATTTAATGATAAGAAATTGGATTAAAGGTTTTTGCAAAGAATAAGGTGATAAAAAATAATTAAATATGATCTATGAAGCATATAGTGTAATTTGGCCAATATGCCTATTTTTGATATTCTAGATCCAAAATTATTTTACTATTCTAAATCCAAAATTATTTTATTAAGTGTAGACTTAGATATTTAATTAATAGGAAATTAATGGAATAAGTTTTTAGACATGAAAAGAAAGTAAACTAATTTTTAGAATAAGTTTAGTGTAATTTTGTGAGAAATAATGAAAAATGCTACTTAAAGAATCTTTAGTAGTAAAAATATTGTAAATAAAGCTAAAATAATTATTTTATGTGAAAAATATTAGTGAAACGTCACTTGTTTTGAAAATAGTGATTTTTTAAGCTATCAAATTGAGAAAATGTTTAAAAATCCTTATGCAATTTGAAAATGTGATAAAATGTTTACGCGATTGGAAATAACAACAGTTTACTATCGAGCTATTGTGGTGGGCCCAACTATATTGAACAGTGATACTGCCAAGAGAAGGCATGTGTATGTGAAATACTGTAAGAATGATAATTGTATGTGTATTTGAATCATACATCATGCATTGAAAAGCATGTCAGCTTAATTGGTTAAGGCAATACGCCTAGGAAATTGATTTTACACCTTCGTGTGGGTGAGAATTGCGTAGTTACGATCTTTAGTGATCTTGGAGACGTCCGGGTGTGGAATGTCATTTGTGGCCAGATGGTAGCACCTCTATGCTATGGTATCCTATGCAAACACACCGACGATCTTGACAGAGTTACTACTCTTTTCGTGGTTGGTTGAGAGTGTCTCGTATAAGCCATTTCGTGCTTTTTGATATAATGTCTTAGCACATGATTTTGGGCTGACGATATACAGACATGTACTCCTGATCTTTCTCTCCGAATTTGTGATTAGCTTCAAGGAGTAAGAATTGGGTTATGTACATTTGCATAGTGGGTCTGTATATTGATGTGACAATTATGTTATCTGATATATTGGCAGTGATGTGATAACATGATTCGATGTGTTCATATTGTATCTGTATATTTTTACTATCATTTTCTATACTGCCATACTGGTGTTGATGTAGGGGATCTCACCTCTTTGTTATGTTATTTTATTTTGTTGTGTATATTTAATAAAGATCATGGAGACGAAGAGGCAGGAAATTCTATTTTCCATATGTGATAGTTTCCTTTGTTACTTTTATGGCGGCAAGGCGTTAGGTGCTTGGTTTCGTTAGAGTACAGTTCCATGGGGGAACTGATGCGTGGAGGTTTGATTTGAATAATGAACATTTTGTGTATACTAGGAATTTGACTCTGAATCTTAGTGGAATTAGGGATGGGGTTCCGGTTATGACGATGAATGTATCTGTTCGTTTGGAGTTGACAATGCCTATTCGAGATATTTGGGGTGATAGTGTTTATACTCCACAAGAAAGTTCAATGGTGTCATCTGCTAGGACGCCAGCCCGGCGTAGGATGTACCCGCTGGGATTCTTTGATGATACTGAGGAGGAGGATCCTTCCAAGGGCCCAAATCCTTAGTCTTTAAAAGTTTTAGTTAGACAATTTATGTTTTGATGTATATGTTGTACATATTTATCTTTTGGAGTGTAATATATTTATGTAAATTAATTGTGAACAAGGTTTCAATATCTGTGTATATTATGGTGAGTTTTGTTCTGTTACATGTTGTACTTATGGGTTTTATTTATTTTTAGCTATCTATTTTTTTTACAAAACTAATTCTTTTACAACTTGGGTAAGCTATTTTAGTATTAGTCTTAAATGTGACACCCTTCAGAGGGTGTTACATTAGTTGGTATCAGAGCCCCGGTTAGAGTCTTTGGGTTTTGGTGGTTAGGTCTGTTTTGCTTGTGTTGTGTGATTCTCTGTGTTTGGTCTTCGCAAGGAGACAAATATTGTTTGAAGCGATTGCAATTTGACTTTGATTTTGCATTATTTAGTTTAATTTCAAAGGAGTAAAATGGCTCGAGGAAAAGGTGCAAGCGTGGATAATGAATGAGATCACGAAAGCATGGTTGCTGCGACTGATGTGATGCGAAGGATGGTAGATGTCATTGTGCAGCAGAACCAAAAAGCTACTCAATAATACGCAGAAAATGTGGAAGCCCAGAATTTGTCTGAGTTTCATCAAAACAATCCGCCACATTTTATAGGCGAGTTTGATCCAGAGAAGGCAAGTTTGTGGATCCAAGAGCTGGAAAAGATTTTTGAAGGAATAAGATGTATGGACAATCGCAAAGTGACTTATGCCACATTTATATTGATGGGAGACTGTGAAAATGGGTAAAAGGCAACTTGGAGAGTACTACAAGCTGAAGGAAGGGAAATTACGTAGGAGGCATGCCAAGGAGATGGAATTTCTTGGGCTACGATAAGGTGGAATGACGGTTAGTGAGTATGTTGCAAAGTTTGAGAGCTTGTCAAAGTTCTCATGGTATTTTTAAATCTAGCCAGATGAGGTGTGGAAATGCCATAAGTTTGAAGAAGGTCTAAGAGTTGAGTTGAAGCAAGGGGTACTACTAATAAGAATGAATCAGTTCTCAGCATTGATGGACATGTGTCACAGACTTGAAGAATTGGAACCATCTCGAGATATAAGGAATCGTAACTTTGGACCATCTAGGTTCCAAAAGGGAGGAAATAGCAATAATAACTAGTTTCAGCGAAAACCATATTCCCAACCTTCGGGAAGCCAGCAACAACAACAGCAGCCATGTGGAGGAGGTTCGAGTAGCAGTCGTTTTGGTCAGACTGTGGCACTGCCAATGAAGTGTCTGAAGTGTAGGAATGGTCATATGACAAGGGACTGCACGATCAGGGGAATAATTTGCTTTAGATGTGGAAAGCCTGGTCACATCTCGAGGGACTATGATCAAGCGAAGGTGGAACCTTCAGTAAGTAGCGTTCGTGTTGCTAAGCCGTAAGTTGGTGGGCGAGTGTATACAATGAGTGGAGCTGAAGCCTCCCAGTCTGAAGATCTTATCAAGGGAGAATATGTCATATCAGGTAATCTTTTAACTGTACTATATGATTCAGGTGCAACACATTCATTTATTGGATATGACTGTCTCAATCATTTGGGATTGCCTATGTCTTCTTTGAACTTTCAATTGATTGTTTCTACACCAACTGCCAAGCCCGTTAGTACTTCTAAAATATACCTAAATTGCCCTGTTACTATTAATAATCGAGTCTTTTTTGTTGATTTAATTTGTTTGCCTCTTATTGAAATAGATATAATCTTAGGAATAGATTGGTTATCCTCTAACCACATCCTGTTAGACTATTCTAAAAAGACCTTAGTATTTCCTGAGAATGAGGTTTCTGAATTTTTGACTGCCAAACAAGTTGAATCTTTATTGAGGGATGAAGCCTAAGGATACATGCTGCTATCTTCTTTAGGAGTAAAGAGTGAGAAGGATGTGAATGCTACTCCTGTTGTATATGAGTTTCCCGAAGTTTTTCCTGATGATGTGCCCAAATTATCACCAGAAAGAGAGATAAAATTTTCTATCGATCTTGTACCAGGAGCTGGCCCTATTTCATTTGCACTGTACCAGATGTCGCCATTAGAATTAGCAGAGTTAAAGAAGCAATGAGAGGAACTATTAGAAAAATAGTTTGTGAGACCTAGTGTTTAACTAAGGGAAGCTCCAGTGTTGTTAGTCAAAAAGAAGGATGGATCTTCACGTTTGTGTGTGGACTACCGCCAGTTGAATAAAGTTACGATAAAGAATAAGTATCCACTTCCAAGGAGATTTGATGGATTAATTGAAAGGAGCAACTGTTTTCTCTAAGATAGATCTGCAATTAGGTTATCATCAAATTCATGTCAAGGTAGAGGATATACCTAAGACAACTTTTCAAAAATGCTACGGGCACTATGAGTATCTTGTGATGCCATTCAGAGTGATGAATGCTCCTGCAATATTCACGGATTACATGAATAAGATCTTTCATCTATATCTAGACAGATTTATCGTTGTTTTTATTAATGACATTCTGATCTATTCTCAAAGTCAGGAAGAGCATGCTGAACATCTCGGTATAGTTCTCCAGATTCTAAAGGAAAAGAAATTGTATGCAAAGTTATCAAAATGTGAGTTCTGGTTGGAAGAAGTTCAGTTTTTGGGTCACGTGATTTCTAAGGAAGGAAATGCGGTGGATCCAGTAAAGGTGGAGACAGTTCTTCAGTGGGAAAGGCCAAGGACAGTAATTGAGATTTGGAGTTTTGTTGGATTAATCGGATATTATCGAAGGTTTCTTGAAAGTTTTTCCAAGATATCCGGACCTCTTACATAACTCACAAGGAAGAATCAAGCTTTTATTTGGACAGATGAATGCAAAGAGAGTTTCCAAGAATTAAAGAAAAGATTGACTACCGCACCAGTGTTGATTCTACCGGATCCGAATGAATCTTTTGAGGTATACTGTGATGCTTCTTATCAAGGATTAGGATGTGTATTGATGTAGAATAGAAATGTGGTAGTGTATTCTTTAAGACAGCTGAAGGTACATAAAAAGAATTACCCAACGCATGATTTGGAATTAGTCGTAGTTGTGTTCGCGTTAAAGATTTGGAGTCATTAGAAGATCTACTAAGAGATTGTGTGTTGTACCAAATAGGAAATTAGGATGAATTCTTACCTTTAATAGAATTCACCTACAACAACAGTTTTCACTCAAGTATAGGAATGGCACCCTATGAAGCGCTATATGGGCGATCATACTAAACACCTTTGTGTTGGTATCAAGATGGAGAAAGTGTGACACTAGGACCTAAGATGGTGCAACAAACAAAGGAGAAGGTAAAGATGATTCAGGAGAAAATGCGAACAACTCAGAGTCGGTAGAAAAGCTATGTAGATAAGAGAAAGAGACCTCTTGAATTTGAAGAAGGTAAGCATGTGTTCTTGCGAGTCACACCCACGACGGGAGTTGGAAGAGTTATAAAATCTAGAAAACTCACTCCTAAATTCATTGGACCCTATCAAATTCTTCATCAGATAGGTCCAGTTACTTACCAAATAGCTTTACCGCCTTTTCTCTCCAACCTTCATAATGTTTTCCATGTGTCCTAGTTAAGAAAGTATATCCCTGATCCCTCCCATGTCATTCAGCCCGATGAGGTACAATTGAAAGAAAATTTGACTTATGAAACACTTCTTGTTAAGATTGAGGACAGGAGAGTGAAACAACTCAGAGGGAAGAAGATTCCATGGGTAAAAGTGTTCTGGAATGAAACGACGAGAGATGCTACAAGGGAATTGGAAGATAAAATGAAGAAGCAATATCCACAATTGTTTTAAGGTACGATAAATTTCGAGGACAAATTTTTTTTTCAGTGGGGGAGAGTTGTAACACCCCGAAATTTCCTATTTTTTAGTAAATGCTTGATTCTACTATTTTGCAGTTTCTGTGCACTGTAAATTTATTTTGACTATTCTGTGACTATTTTTGATCTTTGTGTGTGATTTACTTCGAGCTAGGAAAATAAAATTTTCAGGCTGGGGAAAATCTTTGACGATTTATTCGGAGCCGAGGGAGCTTACTAAACCCGAATTCGAGAGATATGTTACCCGATCTTTTAATTTTTAGAATTTATCAGTGAAATAAAAATATGTCACATTTTATTAACTGTTGGACAATATCTATTGATTTGCGAGCAGTAGCTTCTGCCCATTAGGTAATAGATCCTGTATCTTTTGTCCATTAGATAATAGACTGAGAAAAGTCTTTGTGACTTACAATTTGGTGAACCAATAGGAATTGGTTAATGTTAATGGTCTGAATTTTCTAAGCTAATAGCATGTGTAACATCCTGAAAATTTTTTGTTTCATCATAATAATAATTTTTTAATATTTATGATTTTTGAGAATTTTTCTAGATTTTTCCAGAAATATTGATTATTTTAATAAATTTCTCAATTTACGTGCACGCTGAGTGGAGCCGGGAAAATAAAATATTTTCTCCGAGGCTGGTAAACTTTGAACTGTGGAAACATTGACGGGGGATCTTACTAAACCAAAGGGTGGGCACAGTTTACGAGGTTTACGTTTTTCAATATTTTATCTGATAAATAAAATCTCTATACGTACTGTTAAATAAAATTCTGCGATACGCTCTATTATCCATTCGATAATTAATATTGACTTTGTGTACTATAACAATTATCCATTAGGTAATAGATTATTGTGAAAACTCTAATCACCTTATTATCCTATTATTTTAATTACCCTATCACCTAATTATCTTATCCAAATGTAATCTACTTTGTGTCTAATCAAATCCACTTTTGAAAAAACTAACAACTTAACCTTAATTTTGGTGACAACTTTCCCTCCCATTTTCCCTCTCTGCTACACGACCATGAGGCCTACTTGGAGCCCAAAATTTTGCTTTTAGTTAATTAATCTCATTTTTATTTTCAAACCCTAAGAGTTCATTTCATTTCCTACTATCACTTTCTCTCTCTACACTCATCTTTCTCTCATTTGCTCCTCCTTCTCTCTACCACCCACACGGCCTCACTCCCTCTCTTTGCCTCCATGTTTGCAAAAAATTTCAAGTTACTACATTTCCTTAATCTCCACTATATTCTAAACACCTTTCTAGTTGGAGATTTCTTGAAAAGCTTCCATCTTCATCATCTTCTTCAAGCTTCAAGTTTGAAACTCTAGGGTAAGATCCTTGATCTCTCATCTCTCTTCTTCATTTTCGTTTTCAATGGCCACCTTCATGACCATTTTCCTCTTTTTTTCAAGCCTTGGTGTTGATTTGATGAAATTGTAATTTTTAGGATTTTTGGTGAAGCTTGGCCAAATTTCACAAGGAGCAAACAAGGAGATTCCTTTTCTTGATTTCTCTTGGGTAAGAGGGAGATGGTTCACTTCAACCCCTATTGGTAGTGAGGGACTTTATTTGTGTTAGTTGTGAGAAACTCTTGTTAGGGTTACTCTCTATGATATATGATTTTTGTGGTTGTGTGTTGATTTTGCCTTGTTTAATCTATTTGGTTGATTGAATATGTATATTGATGATCTTGGATTGATTTGGATGGAATGGAAATAAAAGTCCTTTGCTTTCCTCATGGAGGCTCACGGCCATGACCCTCAAGTGGGGTGATCATGGTTGAAATTTTGTAACCAAGATGGAAACTTAATTAATCAAGTGAATAAAATGTAATGGAGTTAAGAAAAACTTAGGGTTCTACTCTTGGGAGGCCACGACCTTTAAGACCATTTTAGGATCCAATTATGTAACCTCATGCAACCTTGGAATTTAAATGATCAAGTGACTAAATAATTAATAATGTAATGGAGAGAAATTTAATTGATAACAAAAAAGTGAATCTTTAGACCTAAATAAAGAACAAGAGTGTGTAAGTCTTGGAAAACCTTAGAATAATTTTCTAAGTGAGTATGAATAATCTTAAAGTAAGGAACTTAATAATTAAGAGAATTCCTCTAGTTAAGGATTTCATAAGAAATGCTAAATTAAAGTGACACTTAGTTAATTGGTTAATTAGGAATTAATTAGGGATTCATAAAATGGAAAGAATCAAGAATGAGATCTTATCATAAAACTTAGATTAATTCTTAATTAAAAGAAGGATATGAGTGTAAGTAAGATATTAAATAACTTAAATTAAAATTATCTCAAGAGAGACTTAATAAGAAGAACGTAGAAGATTAAGCCATAATTTCCATAATGAACCTTAAAAGCATAATATATTATTTGATGCCTTGATGATATTCATTGTGGGTCCATGAGTGGGACCAAGAATGTGTTGATGCTTATCTTGGCCAAATTGTGGCATGTTGTGGAAAAGTATATTATTGTTAAATATACATGAATATGCATTGAGTCATCATGCATTGTGAAAGTCCGATGGACAATTTGTCAAGGCTATGTTGCCTAGGAGTTTGAATCACACCTTAGGGTGGGTGCAAATAGACTAGTGTAGGTCATGCTGTTGACCTTGGGGGCGTCGAGGCACAGCGTCTCACAGTGGACAGTTAGTAGCCCCTCTGCGCTGTTGGACAATCCGATGCAAATGCACTGATGATCCGGACCTAGACACTGTCCTATATCACGATCTTGTAGGAATGCGGCTGTATAAAGCCTTGTTGCGCAAAACTATTATTTTTCTGGAAAGCACTTGATTTTAGGCTAACGAGATACTGGCATGTCTCCCTGATCATTCTCTCCGATGTTTGTGTCTAGCTCCATAGAGTAGGATTTCGATATCATATGCATGTGCATAGTGACTCAATATATTATCTGGAATTTAATTTATATGATGATTGGAACTACTATCTTATTGATGCTATAACTACCTGGAATTATTAAGTTGTTTAATATCTACTTCTTGATACTATTTACTATTCTTGTAATGCTATGTGGGCATCCTACGTCGTTTCTGTTTCTTACTGCCATAATTGCTAATGATGTTGGATATCTCACCTCTTATTTATACTATTCTTGTTCTGTGAAACTTGGTTAAAGGCTGTAGAGGGGACGAGGTTGATTTTCCTAGATTTTACTTGGTTTGGTCTCCTATGATCAGTGATGGCGTCAAGAACAGGTTCTATTGGTTTCGTCAGGATTGTGTTCACCGACGGTGTCAATGCTTGGCGAGTCGACTGGGCCGACAAGCGTATACAGTATGTTGGGGATCTGATCTTGACCGTGGGGAGAACCCGCGATGGAGATCCTATTTTGACTCTCACTACATCAGTGCATCTGGAGTTTGCATTGCTCATTCAGGAGCTTTGGGGTGATCAGCTTCACACCCCTAGAGAGGACGAGGATTTTATGGCATCAGCTGCTAGGGCACCTGCCCGTGTGACCACACTCTGTCCTGTCCTTGTGTCTTCCGATGAGCCGAGAAAGGATCCTGAGGTGGATCCGATGGAGTGCCCAACTCCTTAGTCGTGGTGTCGTTATGGGTAGTTTATGTTTCTTTTGTCTTATCTATATAAGGTTCTTTTGAGTATAACTGCATTTTGATGTATATCTAAGTGTTTTTGAGCAATATGAACAATGCGTCGTGCTATGTATGTTTTAAGGTAATTATCCAGTCTTATGTGCTGTATTTTGAGTATATCTTATTAAATTATATTTTTAAATGACGGCATGTGTATTTAATCATTCGTAGCTCATATTTTCTTTATATGCACAATAATTAAAATTTGGAAACTTGTTATTTGAGTCGTAGCACGCCAAAAGTTTAGTGACCGTAGTATAATGACAATTATGTCGTGGTTACTAAATCGAGGGGTGTTACATTAGGTGGTATCAAAGCAGTTCATTCTATTGAGACGGGGTATGGACTGACTATGCTTGGACATGTTAGAAGTTTTTTTGTGTGTTGTGCACTTCTTTGTTTCTTGATAGAGATGTTTGGGAAAGGAAGGCATGGCTTGTCATAGGTTAAATATTGGTAACTACTGTTGCATAGTTACATGATATTGAGTATTGGCCCACTCAATGTGTAATGTTCTGTGTGGACGGGAAACTATGATTTCACCTCGGCGTATTAAGGGAATAATAGTTCTTTCAATAAAAAGCTCAGCTGGTATGACTGAACTTATTTAGGATTTATTTGCATTTACACCATTTTTGTGTTGCCATTAGAATTATTTGAGCCAATGGGTTAGAAAAAGGGTAGTTAAATAGGACTTGCAATAGTCTGTGGATTGAGGCGTCCAAGAGGTTATGGAGAATCGATTTTCTTGGGAAAATAATATCTGGCGTAAGTGAGGTTCGAGGATCTGCTTAGGAGTTAAGGACTTACAGGAAATCACGCCAAAGAAGGCAGAATAGAGGAACTCAAGTTAGAATCTTTTAGGTTTGTCTTGTTGTGTTGTGTGACTCTTTGCGTTTGGTTTTCGAAAGAAGACAATATTATTTGAATTGAGTGCTTTTGATTTTCCATATGTTTTGATTTGTTTGTGCTTGAAGAGAGGCAATGGCTCGGGGTAGGCGTAAGCGTGTGAATGCAGGAAGTAAAGATGATGGTACGACTGCGGCAGCAGAAGTAATGCAAAGAGCCGCTCGGCAGTAAAAGCTGATAGCGGAGATTCCGAATCTATCAAATATGAATCAACCTTCGGATGCGAGACCTTATAATTTTAGGCCATCGGGGATCCAGAAAGGGAAGAAGCGTAAGGCTAAGCGGTCCCAATAGAAACTGTATTCACGACTACCAAGGAACAACAGCAACAACAAACACATGAAGAAGGTGTGAGTGGTAGTAAATCTAATTTGACCGTGGTATGTTTACCAAAATGTAAGAAGTGTGGAAATGACCACTCAATGAGGGAATGTAAGATCAAGAGGGTAATCTGCTTCAAGTGCGGAAAGGGCCACTTAACAAAGGACTGTACGATCAAAAAAATAATTTGTTTCAAGTGCGAAAAGCCAGGACAATGGCTAGAAATTGTACTTTGCATAGGACAAAGCCTTCCATAAGAGATGTATGTACTTCAAAATCTCACGAAGAAGGGAAAGTTAATTCCTCAAGTGGAGTAAAAGCATCCCAGACTGAAGACCTAAACGGGGGAGATTGTACTATAATAGATGACCTCGTGATTTTACTGTATAATTCTGGGGGTAACCCATTCCTTTATGACACCTGACTATATGAGTCCATTAAGGTCGTTTGTGTCTTCGTCATCTTTTGACTAAGTTATTTCTACTTCGGCTACTAAGAACCTATTGAAGATAGCCAAGTCGTTTAAATTATCCTATGACCTGTTAAAAACTGAATCTTTTCTGTTGATTGGATTTGTTTATCTTCTTCATAAATTTGATGTGATCTTGAAAAGGGATTGGTTATTTTCCAACTATATCCTATTAAATTGTTTCAAACAAACTTTAGTGTTTCTTGAGACAGAGATTTTTGGATTTAGATCTATGAAGCTCAGTCCTAAATTTTATTAAACTATGCCAAATTCTTCGTCGGAAGGGTCCGGTAGTATACCAAGTGACTTCACTATCTTTTCCTTCTAACCTTTATAATGTTTCTAGTGTACTTCGATTGAGGAAATGTGTTCCTAAATTCAAACCATAAAATAGCCCCGAATACAGCACAATTAGGTAAGAACTTGCCCTATGAGACATTTCCTGTTAAGATTGAGGATAGATGATTTGATAGATCAACCGAAGGCAGCCGCTGTTTTCTCCAAGATTGTCTTGTGTTCTGGACTATCATCAAGTTCGTTTAAAGGTAGAAGAACATTTTCAAGACAGCTTTTCAGACGCGTTATGCGCATTACACGTGTTTAGTGGCGTCGTTCCGTGCAACGAACACTTCGGTAGCATTCATCGATTTTATGAATGGGATCATCTTCCCTGTTGAAAACAGATTTGTCGTTGTCTTTGTTGGCAACATTCTGACCTATTCTTAACGTTTGGAGGAACGTACCGAACCTCTCATTGTGATTCTTCAAATCCTGAAGAAGGAGAAGAAGATATGTGTGAAGTTGTCCAAGTGCAAATTCTGGTTAGAGGCAATTCAACTTTCGGGTCACATGACCTCAAAGGAAGGAGTTGCTATGGATCCGTCAAAAGTCAAAGCAGTTCTTCAATGAGAAAGATCGATGACCATAATGGAGATTCGTAGCCAGATGAGATTAGTTGGTTAATATGGGAGACTCGTCGAAGAAATTTTCCAATGTGGCAAGACTTCTCATCTAACTCATACAAGAGAGTCAAGTTTTGTATGGACCGATGCATACAGGAGAAATTTTTAAAGGTTGAAGAAATACTCAACTACTTCACCAGTGATGATTCTATCTAATCTTAACGAACCTTTTGAAATACCTATTGATGCTTCGCGTTAGAATTTGGAACGTGAGCTTATGCGGATAGAAGGAGTAGTAGCGTATGCTTTAAGATAACTGAAAGCATATGAGAAGAGTTACTCTACACAAAAACTCAAAGTTAGCCGTTGGGATTGCGTTAAAGATCTGGACATATTCTATAAGGAACAATATCCGCATGTATTCTAAGGTATGAAAATTTTGAGGACGAAATTTATTTTTAGAATGGGAGAGTTGTAACATTCCAAAAATTATTTGTTTCATCATAGATAATTATTTTATAATATTTATGATTTTTGAGAATTTTTTAGAATTTTTTCAGAAATGTCAAATATTTTAATATATTTCTCATTTTACGTGCACACTGAGCAGAGTCAGTGTGACACCTCAGAAATTGTTATTTCATGATAAACAATCATTTTCTAATATTTGTGATTTTTGAGAATTTTTCTAGATTTTTCCAGAAATGTTGATTATTTTAATATATTTCTCAAATTGCACACGCACTAACCGGAGCCGGGAAAATGAAATATTTTCCCTAAAACTGGTAAACTTTGAACTGTGAAAACGTCGACGGGGGATCTTACTAAACCCGAGGGTGGGCATAGTTTACGAGAATTACATTTTTCGAGATTTTATCTAATAAATAAAATCTTTGTACGTACTGTTAAATAAAATTTTGTGATACGCTCTATTATCCGTTGGATAATTAATACTAACTTTGTGCACTGTAACAATTGTCCATTGGGTAATAGCTTATAGTGAGAACCCTAATCACCTAATTATTTTATCCAAATGTAATCTACTTTATGTCTAATTAAATCCACTTTTGAAAAAGCTAACAACTTAACCCTAATTTTGGTGACAACTTTCCCTCCCATTTTCCCTCTTTACTACACGGCCATGAAACCTACTTGGAGCCCAAAATTTTGCTTTCACTTAATTAATCTCATTTCTATTTTCAAACCCTAAGAGTTCATTTCATTTCCTACTATCATTTTCTCTCTCTACAGTCATCTTTCTCTCATTTGCTCCTCCTTCTGTCTACCACCCACACGGCCTCACTCCCTCTCTTTGCCTCCATGTTTGCAAAAATTCCAAGTTACTACATTTCCTTAATCTCCACTACATTCTAAGCACCTTTCTAGTTGGAGATTTCTTGAAAAGTTTCCATCTTCATCATCTTCTTCAAGCTTCAAGTTTGAAACTTTAGGGTAAGATCCTTGATCTTTCATCTCCCTTCTTCATTTTCATTTTCAATGGCCACCTTCATGACCATTTTTCCTCTCTTTTTCAAGTCTTGGTGTTGATTTGATGAAGTTGTAATTTTTAGGATTTTTGGTGAAGCTTGGCCAAATTTCACAAAGAGCAAACAAGGAGATTCCTTTTCTTGATTTTTTTAGGTAAGAGGGAGATGGTTCACTTCAACCTCTATTGGTAGTGAGGGACTTTATTTGTGTTGGTTGTGAGAAACCCTTGTTAGGGTTACTCTATATGATGTATGATTTTTGTGGTTGTGTGTTGATTTTGCCTTGTTTAATCTATTTAGTTGATTGTATATGTATATTGATGATCTTGGATTGATTTGGATGGAATGGAAATAAAAGTCCTTTGCTTTCCTCATGGAGGCTCACGACCATGACCCTCAAGTGGGGTGATCATGGTTGGAATTTTGTAACCAAGATGGAAACTTAATTAATCAAGTGAATAAAATGTAATGGAGTTAAGAAAAACTTAGGGTTCTACCCCTGGGTGGCCACGACCTCTAAGGCCATGTTAGGATCCAATTATGTAACATCATGCAACCTTGGAATTTAAATGATCAAGTGACTAAATAATTAATAATATAATGAAAAAAAATTTAATTAATAACCAAAAAGTGAATCTTTGGACCTAAATAAAGAACAAGAGTGTGTAAGTCTTGGAAAACCTTAGAATAATTTTCTAAGTGAGTATGAATAATCTTAAAGTAAGGAACTTAATAATCAAGAGAATTCATCTAGTTAAGGATTTCATAAGAAATGCTAAATTAAAGTGATGCTTAGTTAATTGGTTAATTAGGAATTGATTAGGGATTCATAAAATAGAAAGAATCAAGAATGAGATCTTATCATAAAACTTAGATTAATTCTTAATTAAAGGAAGGATATGAGTGTAAGTAAGATATTAAATAACTCAAATTAAAATTATCTCAACAGAGACTTAATGAGAAGAACGTAGAAGATTAAGCCATAATTTCCATAATGAACCCTAAAAGCATAATATATTATTTGATGCCTTGATGATATTCATTGTGGGTCCATGAGTGGGACCAAGAATGTGTTGATGCTTATCTTGGCCCAATTGTGGCATATTGTGGAAAAGTATATTATTATTAAATATACATGAATATGCATTGAGTCATCATGCATTGTGAAAGTTTGATGGATGATTTCTTAAGGCTATGTTGCTTAGGAGTTTGAATCACACCTTAGTGCGGGTGCGAATAGACTAGTGTAGGTCATGCTGTTGACCTTGTGGACGTCGGGGCACGGGCATCTCACAGCGGATAGTTGGTAGCCCCTCTGGGCCGTGGGACAAACCGATGTAAACGCTCCGATGATCCGGACCGAGACACTGTCTTATATCGCAATCTTATGGGAATGCCGATGTATAAAGCCTTGTTGCGCAAAACTATTATTTTTCTGAAAAGCACTTGATTTTGGGCTGACGAGATACTGACGTGCCTCGCTGATCATTCTCTCCGATGTTTATGTCTAGCTCCATGGAGTAGGATTTAGATATCATATGCATGTGCATAGTGAGTCAATATATTATTTGGCATTTAATTTATATGATGATTGGAACTGCTATTTTATTAATGCTATAACTGTCTGGAATTGTTAAGTTGTTTAATATCTATTTCTTGATACTATTTATTATTCTTGTAATGCTATATGGGCATCCTACGCTATTTCTATTTCTTACTGCCATAATTGGTAATGATGTTAGATATCTTACCTCTTGTTTGTGCTATTCTTGTTCTGTGAAACTTGGTTAAAGGCTGTAGAGGGGACGAGGTTGATTTTCCTAGATTTTACTTGGTTTGGTCTCCTACGATTAGTAATGGTGTCAAGAAGGGGTTCTATTGGTTTCGTCAGGATTGTGTTCACCGATGGTGTCAATGCTTAGCAAGTCAACTGGGCCGGCGAGTGTATACAGTATATTGGGGATTTGATCTTGACCGTGAGGAGGACTCGCGATGGAGATCCTATTTTGACTCTCACTACATGAGTGCATCTGATCTTGACCGTGAGGAGGACCCGCTTCACACCCCCAGAGAGGACGAGGATTTTATGGCATCAGCTGCTAGGGCACCTGCCCGTGTGACCGCACTCTGTCCTGTCCTTGTGTCTTCCGATGAGCCAGGAAAGGATCTCGAGGTAGATCCGATGGAGTGCCCAACTCCTTAGTCGTGGTGTCGTTATGGGTAGTTTATGTTTCTTTTGCATTATCTGTATAAGGTTCTTTTGAGTATAACTGTATTTTGATGTATATCTAGGTGTTTTTGAGCAATATGAACAATGCGCCGCTCTATGTATGTTTTAAGGTAATTATCCAGTCTTATGTGCTGTATTTTGAGTATATCTTGTTAAATTATATTTTCAAATGACAGCATGTGTATCTAATCATTCATAGCTCATATTTTCTTTATATGCATAATAATTAAAATTTGGAAACTTGTTATTTGAGTCGTAGCACGCCAAAAATTTAGTGACTGTAGTATAATGACTATTGTGCCGTGGTTACTAAATCGAGGGGTGTTACAGGATATGGTCAACAAAGTTAGCCTAAAGTTAACCTAAGTAATCTAAGTTAATGGCTAGACTAGTTAGCCAAGAAACTAAGTAATCTAACTAAGTTAACCTAAAGCCTAAGTAGTAACTAAATGGAGGAAATTTAGTTTACTACTCCTTAGAGCTCCACGGTTTCAAGGAGATTCTAGAGCCTTCTAGAATGCATGATTCATCTAGTGTGACCAATGTATGACCTAAGCCTTGTAACTAAATAGTTAGCCATGTAACTAAGTGAACTAACTAAGTTAGCTTAAGTGTAACTAGGAACTAAATGAATCAAAACTTAGTTACCTTTTCTCCATGTGGTCCACGGCCAACTAGTGCTACTAGGATGTTCATGAACAAGTTAATCATCTAATGTAACCAAGGAGTAATCACTTAATGACATAAGCCATGTGAAACCATGTGCTTAGTTTTTATCTTGTTGAATAAGTTTTAACCTTCCTATCCTATGCACTCCACGGCCAGGCTCAAGTAAATTGGATATTTCACTTCATTAATATCACTTTGTGACATAAACTCTTCACTTCATTCTCTCTCATCCAAGAACAACAAAGAAACTCCATTCTCTCCCTCTTGAGAAGCTCTCGGCCTCCACACCCAACACCAACATCCAATGTCCTATAATTTCATCCAACACCATTTTCTTAACTTAGACAAGATTCTAAACACCTTTCATGTTGTAAGTTTCACCTAGTTCATCCATTTGGTGCTTTAAAATCAAGCTAGAGTTTTCTATTCCTAAAGGTAAAATCTTGGTTTCTTGGTTCTAAATTGATTCTTGAGTTTTTAAGCCATGATTGATCCATGGTTTCTCTTTTTCAAGCTTAGTTTATGACTTTGTCTTGGTTTAAGCTTGTTAGGGTTCTTCTTTGGAGGCTCACAAAAATTCCTAGGAGAAGCAACTTGAAGGATTTTGTCTTCCTTGAGGTAAGAGAGAGATTAACCTCATCAACCAAGTGTTGGTGGTGAGGGAATGACTTGTTTGTGGTAAAAAATTCATAAGGATTTATTCACTTGTGTGGTTTAAGCTTGCTTTGTTTGTGATGATTTTTGGTTGGTATGATTTATAGCTTTGATTATATGCTTGAATATGTGATTATGGAAGCATGTGATTATTGTATATGGCATGATGTGATTTATGTGATAAGGATGAGTATGAAGCTTCCAAAGAACCTATGGAGGCTCACGACCTCAACACCATCAAGGGAGCAAAAATGTTTTAAATTATTTTCCTAATTATGGATTAAGTGATTTAATGATAAGAAATTGGATTAAAGGTTTTTGCAAAGAATAAGGTGATAGAAAATAATTAAATATGATCTATGAAACATATCATGTAATTCGACCAACATGCCTATTTTTGATATTCTAGATCCAAAATTATTTTACTTAGTGTAGACTTAGATATTTAATTAATAGGAAATTAATTTAATAGGTTTTTAGACATAAAAAGAAAGTAAACTAATTTTTAGAATAAGTTTAGTGTAATTTTGTGAGAAATAATGGAAAATGCTGCTTAAAGAATCTTTAGTAGTAAAAATATTATAAATAAGGCCAAAATAATTATTTTATGTGAAATATATTATAGAAACGTCACTTGTTTTCAAAATAGTGATTTTTTAAGCTATCAAATTGAGAAAATGTTTAAAAATCCTTACACGATTTGAAAACGCAATAAAATTTTACGTGATTGGAAATAATAGCAGTTTGCTGTCGACCTGTTGTGGTGGGCCCAGTTATGTTGAACAGTGATATTGCTAAGAGATGGCGTGTGTATGTGAAATACTGTGAGAATGATAATTATATGTGTATTTGAATCATACATCATATATTGAAAAGCGTGTCAGCTTAATTGGTTAAGGCAATACGCCTAGGAGATTGAATTTACACCTTCGGTGAGAATTGCATAGTTACGATCTTCAGTGATCTTGGAGACGTTGGGGTGTGGAATGTCATATGTGGCCAGATGGTAGCACCTCTGCGCCATGGTATCCTATGCAAACACACCGACGATCTTGATGAAGTTACTACTCTTTTCGTACTTGTTGAGAGTGTCTCATATAAGCCATTTCGCACTTTTTGATATAATGTCTTGGCACATGATTTTGGGATGACGATATACAGACATGTACTCCTGATCTTTCTCTCCAAATTTGTGATTAGCTCCATGGAGTAGGAATTGGGTTGTGTACATTTGCATAGTGGGTCTGTATATTGATGTGACAATTATGTTATATGATATATTGGCAATGATGTGATAACATGATTCGATGTGTTCATATTGTATCCGTATATTTTTACTGTCATTTTCTATGCTGCCATACTAGTATTGATGTAGGGGATCTCACCTCTTTGTTATGTTATTTTACTTTGTTGTGTATATTTAATAAAGATCGTGGAGACAAAGAGGTAGGAAATTCTATTTTCCATACGTGATAGTTTCCTTTGTTGCTTTTATGGCGGCAAGGCGTTAGGTGCTTGGTTTCATTAGAGTATAGTTTCGTGGGGGAACTGATGCGCAGAGGTTTGATAACGTTTTGTGTATACCTGGAATTTGACTCTGAATCTTAGTGGAACTAGGGATGGGTTTCTAGTTATGACGATGAATGTATCTGTTCATTTGGAGTTCATGATGCCTATTCGAGAGCTTTGGGTGATAATGTCTATACTCTATAAGAAGGTTCAATGGTGTCATCTGCTAGGACGCCAACCCGATGTAGGATGTACCCGCTGGGACTCTTTGATGATACTGAGGCGGAGGTTCCTTCCGAGGGGCCAAATCCTTAGTCTTTAAAAGTTTTAGTTAGATAGTTTATGTTCTGATGTATATGTTGTACATATTTATCTTTTAGAGTGTAATATATTTATGTAAATTAATTGTGAACAAGGTTTCAGCATCTATGTATATTATGATGAGTTTTATTCTATTACATGTTGTACTTATGGGTTTTATTTATTTTTAGTTATCTATTTTTTTTACAAGATTAATTGTTTTACAACTTAGGTAAGTTATATTAGTATTAGTCTTAAATGTGACAACTTTCAGAGGGCATTACAACCTTGTGGCTGTCGAAGAAGCTAGCTCTTCATCCTTATGAGGGGATTCATCAGAGTTGTCAAGAGTTATGACCTCTTTACGTGGCTTTAATCTAGCATGTTTTACTCGCCATGACTTTATTAGGTTTGATTCAATTGCATTTTTCTGAAATTGAAAAAGACTTGAAGTCGGAGATGAAAGATAAATTTAATAGAATAAATTAGTTCGAAAGAGTTAGGACCTCTCTATATGGCTTTCATGTGACATGTTTTATTCTTCGCCATGACTTTATTGGGTTTGTTTCACTTGCATTTTCCTGAAATTGAAAAGGACTTACATTTAGTAGAAGAAATAAGTTTGAAAGGTTCGATTAAGTCTTAGCTTGGATTGTTGGGAGGTGTTGGTACAGGGTCTTACAACCTAAAAATAAAATATCCCAAAAACAACTCAACCTTTCTTTGTTACATGATCCAAAAATTTTAAACAATGGCATAAAAAAAAGATTCACCATCTAGATCCACACATAGCTCAACCACAGAACCACCCTTCAGGTTATTAGCAACACAGATTTGAACCCATGATTTTGTTATTAACACTTCTATGTTATTCCTTCTTCTAGTCCATCTTAAGCTGCAAATGAACCTCCTGCCCTGCCTATCTTGAATAATGCATTTAGAAGGTTTACTCTTCACGGCTTCAGTTATGAATTGCATTAGCAGATTCTAAGATAAATGGCAAGTATTTAGAAAATTCAAGCGTTTTCACTAATTTACTTCTTACGCATAAACCCTTCTATTTCGAATTACATAACCTAGTGTTTTATTTGAAATTAACCTTTCAAATTCTTGCTTAAAGACTAGTACAGGAACTAGAGAATCCCAAGAGGCAGCGATTCCATTCCCAGAACTAGGATCTAGAATCGAATATGTCCTTCGACAAAAGTTTACCATAAACAATTACTTATTGAGAAAAATTCAAAGTTACTTGCTTAAGGGTCCCCAAATTACGAAGGAATATATCGAATTGACAAAGTTTTCCTGGTAATGCTTCTTCGATTATCAATCTTAGTTCTAACGAAAGAATTACTCAGATAAATGGTAAATACTTAAAAAAAATGCAGGAGAACTATTGAATTGAAAATATCATTGTAAGCTACTGTCATTATAATTTTAAATCACAATGTATTCGAAATAATTGTCAAATGCAATGGCAAAATTTGAAGTCACTTGGTAAATGGTCCCCAAATTACGAAAGACAATATCGAATTGACAAAGTTTTTCCTAGTAATGCTTCTTTGATTATCAATCATTGTTCTAAAGAAAGAATTACTCTGATAAATGGTAAATACTTAAAAAACATGTAGGAGAACTATTGAATTGAAAATATCATTGTAAAATATTGTCATTATAATTTCAAATCACAATGTATTCGAAATAATTGTCAAATACAGTGGCAAAATTTGAAGTCACTTGGTAAATGGTCCCCAAATTAAGAAGGACCTTATCGAATCGATAAATTCTTTCTTGATAATGTTTATTAGATTATCAATCTTAGTTCTAACAAACTAATTACTCTGATAAATGGTAAATATTTAAAAAAACATGTAAGCGAACTATTCTTGAATTGAAAATATCATTGTAAACTATTGTCATTATAATTTCAAATCAAAATGTATTCTAAATAATTATCGATTACAATGGCAAAATGAACGAAAATTACATTTGAAATAAAAAAAAATCTATTCAAGTTTTGATTGGAGAAGCCCCCAAGCTTCCATCGCCTTCGTCCTTTTTATTGAAGCTGCATCGAATGTGGGGGATGATTTCTCTAATGCCACCTTGATGTCCTGGAGTTCGACAGTCCAATTCTTGCAGTCTTTTTAAAGGTCTTGTTCTTGGATTGTGAAGTCATCCAAGGCGACTTGGAGTTGTTCTTGCTACCTTTTCAGTTCTCCCAATTATTTTTTGAGGTCAGCCATCTTCTCTGCATTATCAGCCATGTGTTTTCTACTAGTTGAAAGAGCGATGGAGAGCCTTGAACGCTTCTTCTTGGTGTTGGTCACTTCGTTCACCAGACGAGCATCATCGTCTAAAAGTTGGACAAGATCAGCTATGGCCTTTTCGAATACGGGAAATCTGGTCCTTAAGTCGTCATACCAAATTTTTATCTCTCGAATAGTTTGTTGTTCGTTTCAGTCCAATTGGTTGTTTTGATGAAGCTATTCGAGGAGGTTGGCCATCTTCTACTTATGCACTTCATTGGCCATAACTTTGTCTATTCCCAAGGCAAGCAAAGTACCAAGTTCTTTGAGGAGCAACGATAGAGACACGTGCTGCACCTTGACTTCGGAGTGTGCAGTTGAAGGATGAGATTTCGAGGGTAATATGGTCTTCCCAAAAATAATATCCTTGAGTCTTTTAATGGGGTCATCCTCATCAACTGCTTCTTCTACGTTCACAGCTTCTACCCCCTCATCAATGATCATTCCACTTGCTTCGACTGGTGGCTCAGTTTGAGTAGGAACTTCATGTCATGTTGATTACTAAGGGATCTTCATCGCATTTGTTGGTTGAACATAAGCTTCGATTGAAGTTGGTATCTCAACTTCATGTCGTATGTCCTTTTTCTGAAATTGAAAAGGACTTGAAGCCAGAAATGAAAGATAAATTTAATAGAAAAAATTAGTTCAAAGTAGTTAGAACCTTTCTACGTGACTTTGATTCGGCATATTTTACTCGCCATGACTTTATTGGGTTTGCTTCACTTGCATTTTCTTGAAATTGAAAAAGACTTAAAGTCAGAAATGAGAGATAAATTTAATAGAATAAATAAGTTGGAATGGTTTGATTATGTCTTACCTTGGATTATTGGGGAGGTGTTGGTACCGGGTCTTCGACCACCTTCTTTTTCTTTTCCACTGGTTTAGGCTTAAAAGGAGCAGGAGCAGGAGCAGGTTTCTTCTTGGGTTGAGACGAACAGGCTACCTCCACGGGGGCCTTCTATTCGATTTTTTGAAACTTCTTGGGCCTTAGATGTTCATCCTCCTCGTGCTCTCCCAAATCTTCCACCACCCTAGTCCTTTTCAAGACTACATTGGTGAAAGATTGGAGCAGGACCCTCATCTCCTCAGGCTCAAGGCTTGAGTCTGAAGATTGGGCAGAGGCAATTTTGAAGGAAAGTGAAGCCATTGATGCGTAAGAGCTTCAAGGAATGTGAGGCAAAGAAAGAGTTGTGATTAAAGAGCAAGCCTTAAAGGTTCAACAAGTCAAACATAAAAAATAAGAGGTTAGATAGAAACCTTCAACGCTCAACAATGGCAGGGTACGCGCAGAAAAAGATCACAGAAAAAGGAAGGGTGCTGAAGAAGGAACACAAATAAGTAAGAGTCTTTGCAAACCTTTAAATATAGTTTTCCAAAATAGGAGAGAGTGAGAGAAAAGGAAAAGGCACAGTAATCGCATTAAGACTGACGTTAATTAATGGGTTTAGCCATTTTGTCATTAAAAGCCATTATTGCCTTTGCGGTTCCCCAAATAGTGGAGTAGTTGGATAGCGGGGGAATGGCCATGTAGTGAGTGAATGAGTTAATGGAATATTGATTTCAAAATTTCATATTTTGCCCCTGACCTTCCACATGCTGGTTCTCACCAAGATTGATATAGCATGGATAAAGCTCGAAGACTAAATGCAATCAAAATGTTAATGCTCGAAACTAATTATTTATATCTCATACTTCAAGAATAAATATTGGGGGCATCTGTTGATATAAAAATAACATCTTTCGATCGAAAGTAATTTCAAGGGTGTATTAGAAGACTTACATGAATATAATTGATTAAGTTCAAAATATACACGAATCCTAACTCTGCTAAGATCAAATTTGTAATAAACAAGTATTGGTTTCCATTAGAAGTCAGACATGATCTTGACTAGAAGCCACCAATGATTCAAAAACACTAAACCATAAACACTAAACCCTAAACCTTAAACCATAAAAAAAAATGTAACCAATGTAACTAAATTAATAGTGGTCTACTTAGAGTAATTAAGTAATCATGACTTACTTAGAAAAAAAGTACTAAAATAATCATTAGCCAACAAAAACTAACTGCTTAGTTGGACATGAATTAGTTTGTAATTGGATGGTTTAGCCACTAGTTAAAATCTAATTGGATATTTAGAAAGTATAAAAGGAAGGGAATAAAAAAAAACAACAAGAACACAACCAAAGAAGCTAGAGAGTTCGGCCAAGCAAGGAGAAAGAAGGTACAAAGGAAGAAAAAATAGGATAGAAATTTGAAGAAAATAGAAATCTTCAAGTTAGCAAAGAAACAAGGAGATTTCAAGTAGATCAAGCTTCAAGTTCTCCTCTTTGCTCAACTTTTCTCAAGACCAAGAAGTAGGAGAAGTACTAAGTTTTCTAACTAAGTAATCATGACTTAGTTAGAAAAAACACTACTAGAATAATCATTAGCCAATAGAATGATGACCACTAAGTTAGACATGAGTTAGTTTGTAATTGGATGGTTTAGCCTCTAGTTAAAATCTAATTGGATAACTAGAAAATATAAAGGGAAGAGAATAGAAAAGAAACAAGAAGAACACTCTCAGAGAAGCTAAGTAAGGAGACAAGAGGTACAAAGGAAGAAAAATAATAGATAAATGAATCTTCAAGTTAGCAAAGAAATAAGGAGATTTCAGGTAGATCAAGCTTCAAGTTCTCCTTTTTGCTCAAGTTTTATCAAGACCATGAGATAGGGGAACCATACCTTTTGTTATTTTCCTTGACTTGTTCTTCTTATAGAAGTGTTTTACTATGACTAAGAACCATGATTTTAATGCATAGAAATTTTGTTTAGGCTTGTTTTGATGCATTCAAACTCTGGGTAAGTAAGACCATATTTTGTGTTCTTAATAGTTTGAGGAATTTCGATGGAATTTTATTGAGGATAAAGGTTGTTGATATTTAAAAAATCGTAGAAATAGTTTTAAATTGAGAAGATAAATTCGAGTTCATTCAAGAAATAGGGTTGTTGATTCTATCAGATTGGTGATTTTGTCTATCATAGTATTTAAAGTTAAATTGATAGTGGAGTTAGAAGTTGGTGGCCTAAGTAAGAGCAGAAATCGATTAGTATTTAAGTGAATAGTTCACTTAGTCTTTTCAATTAGAATAGAATACATCATTGTGGAGTGTTATCTTTTCGAATATAATCAAACATGTCAATTTGGAGTATTTTATAGTTTCGACTAGGTTCAAAAACTCCACACAATGTGGAATGATATTTGAATTAGACCTCTAAGTTATACGACAAAAAATGGGTAAAACTTACTGTTCATGGTAATGTTTTGTCTCAAGACAGATGTGTGTGTATGATATATGTGTGTGTGTGTGTGTGTGTGTGTGATATGTGTGTGTATGTGTGATATGTTTGATATGTGTTTGTGTGTGATATGTGTGATATATGTGTTTGTGTGCATGAGATATGTGTGTGTATGTATGTGTGTGTATGTGTGATATATGTGTGTGTGTGTCGGTGTGATATGTGTCATGTGTGTTTGTGTGTGATATATTTGGGTGATATGTGTGTGTGTGTGTGTGTGAGATATGTATGTGTGCGTGTGTGTGATATATATGTGTTGTGTGTGTGTGTGTGTGTGTGTGTATGTGTTTGTTTGACATGTGTGTGTGTAGGGGTGATATGTGAGTGTGTGTGTGTGCACGCGCAATATATATGTGTGTTTGTGTGTGTGTGTGTGTGATATGTATGCGTGTGTGTGTGATATATATGTGTGTTTGTGTATGTGTGATATGTGTGTGTGTGTGTATGATATATATTATGTGTGTGTGTGTGTGTGTGTGTGTGTGTGTGTGTGTGATATATATATGTATGTATGTCTCTGTGTGTGTGTGTGATATATATCTCTCTATTGTGTGTGTGAGTGTGTGTGATATATATATATGTATATATGTGTGTGTGTGTGTGTGTGTGTGTGTGATATATGTCATATGTGTGTGTGTGTGAGTATGATATAAACGTGTGTGTGTGTGTGTGTGTGTGTCATATATTTTGGTGATATGTGTGTGATATAAATATGTGTGTGTGTGTGATATAAATGTGTGCGTGTGTGTGATATATGTATATTTGTGTGTGTGTGATATGTGTGTGTGTGATATGTGTGATATATGTGTCCGTGTCTGTGTGTGATACGTGTGATGTGTGTGTGTGTGTGTGTGTGTGTGTGTGTGTGTGTGTGTGTGTGTGTTCATTTGTGTGACCTCTATATGTATGTGTGTGTGTGTGATATATGTGAGTGATATGTGTGTGTGTGTGATATATATATGTGTGTTTTGTGTGTGTGTGATGTGTGTGTGTGTGTGTGTGTGTATGATATATATGCGTGTGTGTGTGTGTGTGATATATGTGTATGTGTGTGTGTGTGTGTGTGATATATATATGTATGTGTGTGTGTGTGATATGTGTGTGTGTGTGTGTGTGTGTGTGTGATATATGTTTGTGTATGTGATATATGTGCCTGTGAGTGAGTGATATGTGTGATATATGTGTCTGTGTGTGATATATGTGACATATGTGTTTGTGTGTGTGTGTGATATGTGTGATGTGTGTGTGTGTGTGATATATTTATGTATACATGTGTGTGTGTTTGTGTGATTATGATGTGTCATATGTGTGTGTGATACATATGTGTGTTTGTGTGTGTGTGATATGTGGGTGCATGTGTGTGATATATGTGTATTTATGTGTATGTGATATATGTGTGTGTGTATAATATATATGCGCGTGTGTGTGATATATATGTGTATGTGTGTGTGTGTGTGATATATATGTGTGTGTGTGTGTGTGTGTGTGTGTGTGTGTGTGTGTGATATGTGTGTGTGTGCGTGTGTGTGCGTGTGTGTAATATATGTGTGTGTGTGTGTAACACCCTAATATCAGTATCCTAGTATATCAAGCATACTCTACGATAAAACAGAATTAGTTATGCTACTTCTAACTTAAATATCATACTAATCCATATCATTGAAGAAAATAATAATGGAGAGCCTTATAGGAACTAAAAGTTATACATATATATACTTATTGCCACAAAAGGGCTCATTGTGTACATAAACTTTATACAAACTAAAAGCAAAGTAAATAAATACAAAGCTTTTAAACTACTAAGCAGAAAAACTATCCTAGTCTTCATACTTTTTCTTCTTGCCCTTGGATGAACTTCCACCTAGATTTACATGGCAACAAACGGGGTGAGAAACTATATTTCTCAGTAAAAATATACAAAAACTAGCAGTTTAAACAAACAATTGCCCATACAATCATTTGAAAATCATCGACCAGACAACCACTCATACAACTATCACCGAAGGCACAATGCAATAACAAAACATACACAAACCAAACACATGAACTAAACTTAAACAATAATAAATAATGTAGTGATGAAATGATGTATGCTCAAAGAAAAGTATGTGCAGTGTAGGTGTAGTGTTGTGATACTTAACTATTCCCTCTTGATTAAGAAGATACTCTGCCATAATAATATGTGACCTCTTATAGCCTACCTAGTAGGGATAAAGTTTGTTACCATAACACGTACCCTCCTAATCCTACTAAGTAGTCTATCATAAACTAGGTGGATATCTCCACCAAACTGAGTGGATGCCTCCACTATCTGATCTCTAGGGATAGCAAGTATATGTGAAGTAAAATGTGTGAAAATGCAAAGTTATATCCTAACTCTGCATAACTACCACATAACTCTATACTAAGTCCATCTTGCACTACTAAGACTACCTCTTATTTTTGTAACAGCAGTTCATGCTCTACGACACTTATCCAATGCCAACTAGACTTAGTACACTTTTTAACTTTGCATTACTACTCTATTTCACTTTTTAAGAGTTTTCATACACTATGGCATTCACCTTTACCAACTAGGGTTTATGGCACTCAACTCTTACCAACTTGTTGTACATCTGTTTCTCACTTTCTCATCACTTCCAAAGTGATATCTAAGCAACACTTTGTCACTCATAAACTGAACTTTAAACTATGACAATCCATACTTAATGAATTGCACAACTTTTCCTTTATCTTCCCTTGTGTGCCACTAGGTCTTTCTCTCTAAGAAATACACTCTCTAGTGCCTCAACACTCTTAAAAAGGCATAAACAAAGGATTCTAACAACTAGGGAACTCAAACCATCAAAATCAGCATTTTGGTGAGTTTCAAACCCTCATGCTGTGGCACTCCCTTCTCACTCTGCGGCACCCTACTCTCAGGGTGCCATGGTAATGCACCATACGCTGCGGCACTCTAAGCCAGTTCATCATCATGCCGTGGCACGACACTTCTCACGCCGCGACGCTCACTGGTTTTATGCAGAATTCTATAGAAAACCTTTGGTTCTGCACTGAACCATCTTAGCTTCCAATCCCCTGAACTCGGTTTCTAGTTGGTTTCTAACACCACCAACAACCTCTAAACATGTTGTAACACTATTACAACCTATTAATTCACTAAACTTGGATCAAACACCAAAAATCACTTTGCTCACGATCCTTCTTTGCTCTCTGCCACTTTGGTGCTTTCTTCTCAACCTCTCTCTCTTGGTTGACATCTTCAGTAAGGACATCTTCAGTTGCCTTCTCATCTTCATGCACTGACTGAACAAGAGTATCTCTAGGCTCTGACATTTCCTTCTTCTGTGGAGACTCCCCAAGTTCCTTACCACTTCTTAGAAAAATTGCATGGGCCTGTTCCCTAGGATTAGTCTCAGTAGTGCTAGGCAATGTCCTTGGTGCCCTTGCTGTCATTAATGTAGTTAGCTGACTGATCTGAGTCTCCATGTTCTTCATTCTAGCATCTGAATTCTGCTTGTACTTCATAACCAGATCTTCAAAACTTGGCTTCTCTACAGGTGCTTGGAAACCAAGAGGTGGTGGTAGAACTTTTGCTGATTCTGCTGATAGCCTTGCTGATTACCCCATTTAAAATTCGGGTGGTCCCTCCAACCAGGATTATACGTATTCGAATATGGATTGTATTGCTGCCGGTTGGAATTATTAACAAAATTTGCTACTTCAGGCTCAGGAGCAAAAGGACTACCAACTTGACAATTTGCACTAGAATGACCCTGTCCTCCACATGCCTCACACATGATAGGTGGGGCTGCACTATTTGCCACCATCAAAGTCTCCACCTTCTTGGTCAAAGCTTCCAACTGACTCAGAATAGCAGTAGAGGAATCAATAGCATGTACACCTGCTTGTTTCTTAGGAGTCTGGCGCTCATTCTGCCACTGATAACTGTTCAGCGCCATTTCTTCAATCAAAGCTTGGCTCTCAGTAGGTGTTTTCCTCCATATAGTACCTCCCACAGCAGCATCAATAAGTGAACGGTTTACAGGTGACAAAACATTATAAAAAGTCTGTACCTGCTGCCATACGGGAAATCCATGATGTGGACATCTCCTCAACAACTCTTGAAAGCGCTCCCAAGCTTCATAAAGAGTGTCTATTTCAAATTGCACAAAAGAATATATATCATTTCTTAACTTAGTAGATTTAGAAGGAGGAAAATATTTAGCCAGAAACTGTTGTGTTAGTTGATCCCATGTAGTGATGGAACCCCTCGAAAGTGACGTTAACCATTGGCTTGCTCTGTCCCTAAGAGAGAAAGGAAAGAGTCACAATCAGATTGCATCATCTGTCACTCCGTTGTACTTGATAGTATCACACAACTACAAGAACCTAGCCAAATGCTGATTAGGATCATCTGAAGGCAATCCACTAAACTGAATTGAATTCTGAATCATGGAGATCAATGCAGGTTTGATCTCAAAATTATTAACCGCCACAGCTGGTCTTATTATACTTCCTCCATACCTTTCAGCAGTGGGCATAGAGTACTCAAGCATCGTCCGCTCTGCTGGGATAACTCTTTCTTCACGGTTGGCCTCAATAACCGGTTGCCTCTCCATCTTGCTTATGTCTTCTGTTACAACTGCAATAAAAGTCTGCTTCTTTAACCTGCGAGCTGTTTTCTCAATTTCTAGATCAAAAGCCAAATCAGAAAACTGAGATCGAGTGAGCATAAACAAAAATAAGAAGAAGAAAAATTAAATAAAAATAAATGAAAATAAAAATAAATAAAAATAAATAAAAAAATGAAAGAAAAAAAGAAAAAATCAATTAAAAATAAAATAAAATAAAAACATAAACAAAAAAAGAAGAGAAAAATTAATTAAAATAGAATAAAATAAGAAAACAAAAAAATAAAATAAAATAAGAAATAAAAATTAAAATAAGATATATAAAAAACAAACAAAGAAAAAAATGAAAAATTAATTAAGAATAAAATAAATTAAAATTAAAATTAAAATTAAAATTAAAAATAAGATATAAACAGAAAAAATGAAAAATAAAATAAAATAAAATAAGAAATAACAATAAAAATAAAATAAGGAATAAAAGAAAAAGGCATCTAAATTAACTAGAGTTTTTCGCTTCTAATATTACCAAACTTATTCCCCGGCAACGGCGCCAAAAACTTGATGCGCGTAAAATACACTAAGAGCAAGTGCACTCTATCGCTAAGTAATATAGGACTTGAGTCCTAGTTATCGATCCCACGAGGAATAAATAGTAATTACTAGATTCGTAAAATCCCTTTGTTATTTAGACAATCAAAAGTATATGAAGAAATTCAAAATAAAATCAAAATAAACAAATAAAGAAAAACAATAAACAATTAAACAAAGAAAATATAATCAATGAGAAAGAGACTAGGGCGCAAGGTTCACTTGAATCTAATTATTTAGATTTTCTTTCAATTATGATTAAGGTAATTCTTTTGCCAATATTCTCTTATTTGCTAATGAATCCCAATGGTCATGGATGAAACAATATTCTATTCCTAATTTAATTCACCTATTTGGTCATTTAGTTGAATTAATCAAAAATGCATTAAGCTTCAATTCAAGAGATGAGCTAACATACCGTCAATTCCATTAGTAGGATAAATCGATGTTTGGTCATTCACCAATCTAATCCTAGGCTTACCATATAGATCCACTCATTAAATGCGAATGGTCACCGGTCAAACAATGAATTAACACATGCCAAAAGTGATCAAATTCTGACAAGAATACAAACAATATGATAAACCCAAAAAGAAATTACCATAATCAAATTAGAAATTAAATCCAAATAATAAGGAAAACAAGATCCCCCATAGCCCTAGCTATGGGTTTAGTTACTCATGTTCAATAAAAACAAACCCATATCAGAATACAAACCCATAGAAAGAAAACCCAAAGAAAAATGGAAATTAAAAAGAAAGAGAAATCAAAACCCCTTTAATAGAGATTAAGATCTTCAAGCCTTCAAGAATCCTCCTTTGAAGCCTTCCTCCAAGGTCTGCTACCGCAAAACAACTCTCAGGATTAGAGATTTTCTGTGTAATGTGCTCAATGTAAGAAAGTTTCCTTGCTAAACTCGTTTTCCCCTTTTTATAGAAAAGCTAACAAATTTTCGTATCTCACTTACATGATTTTTCTCACCCTTTAGATGACCGATTTTGCCCTTTATCTCAACAGAGAAGTTGTAGGATTTTTTGTTAGCTTTCCAACACCTTAAACAATGCGTCGATCTGATCTCTTTAACTCAAGATATGACTTAATTAATGAGGAATGGTCAGGATAGTGTGAGAATCCAAATTTTGCTCCAAATCAAATCTCTTTGAGAATCCTTATCCAATCTCCAATCTAAGATTTTGTATCCAATTAAAACTCTAATTAGCATCTAAGAATAGGATAAGAATCCTTCACATATTTATCTTTAGGAATTTCTTCTTTTTGTACAATTACTTGATAAAAACACACAAAATACTTAATAAAAACACAATTAAACAAAACTAAAAATATTACAAAACTAACAAACAAAATTCATTAAAAATAAATAAAAAGAATATGAAAAACCAAGGAATTGAACCGTAAAAATAGGACATATTGACGGTTCATCAAACAACTTCCACCCAGAACCTTCTCATTCTCATTCTCAATCTCATAGGATGATGGTTTGTGTTTTTCTGTTAGAAGGTCCATCTTGTTCATAATCACAACTAGACCACCTCTTTTACAATCTTCTCATGCATAGATGCTCTTATTTGTAGACCCTTTAGCCAGTTGTCTTTCGTAGATTTACTTCAGTACAAATCTTTCGTTTAGGTTTGCATACATCATTTTTTTTGGCTCCACAAGTATAAAAAAGATACTCATATACTTATTCCTTATAGTCAATAAATTAAAAGTTTCTATGGCATCCACTGCTTGGATCAAGTAGATCAAATGATATGGTATTATGGGTCTATTTCTTACCCAAAATGAGGGGTTTTGAAAAGGGGAAAAATATAGTAATTGGGTTTGCACGTATTACTGTTGGTGTATGCGCTAGAGGTTGATACATTTGTCTATATTTACATACATTCTATTATGCTATTTTTTTAATATGTGAGGCATTTCATTTATTGTGTTCTTTTTAATAAATATAATAAAGTCCTTAGAATAGTAAGTTTGATGCCATAGGACATCAAGTAGTTGACTTGATCGTGAGATCCTATTGGATAAAATTAGAACACTATTCTTAAATGTCTCTAGTCAAGTATTATTGTTAATTAGGACAATAATAATGCATTGAGACTAGTATATGCATAGACTGATGACCATATCTCACGGGTCATGGATATGAGATATCAAGTCTACACAGAGGTACATATTAGATAATGATGTACTGGACTGACCCGCCATGAGAACGATACATAGATCGTTAAGTGAGTGTCATAAACGATTCTCATAGTGACAATGGTGTCTGTGGTCCTTTGACCTGAAATCACTACGATTCCTACATGAGGAGTTGTGTGTTTTAATGCCATCAAACGTCATATGTAACAAGGTGATTATAAAGTTGGTTATTGGATATATCGCGAATCATGCAGAGGGATGTGAGTGACCTAGATGGGATTTGTCATTCCTACATAACAGGAGCGATATCTTCAGGCCCCCTGATTGAGTGAGACTGCGAAATACATGACCATGCTCAAATGAGTCAATATGAGATATTGATTTCATTTGTTATTACAAAGTCTACTCGAGTATCAGAAAACAAATGATTGGACTATACAAGGGTGACGCATTCCATGCCTTGTGTTCAATCTAGATATCTTGACAAAGGGAATAAACGACACAGGAAACATTGGTAACAGAAAGGTTATGTCAAATCACTGACATTCTTATTACTTGGGTAGCAGCGATGTGTTGCTAGATATCACTCACTGCTTGTAATATTAAAATAGGATTTTAATATTACTGCCAGCATAATAAGAACCTGTAGGGTCACACACATAGAGCAGACTAAAATTGGAGCAATAAATCCAAGTTGGACTCGGATTCAATTATGGGCCAGACTCATAACAAATGAGTCTAGGGTTACACAACTTACCTTGCTACTGCTCACACTCACTTAAGGCAGTCACTATTATAAATAGTACTGCTAAGGGGCTGCTAAGACACACATATTACAGAACCCTAGCCGCACCTACAGAAAAGTGAGTGAGAGAGCGATAGATTTCTTCTCTACTCTTTGCAGCTAGTATTGTGTGAGAGACATGAGGCTCCTCTTTGTGGACATTGGACGTTCGTGAGTCTATTCGTGTAGATATCGCAGAGACATCATTGCTATTATGGTGTTAGTGATTCACGTCATTTCCTTTTGATCACGCTTCAAGAAGTAAATATTTTAAAACTCATATTATGGCTTTTCACATGGATCCTTGGTGGGAATCCTATTTTTTCGCTGTGTGATGTATCTGCAATTCCCAATAATTACGTATATGATAATGTCTCAATCTGTATGCATATTTTATATAAGGCTTTGTACTTGAATACATGTCTCGCAAGGTTATTTTATATAATTAACTGTAGGAAATGGCATTTGAGAATGGAAACAATGATGGTGATGACATCGTTGGCGATGGGCAAAGGTCTTCATCGAACGCCATGACATCAACCAGATGGTTGGAGGTAAATTTAAATTTTGAAGTTGTATACTTTGATGGGTTTAGTACATAAATGAGGATTTTAGTTTTAAGAAAATAGTGTACATGCTTCTTGTGCACCAATCTACCATATCACTAACTTGACATGGTTGTGAAATTAGATGTTGCCATTCCTATTTTTAAAATTGATGTTAATATTATTAATGGTTGCTTTTGTAGGGTTTCAGTGCTGGTGAAGAGTGTGGTAATAATTGCAGTGATAGTTTAGCGTGTGGTATTGATTGCAGTGATGGTGAAGAGTGTGGTATTGATTGTAGTGATGATGAAGAGTGTAGTATTGATTATAGTGATGGTGAAGATGTGGAAATGTATGACATTGGTGATATAAATTTTAATACATTAACACCTGGGGAGGTGAAGGCGTTGGAGTTTGCAAATATTGAAGCAGCATATGATTTCTATAACTAATATGGCGATATGAATGGTTTTAGTATCTGAAGAAGCAAGGTTGGTCGCATAACAAGAGGGGGAAAAATGTGACAGAAATTTGTTTGTTTTAGGCAAGGGCACAGAGAATCGAAATACATAAATAAGCCTAAATGTAAGAGGGAGCCAAGACCTGTGACTAGGTGTGGGTGTATGGATGTGATGCGAATTCGATTGGATGGAGTAACTGGCAGATGGGTGGTGATGGCCTTTAATGATGATCATAATCATGCATTAGAGGCTGAGAAATACATGGGATTTCTACGATCACACCGAAAAATGATAGAGGCTGATATTCTTCAATTAAATAGCATAAGGAAATGTGGCATAAGTACTAGCAAGATTTATGGTTCATTTGCTAGTCAGTCAGGTGGGTTCCCAAAGATTGGATTTTGAAAAAAAGATATTTACAATAAGATTGACAAGCAAAGAAGCTTGAACAATGGCAATGTGAAGGCTACATTTATGTACCTACGGGAGTTGCACAAACTGATCCAATGATGTTGTGGAGGTATAAATTGGATGGAGATGGTAAGTTATTGCACCTGTTTTGATGTAATGGGACTAGTAAGATTGATTATCAAGTATTTGGGGATGTCTTAGTATTTGATGCTACTTATAGGAGGAACAAATATAATTGTCCCCTTGTTGTGTTCTCAGGGGTATACCATCACAGGAATACATACGTATTTGCTAGTGCGCTTGTGTCGGATGAGACAGAGGAGACATATGTGTCGCTTTTACAACAACTGTTAGTTACAATGAATGGCAAATATCCGGAGTTGGTGATTACTGATGATGACCTTGGAATGAGAAATGTTATTCAAATAGTATTTCCAGATGTGCACCACAGATTGTGTGCATGGCACCTGATGCAGAATGCAACTGCGAACATTGGTCAACCAAGGTTCACAGAAATGTTTAAACGGTGTATGTTGGGTGACTATGAGATTGATGAATTTGAAGCTAACTGGACATCTATGGTCCAAGAGTGTGGGGTTAAAGAAATTGAATGGGTTTAAGAGTTGTATTCGAAGAAGATGATGTGGTCAAATGCGCATAGTAGGGGACAATTTTTTGACAGTTTGTGGACAACCTCCAGGTGCGAGGGCTTACATTCACAAATGGGGAAGTATGTTCAGTCTGTGTATCAATCTATCATTATAAACTCAGCTATAGTGAAGGTTGTTGGGTTTAGGGAAACTACCATATCCACTATTTACATTGTGTGTAAATATTGCCATCCACAGTTGATATGCCATGTTTCGTACTGCGCAGTGGACAATGAAATTCATTGTTCTTGTCAGCAAATGGAGTCATTTGGGATTCCATGTGTACACATACTTACAATGTTGGCTTTTTTAGACATCTAGGAGTTTCCTAGTTGTGTTATCTTAAATAGATGGATGAAGGTTGCAAAAGAAGGACTTGAAGTGAGAAAAGTTAGTGGTTCGATCAGGGGGCAGAGCACACTGCACATGAGTCGTTATGGTGCACTACTTCATATATTCCAGCAGATGTGTAACTTGGCATACCGAATGGATGATTTTTTTCGTGATATAAGGGATAAAGTCACCAATGCAATTGCTGGTATGAAATCGATTGAAGAAGAAGAAATTTGGTGTTCACAGTAGGCGGTGAATTTTAATGAAGGCATTGTGAGGGAGCCAACGTGAGTTAGAACAAAGGGCGGTCGAGCATCGTCTTCTTCTAGTGGAAGGAAGACTAGGTGTCCATAGCGTTATGGTATTTTCCACAATCAAGGTCACAAATGCAATGGTTGCCCTTTTCTGTTCAGGCTGGAAAACATCGTAGAGGATTCAACAACACATTTTGATGAGGTAAGTGTTTGACGTGCAAAATTGTTGGGTTTTGACAAAGTTAGTACTCGTATGGTGAATTCAAATTCTTAAATTTGGTGTATTTTTTGTCATATTTGTTTTGTTTTGAGGTTGAAAAGCATGTGGTTGTATAGGAGGATATGGATACGGTGGATTAAGGGAGGCTTCACATTGTTGTCTAAACATTTAGTGAACCAAGTACATTTGAGAAAAAATGCAGTGCTGCATTAGAGGTAGTGACCTTGTTTTGTGCTCTGTCGATTTCGATTTCAATCATCTTCTAATCTCCTTATTCTAAATTTCATTTTCAATTATTGTCTTTTGAATTAGATATCGATCTTTAATTTCGTTTTCAATCATTGTCTTTTGAATTAGATATCGATCTTTCTTTTTCGATTTTGATATCTAAAAATTTGATAATTTGTCGACTGTTAAGGGATTGATGGTAATCTACCAACTTGTATAATATGACCAATATTTACTATTAAAACAGCTCGCATTAATATAACATGAGTCATATATGAGTAGTAGAAAAATCCCTCAATGAGGTCAAATGAGCAAGAAAAGATCGTTGTGAGATACATGAAATTGCATAGGCTTCATCATAACCCAATTCATCGTCATTAACATTCATCATTTTGATGAGCATTCATACATAAATTTTTTTGAATTGTTATCTTGTGTCTAATATAGATTTGTATATTGAATAATGTTGTTTGATAGTATGGTGCTAAGAATTTTTGAATTTTCACTCCTTTGTCTGTTTTATGTTTAATTACAGATCGAAATCAAGACCATTTACATAGCCAAGAAATGAAGTAACAATAGTTTCTACTAGAGCAGTTGTGCTCTCTGTTGAATATGATCTATAAAATTTAGGGCACAAAGGGCCAGTGTGTAGTTGAATAATGTACTTATGTATAGATGTGTAAATTCAATATTTGAGTTCATTGACTTTGTAGACTTGTTTTTCTAGACTTCGAGCACTACTTTTTTCAAAACGCATTACTAATGATCTATATTTTTTTAAAAAATAATTAGTAGTAATGGCCTAATCAGATTTATGGAGGTATATTTTCGAATGTACTTGGTAAATTGAATAAGGACGTTACATGTATGATGTATGAAGTTGTAGGTAAATACAAATATATGTAGGTAATTTTGAATACCTGATAGTGTTCTCATGAAGCTGCAACCAATTCAGACGTAAATGGGAAAAATTAATTAGTATTTCAACATAAGCAGCAGCACATGGTAACAAATTGACATTTGTTGTGAGAGAAATTTAATTACCTTTCCAAGTTCATTTGGCTGAAAAGCTTAGTCCATGTCCATCCAGTTCAATAGCCACACACCAGAATTTGAACTTCAATTAGTAAACATGGTTGTATTAGTGATACTGGTGACATTCTACCTAACCTATTAGTTTTAGTTTATAGTCATAGATTTTTATTAAGATTAGTTAGTTGGGAAATTTTGTATGCTTTGGCAACTTTCGATTTTGATAATTTACTATTCGATCGAATGAACTAAAAATGATTTGATTGTTAGATTTTTGATTACAGACAAAAAAGGAAAGTTATTTTAAAGACGTGTTTTTGTATGATTTCGATTACAGCTGAAAAGGCAATGAGGTAATGATTAAAGCTGAGGAACTTTTACAATGTTATTCGAAAAAGAGGTTAAAGAGCTGATCAAATAATAGGTTTGAACAATGTCATGACATTATTTAGTACACTGACATGTACCTTTGGTAGGCACGAACTAGTGGGGTCCTCCATGTGCAGTAGCTGCAGTTTGTATCAGCCATTTACACTGCAGCCTCTACTTTGCAGTTCGTAGTAGTCTGAGTTTGCTTAGGAAACCGTCACTTTGACTTTGTTGGGAATTACAAATGTTGTAAAAGTGGATAGCAGTTTGGTTTCCAAAAACCGAACTGCCCATGACTGTCATGTCCAGTCAAACAGAGGGTGCATTAAAATGCTTATTAATCAATAGGGTTTGTCAGTTTGACTTTCTCAGGGCCAATTAGAATACTTCATACCCTCTATAAATAGGGAATGCTTGCATTGAGGCTGGCATATCTTGATCGTGTGTGAGAATGATCTATTTTCATAAAATGATTTCTCTCCCATTTCTTGTACACATATGGATAGCTTTGCCCCCATCTGAAACCATCTTCCTTCTCTTCTCATAATCTTTAGAGGTGTTCTTTATTACTTCCAGACTCTCCATTGGACGCCTATCTTTCTTGGCATAATGGCTTGGTGAGGAGCAAGTAACTGCTCTGCGTGGCTGGGTCAACATTTCTCTGGGCGGTAGAAGCCTTTCTCTCCCGGCTTATGCAAGAGCGTGCAACCTTCCTGTTCTTGCGAGGAAATCATGGTTTCGGCCCTAGTTCTTGAGAGGCATGGAGATGGTCTGCCCACACTCATTCTCTATTCATGATTATTCTATTGATCGTGTCACTCCTCCAAGTTACTTAATGCAGTTGGATATGCAGGATAGCTCTAAGGTGCAATCAATCTCATGGAGCAAAAAAAGAGTAATTGTGAAGTCTGTTGATGTTGCAGTGGAACAATCTTTTGGAGTAGAGAGTTCTCATGTTGGCTAGGAAGGACGAGATGGTTGTTGGTTTCTAAAAGAATCTTGGAGGTGGTCGTGGTCAGTAGTCATCATCACCAGAATCGTCTTTGTCTAGCTCTCACTCCATTGGGGCATTCTTGTATTAAAGTACCTTGGATATTTTTTTGTTAGGGTTGATGATGTATGGAATGTGAATCATAATAAAACTCCCTTTTGAATCTCCTAACTTGTGTCTTTTATTTTCCATTTTTTGCATTTTTTTATCGAAATCAAAATATTTTTGAGGAGAACATGAAGACAACAACTTTGAGTAGAATAGTGTAAAAGACTTGTGTATTAATTATGTATACTTTACTGTCCATAGAGAATCGAAATGTTGAACTGTGGAGAATGGATTTTATGTACTGTACATACTTGAAACTTTGTTATAATATTAAAGCTCAGTCTAATTACATTCTTTTTGAGGCTCTATTTTTGGCCTTTTTTCAAAAATATATTTTCGATACGTATAGTTATTATAAAGCTCGTTTGAAGTAATAAGTGTAATCTTTTTTACTATGTACATTTTGAATATATTATAGTAAGTCGAGTAAGGACGTTGCAATACTAATGTATTGGGCACTGTGGTTATTTTGCTTACACGCAGATACACAATTTAGGAGTTATGTTCGAATCAATATAAATGTAACACAAAACTAACAAACTTACCTTTATGACAACAAATATCATCTATATAGGGGGAACATTTACTTCCTTGTAATCATGGAAATAATCCAATTTCTAAAGATGGCAACAATCCAATTACTAAAAATTGTCAAAACATGTTTCAATAACTAGAGACACATTTTTCAACACTACAGAGGCTACTCGAACAAAACATTACATGATGTGTCAGCTATTCGAATTACATGATTTTGATGTTACTGTGCAATATCTGAGCAATTCGGATGGCATATCTTTCGAGGCTAATTGATAGACTAGGAGTACTATTTAATCAACATTTTTCTATTACAGGCATATTTTTGAAATGCATCACAACTGATTTATATATATATATATATATACACATATATATATATACATATATATATATACATATATACATACATATATATATATATATATATATATATATATATATATATATGTAGTAATGGCCTAATTAGATTTGTGTAGGTATCATTTTGAAATATATTTTGAATAGCTGTGTTATTGTTGGACTTATTAAAAATGAGGCCAAAAATGAACTAAACTCACACATAAACAAAACTCAATACTCATTAGCAGCCTTTTACTATGTAGCCTGAGCTTGCTTGTGGCTTTTACTTTGTTAGGAATTACAAATACTTTAAAAGTGGATAGCAGTTTGGTGCAGTTTGGCAACTGCCCATGACTGTTGTGTCCAATCAAATAGAGGGCATGTTAAAACGCTTATTAATCAATGGGGTTTGTTAGTTTGCCTTCTCAAGGCCAATTAGAATGCTTCATACCCTCTTTAAATAGGGAATGATGGCATACCTTATGTTGTTTGATCACGTTTGAGAATGACCTCTTTTAAGAAAATCATTTCTCTCCCATTTCTTGTACGCATATAGAAGGCTTTGCCCCCATCTGAAACTATCTTCATTTTCTTCTCAAAAACCTTAAAGGTGTTCTTGATTACTGGTAGCCTCTCCATTGGAGTCCTTTCTTTCTCGTTGTAATGGCTTGATGAGGAGTAAGTAAGTGCTCTACGTGGCTGGGTCAACATGCTTCTGGGTGGCAGAAGCCTTTCTCTCCCAACATACGTAGGGCACCTACTCATTCTTGCTGGAAGGTCCCATGGATTCGGCCTTATCATGAGGATGGTCTGTACTCCATCATTCTCCTTTCCCAACTGAGGGACTTATCCAAGTGCCTTACTTTCAACATGCAGTTGGATATGCAGGAGGGCTCTAGGGGTACAATCAATCTCTTGAGACAATATTTTAGAGTGAATGATTCTCATGTTAACTAGCCAGGAAGAGATGGTTGCTGGTTTCTAGAAGAATCTTGGAGGTGGCCGTGCTTGGTGGTCATCATCACTAGAACTATCTTTGTCTGGATCTCACTCCATTTTAGAATTCTTGTATTAAAGTAAATTGTAGGCTTTTTGGCTAAACCAGACGATGTAAAGGATGTACACGCATAATAGTTGGAAGGTGTTTATGACAGTTGCTAGTTTAACATTGGATAATTAATCATAGTATGCTTGTTTGTGTGTGATTATGTTAAATTTGGATTGAAATAACTGAGCCCCTTAACAAAAATGTGATGTTTTCGTCATTCTTAATATTGATGGCACAAACAAGCAATGGTACTGTGAGATATAAATTCTCATTTGAACAAAATTTGGTACTTTTATCAGGACAGGGGAAGAAGTCACTAACTTGGCCTCGTCCCTTTTACTCTGCTATCGTAGAAGAGAAATAATGAAGATAGTAATTGGTAAGAAACATAGAATTCAAATTATCAATATGAAAAATAAGGATTTTAGCATATTAAATGTACTTTGATGTATAAAATTAATGTTGAACAAATTAGATCTTCTTTGATGCATAATATATTCACATGGTTAAGATGCTTTGTCCAAATTCACAAGTTTTGTGTTCGCAAGATTGTTTCAAGCACCAGCACCTAAGACCATATCATCACACACATTATCGTATTCGATGAATTGAAGGATGAGTAACAGACATTTTCTGAAAAAGGTGTGCATTCACAAGCCATTAAGTGAATTGTCTCAAAGCAGTGATCCTTGAGCATTTAGAATCATTAGTCGTAAATAACCGCATTAAAGTCAAATACATAATGATTGATTTATTCACATTCATTTGTTTAAATCTTCGTGCGTCCTAAACTATTAAAGGGTTCAAGAAAGTTCAAACAAGCCAAATTGCATTGATATAAGTTCAAACAAACTGTGCAATGGCTGAGATCCACCCAGCCCAAAAATAGGTTAAGATTGGCATGCGTCATTCTGCCTTTTGCCTAGAGGCAATACTCTACCAGAATTCATCACTTTTCATCTCAATTATTTGGCACATAAGATTAAATGACCCACACAACAGCTTCACAGCAGTCTTCATCCTAACAATGTTCTTATGCTACTGCAACCAATTCATATACATAAATGGGAAAAACTAATTAGTATTACAACATATGCAGTAGCAAATGGTAAGAGAATGACATTAGTGTTGTGAGAAATTTAATTACCCTTCCTAGCTGATTTGGCTGGAAAACGTAATCTATGTCCATCCAATCCATTAGCCACACACCAGAATTTGCACTTCAATTAGAAAACATGATTGCATTAGTGATACTTGTAACATTCTCCCTAACCTATAACTCTTAGTTTATATTTATAGATTTTTATTGCTATTAGTTAGGAAATTTTGTCAAACATGCCATTCGATCATTTACTATCCGAGAAGGCTATCTTAAACGTTTTTAAGGATAATCTAATGATGTGATAAGTATTTCGATTGGTTGCATTTCAATTATAAGCGAAAAAGAATTTGTAATTATACTGCTATGTAGTCTAAGGCTATCGTATCGAGTACGCACTCTGTTGAATGTCATGACATTATAAGTATTTCAAATTCTCACCCCTTTGTTATTGTGTTATTGAATGTTAAAATACATATCAAAATCGAAATCTTTCCAATAAGATGTGAACATAATAGCTTTGACTAGAATAGTGTTTTTGACTTGCGTATTATGTATACCATATTCTCGATAGATAATTGAAAGTTTTGGTATTGTAGATAATAGACATCATGTGGTGTACGAAATTAAAAATATGTTGTATAATTATTCATTCCGATTATCTTTTTTTCAAGGCTCTTTTTTTGGACTCTATTGGAAATTATATTTTCAATACGCAGAGCAATGATAAAGCTCATTAGAAATGACGATTATATTCCTGTTTACTATGTTTTTTTAAAATATACTCTAGCAACTCGAGTTAGGACGTTACAACACTATTATGAATTGGGCACCATGGTTATTTTGCCTAGATGCAAGTTTTAGTGACAATATTACCTTTATGACAATAAACACCATCTATACAGGGGGAACATTTTAAAAATTGTCAAAACATGTTTCAGCAACTACAGACTCACATTCTTCAAATAAATAATTTATGCTGTGATTGAAATGAGTTCTATAAACATCTATATCCATTCATTTTACTATGTAACATCCTTTCAATAATGGTAGTAAAACCAAGATTTCTTTTAATTTAACCATCGACTAGGGTATTAATGGCTATAATTGCTTATAAGAAAGTGAATTAAATGAAATCACCTGTGTCCACATTCGGGGACACCCCTCGCAAGGGTCGTTGTTCACGAACTCATATTAAGCCATTGCGGTTGGTAGTGACTTGCAAAGTAGTCTTATGACATCATGGAAGCAATCATACAACACTGATTCATAAATTCATTCGCTCAAATTAGTGTTATATGTGTTGGACTTTTCGTGCTTATCTAGATACCATTTACGGAATTAACAAATTTGTTTGCGCATTGTGAAAATATAATTGACCACAAATTGCATTGCAAGGGATCGTCCAGTGCAGTGACATGGCTCTGCAAGTGAATCGAGCCTATAGATAACCTAGTCTTGTAAACAAATGACCATCAAATACCAATGCCCCCTTTGTCCATAATGGAACATATATCTACAGATGTCGAACATTTAGTAGGTCTGACATAATTTAATATTATGAGTTAATGAATAGTGGTTACTAACATATTTCAGGTCCATTGTAGGTGGCATCCACTTGTCTGCGAAGGAGTTCATTAGGTCATGTACAGGGATGCCCCGAAGCACTTGATTCTGCATGCAACAATTCATGTTATGTTAAACACAAATTCAAAACAATTGAATATATGAAGGGCAGTATTTTTATGACAATTACCGCAAAACAGGGTGGGAAGGCCTATGTAGTCACCGCTCCTGTTTCTTATTGCCCAGACGTCGTCTTCAGTGCCAGCAGTTCAATTATCTGTCATTTAAGCAAGGCATATTTTATGACAAATTGGACTCTACCTTTCATAATATGTCAATAATTTAAATAAGTCTTAAAATTGTTCATGATACATGTGATTGAATACGATTCCCCGGGATAAGACAATGGAAATCTTGTCTTATATATTGTTCTTCATATATGTTCTTGAAGATAACCTCCTTGTATTCCACATAAGTCATTCTAGTTAGTTATGTATTCCGTGCATAAGATGATCAAAGAGGAAAAAAAGTGCACAATGAAACCAATTAAACTAGTACTTGGCATTACCTTGGATCCAATTCAATGGCGAATATATATGCAGAAGCATGGCACTCTTCTTCAGTTAGGTCCATCTCTGGTGTGGGCCTAAAGTATGTCTCTACATACTACATGACACATTATGTAACACCCTCCTTAGGGCGTCACACTTCGTGTTGCTCAATTATCATATCGCCCCTTCGTTATGAAAACGTGCTTGTAATATAAATACGAGTTGTAAAATTTCTTGATGATAGTAAGATAAACTTAGCGGAAATTAAAATATTACAGCATCATTACAATATAATTTTACATTATATATACATAAGTCGTAGTACTGTCACACTTTAATATTTATAAATTGGACTCTAAAAATATTTACACATTAATTAAATTACATAATGCCCAAGTAACTGTAAACATGTAGAACCCTCAGACGGGTCCTCCTCAGACTCCTCAACAGGGAGGAATCCAACTTGACACAAAATATACAATACTAACCGTACCAGGAGTACGATAGTAAGCTCCCTATTACTGTTTATGTGAGAAATACATTTTCCAGCAAGCTCGACGCACTATGCCTCCGGTTCCCATAAACCTTACGAAAACTCAACATCTCCATCTCTTTAGAACTCAACTTCCTTCTTGAAAATCTGATCTTCCTTGCATTCTCACTCAACGTCTTGCTCAATCTCTTTACAATTATAAATACAATACAGAAATAGACAGATAAAGAGGTGAGATCACTTACGCCAATACCAGTATGGTAGCAATGAAGATAAACACATACAAATTCTCATACCATACATCATACATATTTACAATTATATCATCAATATCATTTATCTAACACACATCATTTATCATCATAATTCATACAATAATTCATAATTACGTCCATGTCCTTATCAATATTCACTTATTCAATAATTCAGTTATCAAAATCAATAATTATGAAAATACCCTCAGTATCTCTGTATATGCATCTAGACTCATGTACCTAGACTCAATTTTCCTACTTCATGGAGCTAAAACTCAGGTCGAAAAGAGTGATCGAAAAGAATCTGTCTGCACAACATGCCTCAGACCACGTGCTCATTCTCTTTGCTCATTTAGCATTTGCTCATTTAGCATTTGCACATCTAGTATATGCATCACAGTCTTTATCAGATCTCGATTATGGATAGTGTCTCGGTCCGGATCATCGGTGTGTTGCATCGGTCTAACCTACAGTACAGAAGCTTATTCTCTGTCCATTGTAGGCAACCCGCACCCCGATGCCCCCAAGGTCAACGAGTGACCTACACTACGCACATCGCACCCACTCAGGAGGTGTGTTCTTTCCTTCTTTCGACAATCAGTCTTATTCAACCCATCGGACTTTTTCAATGCACATTCAAATGCACCTTTCTCAGTTCAATTCATTCTCTCATCTTCTCAATTCAATTTTCTTTATCTCATATTCGGGGTCCTCATATAGGCCCAATAATATTATTACTGTTATTTCATCGCGAAACCATACTTTTTTCGCATTTTCTCAAATCACGTATCAATTTTTCATCATTTCTCAATCTTGTGAAATACTCTTCACACGTTTTAAATCAAGAATACTAGTTTCTTCAGTTAACACCAAAACTCAACTTCATTTTTCATATTTGCATTATAATCCTCATCCAAATAATATTTTTCACAACAGTCCCTCATAAAAGTCACATTTACGAAATAGTCCCTTGAAGAATTCATATTTTACGAAATCATCTCTCATAAAATTCATATTTACAAAATAGTCCTCAAAAATTCATATTTACAAAATGATTTTTCATAAAATTCCTTTTACGAAATAATCTATTTTACTTAAATCATCCCTCATAAAATTCATTTTACAAAATAGTCCCTCAAAAATTCATATTTACAAAATGGTTTTTCATAAAATTCCTTTTTACGAAATAATCTTTCATAAAATTCATAATTTATAACATAGTCCCTCATAAAAATCCTATTGACGAAATAGTCCTTCATAAAATCACATTTACGAAATAGTTTCTCATACAAATTATATTTATGAAATAGTCCCTCAAAACCATATTTACTAAATAGTCCCTTATAAAAATCATATTTACAATATAACCATTCAAAAATCAATAGTTACAACATGTCCCCATTAAACACAAAAATTACAATATTGCTCCTATAAAATCATAATCTGTATTGTTTCTCTAAAATCATTTCATCTTCTTCAGTATTCGACTCTTCCAAATTCAATTCCTTTTCTTTCAAATTCTAAATTCTCGTTTAATCCATCATATTATTCACATCCTAATTTACACATACACTTACATGCATTCAGTTTCATACATACCAATATTTATCAAAACAATAAACATATTATCACACATGCAATCATAATTTCAAAGCCATAAATACCACAATCACAAACATAAAATCACCAACAACACAATCACAACTAAAAAAGTAATTAAACAATAAGTGAATAAACCCTTAGGGGTTTTTCACCAGACACAACCATCTCCACACCACCAAAACTTGGTTGGTGAGGTTAAATCTCCCTCTTACCTCTTGAAGAACCTCCAAAGCTCCTTGTATGTCTCCTTCAAGTGACTTCCTCCACCAAGAGCTTCTTGGAAACCAAAGAAAACATGCAATATTAATACCTAAGGCTTTAAACTAAAATAATCATGGATTAAAATCATGATTAGAACTTTGAAATGAAAAGAAATATGAAGATTAAAGAATCTTACCTTCAAGGCTTCAAACTTGAGCTTTAAAGAGCAAGATAAAAAAAATAGATGATTTAGGCTTAGGTTTTAACTACAAAGTGTCTTGAAATGAAGTAGGAAAGCAAGAAATAAGGTAGTTTAGAATTATAGAAGAGTGACTGATGGAAAGAGGGTGGAAGGCCGTGAGGTTGGAGAAGAAAAGAAGGAGGAAATTTGAGAGCTTTTGCTATTTGGAGAATTTTGGAGAAAAAATGAAACTTTGACTATGCATGTATGGTCGTAAACCATTTTGAGAGAAAATGGAGTGAAGTCCAAGAGAGAAGGTGAATTTGTGAGGATGAAATGGTCATTTTTCAGTCAGTAGAAGTCCAAGGCCAAATGAATGGATTTACTTGAACAAAAGTCTAATAATTCAAGTGCACATGGCTTGGTCATGTAGGGGTCCACATAGAGGGTTCAAGAACCTTGGAGAAAGCTCTCCAAGTCTGCTGAAAACCGTGGCCAAATATATTTAAATAGGTAAATTGGCTTTTATTCAAATGCATGGCCGTAAATGCATTTGAGAGGAAAAAAATGAATATAAAATGAAATAGCTAATTGTAGGATTTCACCAAGGGTGAATTGTTGTAGAAGCTAAATGGAAAGAAGCCACTTTGTTTGACTCTCCAAGACTTCATCCAAGCCTTAGAATTCACCAAGGGTCAAGATTAAAACTTGATCACCAAGCTTGTCTTCCATTGGCTAATCCAAGCCTTGTCACAAGCTCTTGAATGTTCCACCACTAATGATGCTTACGTCATTCTCTCGAGTGCACACTGCTATTCCACATGGCTTACGTCATCCACTTGACTTTCAAGGCTTTTGGATTGTTCAAGAATCATGTAGAACCTCCTCCAAGCTGCTGCATGGCGGTGAGTTTCAAGGGTAATTTTCGATGAAAATCAACCTGATAGAATGATGTAAAATGGGAGAACGTTATTTTCCAAGAATGGCTAAATATCAAGTTCTGTCGGATGGGAATTCTGTCGAACGAAGATCAAAATTGTCGAATGAACTTAAAAGGTCAACAGAATCCTAATTCGTCGGACGGGTGTTAACGTTGAAGAAATCTTCCAATTGTCGAATCGACGAAATACTATACGGTCAGAAGATCAAATTCGACGGATTTTGACATTAGAGAAGTTGTTCTACTGAAATCAGGAATTCTTATTCGACGGTCGTTAGTACATAACTCGACGAACATTATCATTCAAATTCGACGGACATTGGTATCCCCACTCGACGGAAATTGACATTCTAACTCAACAGACATGAGCATCCTCACTCGACGAATTTTAACTTGGTACTTAATAATTAAAAGATCCAATTCGACGGATTTTAACATGGTACCAAATAGTAAAAAGATTAAATTCGACGTATTTGGATAGAAGTCCAAATTCGATGGATATGACATTGTCTTAAAAGATCCTATTTCGACGGATTTTGGCATTGTTTTAGAAGGTATATTTCGACGAATATAAACATCTTCATTTTTATTTACAAAATCGTCCGACAAGATTGAGGGAAAAGGAGAACCAGATTGTTTTTATTGACTGATTCTCTGCTAACAGCAACGTCCAGCATTTTGTCGAATCCGACGACATCTTCCATGTTTTTGAATAGATAGTCTTCTGTCGGAAAGATGGTCTTGGTCGGAATAGATGGTCTTTGTCGGAAGAGGCAGCCATAACAGCCAAAATCTTTGATTTCTGATTCAAGAATTGAGAATCAGTTTCATCCAGTCTTGAGGTATTTTGGGTTTTGTCGAACTACCGATTGATGTTGTCGGGAAAATGCTCTGGAAGTGTCGGATTCAACTCACCATTAGCATATGCTTACATGCAGTCTTATTAATTATATCCGACGGGATCAAAATGTTAGAAACATGTCTTCAAAAGTATTTGGACCTTGTCCGAATTCTGTCGGTGTCAAGATCTTCAAAAATCTTAGATTGTCGAAATAGACTTATCGAAAATAGACTTGAAATGAAAACAATTAGAGGAAATCTTGAGGAACTTCTGTCGGGTTGGGATCCTATCCCAAGAATTTTGGTCGAATTGAGAATTCCAGAATTTTGGTCGGTTGAGTATAATTGCAAATTATACTATACCGGGTCAAAATAATTCATAGCAATAACAGCTATGCATCAAGCAACATATATTTATCAAGTAAAATAGAATTATTTTACGATAAATTCTAAAAATTAATAGATTCTTTTTTACGTGTTACTCAGATTCGGGTTAAGTAAGATCCCTCGTCTCTAAATAATCAGACAAGAATTTCCTACCGAAAATTATTATTTTCTTGACCAGGAGCAAATCACACAGAATAATCACAAATAGTATCGAAATAATCAAATTATTTTTATAATGCACAGAAAACACAAAGTAGTGTAATTCCGTCAGTTCTTGCAACATAGTCTAAAATTTGGGGTGTTACAACTCTCCCCCTCTAAAATAAGTTTCGTCCTCGAAACTTGACACACTTAAAATAAAAAATGGATACTACTCTCTTATCTTATCTTCTAATTCCCATGTTGCTTCACCACGTATATTGTTCCAAACCACTCTAACCAATGCGATTTCATTATCTCGAAGTTACTTTGTCCTTTGATCTTCAATCTTGACTAGAAACGTCTCGTAGGTTGAATTTTCCTTCATTTGTACGATATCCAACAGAGTATCCGATATTGTCTAATAAACTTGAGTGGGTTTCCTCGACTTAATCACTTGTCCATCTCTTGTCATAGGTGTCACACGTAGAGACACATGGTCACCTTCTTCAAATTCAAGCGGTCTTCGTCTTTTATCTTCATAACTCTTTTGTCGTGTCTGAGTTGTCCTTATTTTGCCTTAGATCGTCTTTACTTTCTCAGTAGTTTTGCACAATTTCTAGTCCTACCTCTGTACTTTTAACATCATGATGCTAACACAATGATGTTCTACATCGTCACCCATACAATGCCTCATAGGGTAGGTACCCTATATTCGAACGAAAACTATTATTGTATGTGAATTCTATCAATGGTAGAAATTCACCCCAACAACCAGCTTATTCTAGAACACAAGCTCTCAACAAATCCTTTGAAAATTCTATCTACCGTCTTTTCCTTATATCCTAGCCCCTCTTGATTGTATAGGTACTTCAAACCCTTGAAATTACTGTAGACTTTTCGGGAAAGTGTGTCTTGATTTTCCTTGCAAAACGACTATTCTATATCCTAAACGTAAATCGAATAATTCTTCTCATGTACGTTCCACTGCCTCGAAGTATACGTCACTACCTTTCTATTTGATCTCAACTCTCAATTTAAATTCACGAGTTGAACTTCTAACAGAACTTGCATTCAATTAGTTTTACGCATAACTCTTTCTTAATTGAGATACATGAAAGACACTTTGAAAGTCATAAGGAAAAATAATAAGACTATTCAATAGGTTACTAGATTAGTCCAACAAGAATTTGAAATGATCTAATAGATTTCGAAATGAACATAGTCCAAAAATTTTAGAAATGAACTTTCTGGATTCAAATCCAAAAATCTCAAGTCAAGGAAACACTAAGGTTACATTGTAACAATCTAGTAGGATATGGTTGGAAAATAACCAATCCATTTAAAAGTCGGGATCACAAATAGATGAAATTTTAGATAAACAAATCAAATCCACAGAAAAGATTTGATACCCATTAGATGCAAGGTAGAGTTAGAAAACTTGAGTATAACCAACAAGTTTAACAAGAAGGATAGAAATACTCTGATCACATTATAACAAAGACACGGATAAGTCGAATTAATTCACTCAGTCTATTTGAAAAAGAAATAGACAAACCAGATCAACAGAAAAGTTTCAAACTCCAATAATAATAGGGTATTTTCAGACAGACTCGAGTAGTAATAACAAGTTTAGAAGTTGAAGTAGTATTATGAAAAGAACAAAACACAGATAACCTAAAAAGATTTTACACAGTCACAGATCACAAAAGACTGGGTTACCTTACGCATTATACAATACATTTTTAAGATTACCCTCTATGGCACGACTTCCTCGCTCGTTAAGTTTTGTATTTGAACGTTCTCACTACACTCTTTGCACCAGCTCTTTCTTCTCCTTCTTCTTGAGATTTTGAAATACGTGCATCACTAATGGAAAGTTCCATCTTCAATTGATCACAATCTTTGGAGAAATGTCCAAGCTTCCCACATCGATAACAAATAACCCCTTTATGCTGACAATCTTTAGTGAGAAGATCTTTTCCACACTTGAAACATTTCAGTGATGATACCACAGTCTGACCAAAATTGTTGCCACTAGTACTTCCTCTCTTTGTTTGTTGTTGCTTCCTCAGTGCTTGTACACACTGCTTTTGCTGAACACGATCGACCTTACGCTTCCTTCCATCTTGGATTATCGAAGGTTCTAAGTTACAGCTTCTCACATCCGATGGTGCTCCAATCCTAGTAAGCTATGAAGTTCAATTATCGGTTCTATTCTTTGAGTGATCATCTGTCTCGTTGTATCGCTACTTCAATCATCTTTTGCATTACACTTCTAGCTGCAGCTATACGATCTTCTTCACGTCTCGCATCCTCATGCTCATGTTCACTTCGTTCCATTATCTTTCTTCAAAGATAAACAAAATCAAAAACACGTCAAACTAAATGTAATTATTTCACACAACTTCGTCTCCTTTCTAAACCAAAACATATCTCGTGTTCAACATCAGAGATTCACACAGCACAAACAAGACAAACCTACCCACAAACCCAAAAGACTCTAACTTGGGCTCTGATACCACCTAATGTAACACCCTCCTTAGGGCGTCACACTTCGTGTTGCTCAATTATCATATCGCCCCTTCGTTATGAAAACGTGCTTGTAATATAAATACGAGTTGTAAAATTTCTTGATGATAGTAAGATAAACTTAGCGGAAATTAAAATATTACAGCATCATTACAATATAATTTTACATTATATATACATAAGTCGTAGTACTGTCATACTTTAATATTTATAAATTGGACTCTAAAAATATTTACACATTAATTAAATTACATAATGCCCAAGTAACTCTAAACATGCAGAACCCTCAGACGGGTCCTCCTCAGACTCCTCAACAGGGAGGAATCCAACTTGACACAAAATATACAATACTAACCGTACCAGGAGTACGGTAGTAAGCTCTCTATTACTGTTTATGTGAGAAATACATTTTCCAAAGCAAGCTCGACGCACTATGCCTCCGATTCCCATAAACCTTACGAAAACTCAACATCTCCATCTCTTTAGAACTCAACTTCCTTCTCGAAAATCTGATCTTCCTTGCATTCTCACTCAACGTCTTGCTCAATCTCTTTAAAATTATAAATACAATACAGAAATAGACAGACAAAGAGGTGAGATCACCTATGCCAATACCAGTATGGTAGCAATGAAGATAAACACATACAAATTCTCATATCATACATCATACATATTTACAATTATATCATCAATATCATTTATCTAACACACATCATTTATCATCATAATTCATACAATAATTCATAATTACGTCCATGTCCTTATCAATATTCACTTATTCAATAATTCAGTTATCAAAATCAATAATTATGAAAATACCCTCAGTATCTCTGTATATGCATCTAGACTCATGTACCTAGACTCAATTTTCCTACTCCATGGAGCTAAAACTCAGGTCGGAAAGAGTGATCGAAAAGAATCTGTCTGCACAACATGCCTCAGACCACGTGCTCATTCTCTTTGCTCATTTAGCATTTGCACATCTAGCATATGCATCACAGTCTTTATCAGATCTCGATTATGGATAGTGTCTCGATCCGGATCATCGGTGTGTTGCATCGGTCTAACCTACGGTACAGAAGCTTATTCTCTGTCCATTGTAGGCAACCCGCACCCCGATGCCCCCAAGGTCAACGAGTGACCTACACTACGCACATCGCACCCACTCAGGAGGTGTGTTCTTTCCTTCTTTCGACAATCAGTCTTATTCAACCCATCGGACTTTTTCAATGCACATTCAAATGCACCTTTCTCAGTTCAATTCATTCTCTCATCTTCTCAATTCAATTTTCTTTATCTCATATTCGGGGTCCTCATATAGGCCCAATAATATTATTACTGTTATTTCATCGCGAAACCATACTTTTTTCGCATTTTCTCAAATCACGTATCAATTTTTCATCATTTCTCAATCTTGTGAAATACTCTTCACACATTTTAAATCAAGAATACTAGTTTCTTCAGTTAACACCAAAACTCAACTTCATTTTTCATATTTGCATTATAATCCTCATCCAAATAATATTTTTCACAACAGTCCCTCATAAAAGTCACATTTACGAAATAGTCCCTTGAAGAATTCATATTTTACGAAATCATCTCTCATAAAATTCATATTTACAAAATAGTCCCTCAAAAATTCATATTTACAAAATGATTTTTCATAAAATTCCTTTTTACGAAATAATCTATTTTACGAAATCATCCCTCATAAAATTCATTTTACAAAATAGTCCCTCAAAAATTCATATTTACAAAATGGTTTTTCATAAAATTCCTTTTTACGAAATAATCTTTCATAAAATTCATAATTTATAACATAGTCCCTCATAAAAATCCTATTGACAAAATAGTCCTTCATAAAATCACATTTACGAAATAGTTTCTCATACAAATTATATTTATGAAATAGTCCCTCAAAACCATATTTACTAAATAGTCCCTTATAAAAATCATATTTACAATATAACCATTCAAAAATCAATAGTTACAACATGTCCCCATTAAACACAAAAATTACAATATTGCTCCTATAAAATCATAATCTGTATTGTTTCTCCAAAATCATTTCATCTTGCTGTATTCGACTCTTCCAAATTCAATTCCTTTTCTTTCAAATTCTAAATTCTCGGTTTAATCCATCATATTATTCACATCCTAATTTACACATACACTTACATGCATTCGGTTTCATACATACCAATATTTATCAAAACAATAAACATATTATCACACATACAATCATAATTTCAAAGCCATAAATACCACAATCACAAACATAAAATCACCAACAACACAATCACAACTAAAAAGTAATTAAACAATAAGTGAATAAACCCTTAGGGGTTTTTCACCAGACACAACCATCTCCACACCACCAAAACTTGGTTGGTGAGGTTAAATCTCCCTCTTACCTCTTGAAGAACCTCCAAAGCTCCTTGTATGTCTCCTTCAAGTGACTTCCTCCACCAAGAGCTTCTTGGAAACTAAAGAAAACATGCAATATTAATACCTAAGGCTCTAAACTAAAATAATCATGGATTAAAATTATGATTAGAACTTTGAAATGAAGAGAAATATGAAGATTAAAGAATCCTACCTTCAAGGCTTCAAACTTGAGCTTTAAAGAACAAGATAAAAAAAATAGATGATTTAGGCTTAGGTTTTAACTACAAAGTGTCTTGAAATGAAGTAGGAAAGCAAGAAATAAGGTAGTTTAGAATTATAGAAGAGTGATTGATGGAAAGAGGGTGGAAGGCCATGAGGTTGGAGAAGAAAAGAAGGAGGAAATTTGAGAGCTTTTGCTATTTGGAGAATTTTGGAGAAAAAATGAAGACTTTGACTATGCATGGCCGTAAACCATTTTGAGAGAAAATGGAGTGAAGTCTTTGGGTGAGAGAAGGTGAATTTGTGAGGATGAAATGGAGAGGAGCTGCTGCTGTTTTCTACCGTAGAAGTCCAAGGCCAAATGAATGGATTTACTTGAACAAAAGTCTAATAATTCAAGTGCACATGGCTTGGTCATGTAGGGGTCCACATAGAGGGTTCAAGAACCTTAGAGAAAGCTCTCCAAGCTGCTGAAAACCGTGGCCAAATATATTTAAATAGGTAAATTGGCTTTTATTCAAATGCATGGCCGTAAATGCATTTGAGAGGAAAAAAAATGAATATAAAATGAAATAGCTAATTGTAGGATTTCACCAAGGGTGAATTGTTTGTAGAAGCTAAATGGAAAGAAGCCACTTTGTTTGACTCTCCAAGACTTCATCCAAGCCTTAGAATTCACCAAGGGTCAAGATTAAAACTTGATCACCAAGCTTGTCTTCCATTGGCTAATCCAAGCCTTGTCACAAGCTCTTGAATGTTCCACCACTAATGATGCTTACGTCATTCTCTGAGTGCACCTGCTATTCCACATGGCTTACGTCATCCACTTGACTTTCAAGGCTTTTGGATTGTTCAAGAATCATGTAGAACCTCCTCCAAGCTGTTGCATGGCGGTGAGTTTCAAGGGTAATTTTTGACGAAAATCAACCTGACAGAATGATGTAAAATGGGAGAACGTTATTTTCCAAGAATGGCTAAATATCAAGTTCTGTCGGATGGGAATTCTGTCGAACGAAGATCAAAATTGTCGAATGAACTTAAAAGGTCAACAGAATCCTAATTCGTCGGACGGGTGTTAACGTTGAAGAAATCTTTCAATTGTCGAATCGACGAAATACTATATGGTCAGAAGATCAAATTCGACGGATTTTGACATTAGCGAAGTTGTTCTACTGAAATCAGGAATTCTTATTTGACGGTCGTTAGCACATAACTCGACGAACATTATCATTCAAATTCGACGGACATTGGTATCCCCACTCGACGGAAATTGACATTCTAACTCAACAGACATGAGCATCCTCACTCGACGAATTTTAACTTGGTACTTAATAATTAAAAGATCCAATTCGATGGATTTTAACATGGTACCAAATAGTAAGAAGATTAAATTCGACGTATTTGGATAGAAGTCCAAATTCGATGGATATGACATTGTCTTAAAAGATCCTATTTCGACGGATTTTGGCATTGTTTTAGAAGGTATATTTCGACGAATATAAACATCTTCATTTTGATTTACAAAATCGTCCGACAAGATTGAGGGAAAAGGAGAACCAGATTGTTTTTATTGACTGATTCTCTGCTAACAGCAACGTCCAGCGTTTTGTCGAATCCGACGACATCTTCCATGTTTTTTAATAGATAGTCTTCTGTCGGAAAGATGGTCTTGGTCAGAATAGATGGTCTTTGTCGGAAGAGGCAGCCATAACAGCCAAAATCTTTGATTTCTAATTCAAGAATTGAGAATCAGTTTCATCCAGTCTTGAGGTATTTTGGATTTTGTCGAACTACCGATTGATGTTGTCGGGAAAATGCTCTGGAAGTGTCGGATTCAACTCACCATTAGCATATGCTTACATGTAGTCTTATTAATTATATCCGACGGGATCAAAATGTTAGAAACATGTCTTCAAAAGTATTTGGACCTTGTCCGAATTCTGTCGGTGTCAAGATCTTCAAAAATCTTGGATTGTCGAAATAGACTTGTCGAAAATAGACTTGAAATGAAAACAATTAGAGGAAATCTTGAGGAACTTTTGTCGGGTTGGGATCCTATCCCAAGATTTTTGGTCGAATTGAGAATTCCAGAATTTTGGTCGGTTGAGTATAATGGCAAATTATACTATACCGGGTCAAAATAATTCATAGCAATAACAAGCTATGCATCAAGCAACATATATTTATCAGTAAAATAGAATTATTTTATAGATAAATTCTAAAAATTAATAGATTCTTTTCTGTGTTACTCAGATTCGAGTTAAGTAAGATCCCCTTTCTCTAAATAATCAGACAAGAATTTCTCCGGCCCGAAAATTATTATTTTCTTGACCAGGAGCAAATCACACAGAATAATCACAAATAGTATCGAAATAATCAAATTATTTTTATAATGCACAGAAAACACAAAGTAGTGTAATTTCGTCAGTTCTTGCAACATAGTCTAAAATTTGAGGTGTTACACATTAGATTGCAATTAAGTATAATGAGACTGTGCACCCTCGTGACAAATACTTTTACACTGTATTTGTAGTTATGTCTGAACGAAAAGCATTAACTAAATGGATTACTTATATGTGGCACAATATACACATTCGCCCTGCAAACTGGTCTGATTCGCTTTGTAGTAGGTGCGTTGGATTGTGTTACATACGTTTTTGCATATGTGGCTGCCTTAAGGCCCTTACTCAAAGTTGGTTGGGAAGCACGTGACTTTATCACCTTTGCCCTCTTAGTAGAACTTTGTGCATGTGTGGGCGTGGTAAACAGCCTTTTGACGATGTCACACCGTGCAGATTTTGTTCCCGCAGTCGCTACCTTCACCTTGCCATACGATTTATATGACAGGGTCATTTTTGCACAAGCATACAAACATTAAACTTGTTAATTTGACCATAAGCTCATTCTGCAGCATTCTGTTTGAATTGGCTAAGAGGCTACTCGAAGATAACATTGCAGAATGTTTCATTTTTTATGTGTTAGCAATTCGAATTGCAAGATGTTGATGTTAAACTGTGTATTACATGAGCATAAAGTAAAATAGTGTTTTCAACATATGTAAGTGTTATCTATACTTTGTTTTCGACAGAGAATCGAAATTATGTTCTCTGGATATATTATGTACTGTACAGAATCGAAATTAGTAATTATGTAGTAGTGTTGTTCAGTTCGAACACTTTCATTTCAAAGTCTCTTTTTTTGACATTATTCAATTATGTATATCTAGATACGTATGGTTATTTCAAGGTCGTTTACAAGTAAGAAGTAACGTGTCTAATCTTGTTTATATTTTGAATATGTAGCAACTCAAATTAGGACGTCAAAATCAGGCTTTAAAATATTGCCATGGTAAATGGAACAAAAGTGTATTTAAAAAACTACAATAGAAATTATAAAGTGACTATACCTTCGGAGTCGGATTCATGTGGTCGGTGGCACAGTTGTCCTTCTGTGGAATATCTTCATCTATGTTGACCACATTGACTCATCCTATTTGCTAGCTCTTGTTTCCCGTGTAGATTTTGTAACCCCCACCACCACAACAAACCTTAACTTTTGGTGGTGGGGTCACGTCATTGTAAAGAAATCGGGCCATCTCACTTCCAATTGTAGACATTTGGAATAGTAACTCGTTTGCGTTTCATTAGCACTAATGGACACGTGACCACCTTGAACTTGTACTGTGTCGTGGAAAGTCGGGGTCTCAAAGTCGCACACATCCCAATCTTTCTTCCTCTTATCTTTCTAAATGTGTGTATGTTGGGTGGGGGTATACGTGGGAGTATGAACGTTGGCCGTTGGTGGGAATTCCATGGTTTTTGTGAGAACCACCTCTATCATGGTAAATGATGTCCCTAGTTTCTCTAAGACCTGATCAATATTGTCAGACCTTTTCTCCATGGAGTGAGACAGTTTGTACACAGCGCGCTCCATATTTTGTGATCTCTCCTCCATACGCTTTTTAAAAATTTTAGGGACAAGGTCAAAGTCAATATGAAAGATTTTATCAAAAAAACATGGATTCTTTGAAACATAACAAAACAACACATTGTTTGGCTGTGTGAAATGCACCAAACAACCCATCAGACAATGGAGACCTAGACGTTATGCAGACCCTAATAAATAAACGTTAAATGTAGAACAACAAACAACAACTATTAAGTGTGAAAAGTTTCTATACTTTGGAATGCCAACATTTTATCTATTATAGCACAAATGTTATTTTTTTAGTAGAGCATATCATACAACACTTGGTGTCAGGTGGGTGGAAAAGCTGGTCAACTTAAAAATAATTGCCATATTCATCAGCCACATACACAATGCAGATGAAAGAGAATAACTCGAGGGAACTACGATAGATAGACAATCAACATTTAATCGCATCTCACCTACATCCATTCCATAAGTGGCTCATTAACTACTGGTGGTGGTCCTTGGACGGATTGAGAGCATTGTATATCCTCCATAATTCAAACCTATTAGCCACATAGTAAATGTTATAATGTGAGAAGGACTGATAAATTTGCAGTCAACCACAATGCCTCAAACCTTCCCTATATTGGGCTCATGACCTCCAACTTTAGCAACTAATATACTCACTATATTGTCATGTTGACTCTTGCTACCCAATTTCTCCATGAAAAATTTAGTGTGGGGGAAAACCAAATGTCAGTAGTTGACGATGGTGAATGTTGAGCAGTTGTATTGTATGATATATATGATAGGAATCAATTGCAAAAATACTTCTTTTATTAAATTAAAATTTTTGACATCCTTTACATTAAAAACAAGTTTTTGTTTTAATATGACTCCTTGCCGCCTGTTATTTCGAAGTGGGCTAGCAGTGTGTACTTCACCTCACTCAATTCTCGTTCTTCCACAAAGTTGATGTGATGCTTATAGACCAGACTTGATAAATTAGTCGCATAGATTGTTGCATGGTATGCATAGGGGAATCGACACCATTGAATGTCAAAAATTCACTTAATAAAAAAATACATTGCAATAATATTTACCTTCAAATATAATTAATTGTACAAAGTTAATATTCCTTATTTAATTATTATTATTTTAAATTGATAAAATAATAAACAAGTGAACCGGACTGGCCAAACTAATCTGAGAGCCTAAACTTATTACATCTGACCATTAAATCAAAATACGAGGTATAATCAACCAACATCTACGTTATAATTGTAATTTAAATAAAATAGTAAAAAATCTACTGACGATTGTAAAAAAATTAAAACAGGATTATCATTACATTAAGCAGTGCATGTTATATATCACAACTTATCCTTGATGGTCCCACCCCATCCTGTATAATGCAGCACTCTTAATGGCATAAAATCAAGTCAAACAAACTACATTTTAGCTTCTCTTAATCAAAATTTGATGAAATTTACTATTCAGGTCAACCTTAACAATCACCACACAATCCATAAGAAAAAAGAAAAATAACAAAATACCCTAAAATCATAGCTATGCCAGAACTGAACCAGAACACGTTATGATACTTTTTCATATGTCTCAGATCACCATGTAATATTCTAATCCTCCTTTCCTTCTGCAGCAATGGCTCTTTCATGGGTATGTTCATCATACCACTTGAACCAATCACACCTCCATGATTGATGCAGGGTAAAGTCTAAGAATCGCTTTCACATTTATCAAAATATAAGCAACAATTTTGTAGGAAATGTTAAAAAGTCACACTATAGTTCGGGCACCTCAGAAATCTCCTACCAGGACTAGCAACTGTCTTTGATGTTAAATAACACAACTGGATCCCCACACTTGCAGAGTCAGGATAAAGCTTGGCAGAATTTTTCTAGCGGTAGTCGTGGTAGAGCCTGAATGTCATGTTGCATTTGAACCTTCCAAATCTTCACAGAACATATAAAGAATTTAGTGTGACATAGGTGAAATGCAGATTGGCTGGGTATTGGGGTCAAGATAAATCTTAAGGGAAGGGTGTCTGCAATAAATCCCAATGCTTCGAAGTCCAAAATGCCAATACACTGTGTATGAATAGTTATTCCACACGGATCACAATCAATCAATCGCATGTTCAATTTTGATTCTTTACTGGCCTTTACAATCTCAATCACTGTTATCCACTTATATGAATTACTGTTACTATTTCTAATTCCAAAATATTTAATCAATGCCCTCCTTGTTTACTTGATTTCAACTAAAACTCTTGTACAAATTTTTCAAGTAATCTTCCAATAAATTTTGCACAACTACTAAAACACTTTTATACTCACGCGGGTTTGAAATAAAAATATTTTTTTAACATGGCAAAATAAAAAAGGAACCCAACCATTTTCACCAGGTCTCAAATGCATTTAACCTCCATATCAGTAAGGAACACCTAACAAAATTTAACCTTTAATATTGAAAAGAAAAAAACCTAATAAACCAACAAATATACCATATACGCCACTTACTTCATTCAGGACCCCATATGAATAATCTCATCCCTTGTAGCAAAGGGGATTTGCCAAGTGTGGTTATGGATTGACTGCAAATTACTGTCTTAGCCCCTAAAAAAGGCAACATCAGTCTTCCTGTCACAAAAATGTCATGTCATTAGATGAGCAGGTGGTCATCAGTCTCGATGCACAATAGTCACTTTATACGACACAAATCCTCATTCTCAATGCATGGTGGGCCCGTAAATATAAAATAAAAACCATTTAGATTTTTTCAGGTAATTTTTCTTTCATTAAATTTTCTATACACTTGATATAGATCAAAAAAGAATTATATGTAAAACACAAATATAGACACAAATATGAAACACGATATAAACACAATACAAATATAGATATAAAAATACATTAAATTAAAAAATTATAACACACAGACACAACACAACACACACATACACACATATATATATATATATATTAAAGTAAATTACAAAACTTAGTTTATATATATATGTAATTGCAAAATTAAAGAAAAAAAAATATAATTCATTAATATCATTTCTATAAAATTAAAATTTATAATATTTTAAAATATGTTCTATGTGCTAATATTTGTTACCTATGATGCCCCTGCGCAAAAAACATGGAACATAAGTTCTATTAACATTTTTTATAAAAATTTTTAAATCAACTTCTCCTAGTAGAACTAAACATATATAAGTACATGTGTATCCAAAAAAATTAACTAGCGGGAATAGTGACGTGAGACAAACTTCGGTAACGATGAAATGGACAACTTAGTACAAGCAGAGGTCGAACGAGTAAATGAAAACAGTGGTGTGCGAAAAGATAAAACTTAACATATTAGTATAAGGAAATATTAGCTTAGGATGTCAGTTATGTGATTAAGCTTGGATGGGTTACGAGCTTACTAATTGGACGTTAGTCATAGAAATGCACGACATACTCATGTAATGCATGACATACTCTTTGTTTAAATTACTTTAATAATAATTTATACATCTAAAAATAAACATTAAGCTAACTTGTTGTTTCATTTAATAAATTAGTATTCATATAATATATAAAGAAAAGTTACATGGCTTGAAAAGTTGTCATGTGTCTTCCTTGTCAGCAAATACACGATTGACGTTGATTACATGCGGTAAATAACAAAGCTAATTGTATGCAATCCATAATTTTGATTCTATATTTGTGGTGTTCTTTTAATCCTTCCAAAGAGCTTGTTCTCGAGAACACCGGTTAATGTTATAAATAAACTTAATGGTTAAAACTAAGGTAACATAAATCTAAAAATAACTAAAGCAAGTTAATATGTCCTAAACTGTCTAAAAGTTATAAATAACAAATCACATTAACTAATTGAAATTAATGGTAGCACATATAGAATATGAATTGACATAATCATTTACTTAATTCTCAATTTTCTCATGATACTCTTTGTCATCCAAGCGATCAATTAGATTTTTATGGCATTAGTCTATCAAACGATGGTTCAGTTTCTAATCACTATTACCATAAGTCACACTCTCAATGTGACTACAATACCTATATCGAAACTTAATTTGCTATATCGAAAAGTCATGGGAAAACACAACCAAAATTGTCTCTATGTAAAGGGAATTTACTAAATAAATAAATAAACTACTTATATGGTTTGGGTTTACGTGGGTATACACATTCCACATCTGTCACCCTACCCATACCTACCGTTAGAGTCTTTTCTTATTTATCATTACAATTTTAAATTTATCCCATGTAGTGCACGCATACAAAACACTAGTTACCAAAAAAAAGGTAATCAAAATATTATACACCAACAATTGTAAACCAAAAATAACATAGAATTAATAATTATCAAAGTAAAAGTAGTTGGCATCTTTTATCATCAGTTAGTGATGTTTAGGATAGTTGTGAAAACTTGATTATTTCAATAATTGATTATAATAAAATTAATTTTATATTTAGATATGTTAGTTAAAAAGTGATTCTAAATTAATTTATTTTGTTTGAATGATATAAAAAAATTATTTTTATACATTAAATTACAAATATGATATAAAATAATTAACAAAATTATTTGATTAATTAAAAAATTTATTTGATTGAGAACAAAATAATATTCATAAATCAAGTGTAGAATAATCTCAACAACTTAATCAAAAAATGCACAAATGATATCTTTTGAAAAAACCTGTTGTCATACAAATCTATTACATCAATAACTTTTCTATAATTTATCCAAACATGTTGCAAACATTTTGCAATAGCTTGCATGCAAAAAAAAAAAAGCTATTGGATGGGCGGTAAAAGCTGAACCAAATCGGAAACGTTTTTCTGGAAATATTCATTTGATTACTATTGTAACTTCCAACAAGAAAATTTCTTCGATCAACAGTAAATACTTAACTAGATAGACTAACAACTCATGAAATAAAAAATTAATCACAATAACTGTCATATTTATTCTGAATGAATATACATTTTAGTACAAAATATTTCTTAGTCAAAACAAATCATTGTTGAAGCTTCGATTGGAGAGACCCCCAAGCTTCCATTGCTTTCCCTTTTTCTATCAAAGCTGCTTTGAAGTAGCGGTTGATTTTTTGAATGCTAAAATTAAGTCCTCGTCTTTGACAATCCTATTATTTAAGTCATCTTGGAGCTTGTGCTCTTGGAATGTGAAATCATCCAAAGCAGCTCTAATTTATTCTTGCTGTCTCTTTAGTTATTTTAGTTATTTTTCGAGGACAGCAATTTTCTCTACATTCTTAGCCATGCGTTCTCTACCTTTCAAAAAAGCGGTGGGGAGCCTGGAGCGCTTATTTTTGGCCTTGAACACTTCTTCCACTAGATAAGCTTTTTTGTCTAACAGATGGACTTGTTCAGCTACGGCCTTCTCGAATATGGGAAATATGGTCATTAAATCCTCAAATAGGCTTCTCAGCTCTCAAACATTTTATTGGGCATTTGGGTCTAGTTAATTGTTTTGATGAAGCTGTTTGAGGAGGTTGGCCATTTTTTGTTTATTGTCTTCGCTCGCCATAACTTATTCTTTGAGGCCAAGTAAAGCAACAAGTTCTTTTAGAAGAGGGGAGGGAGACACACTTTGCACCTCAATTTCGGAGTGTGCGGTTGAATGATGAGATTTTGAGGACAATGATGTCTTCCCAGAAAGAATATCTTCAAGTCTTTTAAGGAGGTCTTCCTTATCAACTTCTTCATCTACATTGATAACTTCTGCCTCCTTATCCAGACTCATCCTGGTAACTTCGATGCAAGTCCCCTATTGTGCAAGATTATCATCTGACGTTAGTTGCTGGGGGGTCTCCATGGCTGCAGTTGGTATGATTTCAGCTGATGGGGGTACCCCAGCTTCAACAACAGACGTTGGTTCAATCTCAGGGATGGTCCTTTCCTATAACAATGAAACAAAGAATAATTTCATGTTATCATTTTCAAAAATATAAGTATATATTACGAATATATATATGTATAATTGCTCAAGTTTGAAGACTCAAGTGTCAAACCTCGGCATCAGTTTTGACATAAGGGATTGCTGGTTCAGTTACTAGCTCTAGAATGATGTTTTCCTATAGACAAATGAAAATAGAGTTAGAACAATTTGACCAAATTGAAATTCAAATTAAACAAATCGAGATAAAAAGCAAACCTGAGTAATATTTTCAAATGGAGTATTTTGAGGAGCACCAATGCTTGCTTTTCTTTCGATTTGGGCTTCTGCCTCTTCATCGATACTCATCCTGGTCACATCAACTAGTGGTTGAGTTTATGCAAGAATTTCGTGTGATGTTGGTTGATGGGGGATCTCCATGGCAGCAGTTAGTATGATCTCGACTGATAAGGGTACCTCAGCATCGAGGCCAAAAGTCGGTTTGATATCGGGGCTGGTGCTTCCCTATAACATCCAAACAAAGAAAAAATTTATGTTATAAATTATATATATATATATATATATATATATGAATATATGTATATGATTGTTTATGTTTAAAGACTAAAGTGTCAAACCTCGGGTTCAGCTTCCATATAGGGGATCCTTTGTTCAGCTTCTGGCTCTAGAATGATGTTTTCCTATAGATAAAAGAAAATGGAGTTAGAACAATTTGACAAAATGGAAATCAAATTAAAAAACTTTAAGGAAAAAACCTAACCTGAGCAGTAATTTCAAGTGGAGTATTTCGAGGAGCTCCAGTGCTCGCTTCTCTTTCGATTTTGGTTTTAGCGTCAAGCAGCCCATCGAAGTGAGCACTTGGAGCAGAAGTTACTTCAAGCTCAAGTGTAAGTACACCTATGGTAAGGATCGAATCCCTGAGAGGGGAAGGAGTTGGAGATGGAGTACTCAACCTCCTCGAGGTTGTAGGTGTTGTTTCCCTGTGAGTAGATGAGGGAGATTCCTGTTCAAAATCGAGAGAATTAGAATATTACTAAAAGACCTCAAAAAAATGAAGTCAATATAACATCTTACCACTAAAGGTTCAGCCCTTTCACTGGCTGAAGTTGACCTGGTGCCTGTCAAAGAAACTGGCTCTTCATCCTCATGTTGGGATTCATTAGAGTTGTCTATTACAACCTCTTTCCTCTTCGACCCCACAAGTTTTCTTTGCCCTCTTTTCATTAGGCTTGCTTCAGTAGCCTTTTCCAGATAATTAGTGAGGAATCGAAGTCAAAAATGAAAAATGAATTTGATAAAATAAATAAGATCAAAGATTCAAATAAATTCTTACCTTAGGCTGTTGAAGAGCAGCAGGTGTAGGGTCTACGACCACCTTCTTTTTCTTCTCAAAAGTTTTGGACTTAGGAGTCACTACAGCAAGCTTCTTTTTGGGTTGGGATGAAGAGGTTGCTTTCACCGGGGCCTTCAATTTAGTCTTTTGGACTTTCTTTGGTCTCCGAGGTTCATCCTCCTAATCCTCCTCCTCATCCAAGTCCTCTATTACTCTGGCCCTTTTCGTGACTGCATAAATGAATGTATTTAGTAATAAACTCAAAAATAAAATAAAGGTTAAAGACTTAAGACTTTACCATGTGGTGGATATTTTATTACTCAAGTGTATCCATAAATTGCCACTTGGTAGTTGTCCAGATAGAAATTGGTAAAAGTTACTTCTCGTTTCTTCGAATCCTTGCCCACACCCAATGCCCCACTTTTGGGGTCTGGATAGTAATTAGCCATACTAAAAGAAACATTGGGAAGTTAAGGAAACTTTAGTGGGGGGCTTCAAATAGTTTGAATGAAGCTAATGGATTCGAAACTAGCTCCCCAATGAAACGAGCATAGAACTTTTGATGGTGTTCTACTTTCTTTTGCTTTAGGACTAGTTCATCTTCCTGAATCATCAGTTGTAAGTTTTGAGGATTGTACTTAACTTTAAAGAATTTCTCAAAGTTGGATATTTCTTTAAGATGCAAACCTTTGGATTTCTTTTTAGCTGCTACGGTCTACACAGAAGAGCTCAAATTAGTAAACCTTTGAAAGCAATCTTCGATCGAAGGCTTCCATGCAAAATAATACTTTTCCCACTAATCTAAGAACCCCATGGTAGAGTAGAATGATGGTTTACATTCAAAAGCTAAAACCTTTCTCTCCTATCCCCATTCTTCTTTAAAATTCGTTTGTATTCATCAAAGTCCCTAGCCTTCGATTCACATATTTGGCCTTCTGGTCGAAAGGGCAAGGAATACATAGGGAAAACCTCATTTATCGCGAAGCATAAGAAGGGAGGTAGAGTTGAAGGCTAAAGTCATTCAAAATTGGATAGCCAGGTGATAATACTTGGGTAAAGAAAAATACTGCTCCAAATATTAAAATTTTCATACTGGTCCCCATGGGTATCATAGTAAAATGGTTGGCAAAAGCATTTTGGGCCACATTGTCAAAGGGCAAAGGGAGAAAACTTAAAATTATCAGAGGCATTTTCCATTGTCATGAACAGAGAAAAGAAGAATTTAAAGTCTTCAACTTCTTTCCCTGGTTTCGATCCATAATTTATTTGACACAATCGAGGACCTTGGATTGTGTCTGAAGTGTTTGAAGGAACACCGCTTTGAAGGTGAGGTTCTAAAATGGCGTTGAGCCAAAGCTGCAATAACTAGAAGGGCCCCCCAAGGTTGGTTTGGGGTTTATCTTCTAATCGAAGCAGATTAACTACTTCAGTCATTGAAGTATAAAGTTGGGCAAGGATCAATTTGCCCAAACAAATGGGAGAACCTTCATGAAGAAGGATGGCCAGGGGAAAGAGAGATTTAGGGATTTGGTGCAAAAGACAAAGGCACTAAGCCAAAAAAAATAAGGAAAGCAACATGCTCTTCGTTAGAGATCGTCAGAATCAAGATAGTTATTGTCGATGAATGCAATATAGGTCAATTTTGACAAATTGGGCTTGACAATTGTTTTAGGCTTCATGGTACTTGTGATTACCCTTCCATTAGGCTTGAGGCCAGTAATGGCAGCTAGATCGAAAAGAGTAGGTGTCAACATCCTATACAGAATGTTAACAGAGTTGGTCGATTTGTTCCAAAAAAAAAAAGAATTGGTCAGTATGGGAGCATTATACTCCATGCGTTCCCTACTTAGTTGAATAAAATTGAAGATGCCAGATGTCTTCTATGTAGCCTATTTGGCACCTTTGACTCTATTCAACCACCTAAGGTACGAGGATTTGGTTTGAAGACCAAGAGGGTGGTGAGCTTCGAAAAACTTTTGGAAAGTAGTCGAAGAAATCAATGTTTAGAATAGAATCGAATGTTGAGATAGACTCACCCTCGATACAAGGAAAAAAGGACTGAATGGAGTTGAACTATTGTAAAGGAAGGGTTGGACCTAAAAATGTAAACTTTTCTTTACCAATGATGAAGGGGATCATTACCTAGGTTTTTCAGAGTTCAGAGTTGTCAATTGAGGGGTCTGGAGCGTAAAAGACTTCATTTCTCTTTAGAGGAGCAGTCACGGTAGCAACACTTGGCAGAACCACCATTTCCTCCGTCTTGGAGCTAAAGTGGGATGCTTGACTTGTGATGGCCTTAGAAGATGAAGAAGCCATTGATGGTTACAGGAATTAGGAAATGGACTGAAAGTAGTAAGAGAGAGGATGGTAGTAACTTTAGGTCACATTAATGGCATAAATAACTCAGGAAAGAGAGCACAGAGAGGGAGAGTAAATGCACAGAAAAGATAGGTTTACTGAAGAAAGAGAAAGTGAAAGGGTTGAAGACTTTTGAAAGAGCTTTTAAAGCAGAAGAGAGTGTCAGAAAAGAAAAAGGACGCAACAATCCCATTAATGATGACATGATGGTTTCATCTATTTTGCCCTTAAAAGCCATCATATCCTCTATGCTTCCCCAAAACCTGGGCCGGTCTTGTTATTGGGGAATTGCCACGTAGTGGTTTCAGCCTTTAAAAAGTTTTTTAAAGCAAGAGAGAGAGTGAGAGAAGGGAAATGAGGCAGCAAACCAATTAATGCTGACATGATGGTTTCATCTCTAAAACATTTATAATTCCAATGCAAAGTTATTTCATTTACATTGATACTTCCAGCTATTTACTTTCATTGCAAATTCTCTTCCACTCCCAATCAAGTGCTTACAATTACAATTTAATAAAGATTCGAGGCAACCTGCGGGCTACACAGGTTGGCCTAGTTAGCCGAGCATAATTCATCATTTATCACAAACCATTTTATTAGAATATTATTTTCCTTTATCGTTCTCTGTGAAGAATGAAACCTTTTCGATTCTATTCTTTATACCTAGAGGGCTTATTCAGGTATCCATTGATGTGTCTTCGATTCTAATCGAAAAGATAACAATCCAAGTTGACATGTCTTAGACTCTATTCTCCAAAATGATATTTTCTTGTTTCAAATATTTGTATGTTATGTACATCTTTGATACAGTGAATTTGTCAAACTTTTACACTGTTTAGAATCGAAGACTCAGTAATATGTTATTATAGTATCCGAATTATTTTATAATGTTTAGAAATTACAACATAACAAGTCTAATCTTGTTTACTAAGTAAATTTTGAATATACTTTAGTAACTCGGATTAAGGCATTACGTCCTGCAACAATTGGCACTTATGAATGGGTAGTCATGCTATTTGGATTAATGAATGTTGGAGCAACATATCAATTGTTAATTATTTAAAAAATGCAAGTTGTCATTGCAAGGAAATTAAAATATAGAGCCCGTACATTATATTATAATGGGTAATTCACACACATTATAAGGAGTCAGTATTGGGAAATTTATTGACATGTTTAAGTGAGAATGCAACAACACAACCTTGGAAGATGTACATGGCCTAGTGATAGGACAGATCCATCATCAAACTCTAACTACTGATCAGGGGACCGTCTTTACTAGTCGTTATATTGCTCGATTTGTTAGATGAATATTTATATCAAGTTACTGATTTCCACTCGCTATTGCGCTCAAGCTAATGGGCAAGTTGAGGCAGCTAATCAAATCTTAAATGGTTTAATAAACAAACATGTTGGTCGACAACCAAAGGGTTAGCATGAAACGTCAAACCAAGTTCTGAGGGCCTATCGACATTCTCTTGAGGAGGCCGTTGGTACCACGTAATATCACTGTGTATATGGTCATGATGCAGTATTAGCAACCGCAAACCCTACTCATCATCAAGATGAAAACCATACTCAAGATTATTGGAATTCCGTGTTTGATAAAGTAAATCACTTACATGAAAAAGGTTAATAGTTGTTAAATACCTGATTCGACCAAAAGAAAGAAATGAGAAATTCGAAGATATTCAAGTCAAGAGAAAAGGGTTTAACAAACAGTGATTTAGGTTGGAAGGTTATTTTTCCCATTGATAAAAAATTGAAGTTATTTGGCAATTGGTCCCCGAAATGGGAACGACCATATCGAATCAAAAACTTTTTTTTATTTTAAGCTTATTTGACTACGAATGTTTATTCCAACGAGAAAATTGCTTCGATCAATGGCAAATAATCAAAATTTATATAGACCAACAATTCATAAAGTAAAAATTTCATTGTAAGTAAGTCCAAAAAAAATTGAAATATCATAGATCCCAAATAATTCTCATTTACAATGTCAACATAAAATATATGTTCGAACATAATAGAAAAAAGAGCCATTGTTGAAACTTCGAACTGAGGATCCCCAAGCCTCAATTACACTCTTATTTTCTATTGAGACAGCCTCGTAAGTTGTAGTCGAGTTTGAAATAGCTTGTATTACATTAGCATCCTCGGCAGCCCATGTGTTGCAATCATCATCAAGTGTTTGCTCCTGGGTTGCGTAATCACTAACCAGTGCTCGAAGTGCACTTTGTTGTTGTTTAAGCTTTTGTAGTTGATCTTCGAGCTCAGCATTTTTTACATCAATCTGACTTATGGCCTACTAAGCAGTCAAACGTGCATATGTAATCTTCGAGCGTCTTTTCTTGGCCTTGGTAAGTTGTATTGCTAATTGGCCCTTTTTCTCAACCAGGTACTCATGGTTGGCAATAGTCTAGTCGAGACCAGGAAGTTTGACTGATAAATCCTCCACTAAGCTTTTGAGTCCTTGAACATCTTGTTGGGAGTTCGAGGACAAGAGGTATTTGTTTTGATCTAGCTAATCAAGGAGACTGAGTAGTTTCTACTTTTTGTCCTCAGTGCCCATTACTTGATCCACCCCAAGGTTGTCGAGGTCAGCAAGCTCTTGCAAAAGTCGAGGAATTGAGATGCTTTGCACTTTTGCCTCAGATTAAGCTATTGAGGGATGAGACTTTGAGGACAGGATATGCCTAGAAAGGATGTTGTCGAGCCATCTAATAGGATCATACTCATCCTCATAATCGTCCACATTCATTGTATCTAGCTCTTCTTCGTTTGTATTCATAGTCCATACTGATTGAGGTTAGGCATAAGTTGATGGTGTAGTCTCAGTAGCCTGTGCAGCTGCGATAGATGTGGCCTCACCAGCTTCGACGCAGGGATGCTTTCCTGTATCGTCAAATAAACATAGGTTATGATTTTTTATACAAGAAATATGTATAGAATCAATAAAGTAATTCGAGTGTCAAACTTGAGCTTCAGTTTCGATGGTTAGGACTTCTTGTCCATATTCGGCCCCAAGTGTGATGTTTTCCTTAAATGAAGTAAATAAAAATTAGAATAATTCCGTACAGGCAAGATTGGATTAAAGACTTATAAAAGTGTTTTACCTAGGCATTAGTTTCGATATAGGGGATTGCTGGTTCAGCCTCTGGCTCTGGAACGATGTTTTCCTATAGACAAAAGAAAATAGTGTTAGAACATTTTGAGAAAATTTAAATCCAAATAAAATAAGTCGAGGAAAAAAAAACTTGAGCAGTAATTTCAATTGGAGTATTGCAAGGAGCTCCAGTGATCGCTTCTATTTCGATTTGGGCTTCTGCCTCCTCATATATACTCATCCTAGTCACTTTTGCCTCCATGGCAACAGTTGGTATGATCTCAGCTGATGGGGGTACCTCGGCTTCTATAGCTGAAGTTCGTTCAAACTTAAGGCTAGTGCTTTCCTATAACATCGAAATAAATAAAAAATAATAATGTTATAAATTTAATATCTATATATATATATATATATATATATATATATATATATATATATATGAAAATATGTATATAATTGCTTAAGTTTGAAGTCTCAAGTGTCAAACCTCGACATCAGCTTTGATATAGGGGTTTGCTGGTTCAGCTTTCTAGCTCCTGAATGATGCTTTCTTACAGACAAAAGAAAATGGAGTTAGAACAATTTGACAAAATTGAATTCAAATTTAAAAACTTTGAGGAAAAAACCAAAATTGAGCAGTAATTTCTCTTTCTATCTAGATTCTAGCAACAAACAGCCCTTCGAAGCGAGCACTTGGAGCAGAAGTTACTCCAAGTCCAGGTGTAAGTACACCTGGGGTAGGGATCGAATCCCTTGGAGGGGAAGGAATTAGAGAAGGAGTCTTGAACCTCGACGAGGTTGCAAGAGTTGTTTCTCTGTGTGTTGGTGGGGGAGATTCCTATTCGAAATCGAAATAATTAATTATTTGATAGAGAGATTTTGAATTTTGATGTTCCATTTTTGTAATGTTACCATTAAAGGTTCAGCACTTTGAGTGGCTGAGGTTGACCTGGCACTCCTCGAAGAGAGTGGCTCTTCATCCTTATGGGATGATTCATCAGAGCTATCAAGATTTACGACCCTTTTCTGTCTTGACGTTGTATGTTTTATTCACCCAGTTTTCATTGGGCTTGCTGTAGTAACATTTTCCTAAAAATTGAAGAGGAATCAAAGTTAGTAATGAAAAATAATTTGATGGAAAAATAAGATCCATGATTAAAAACTGCTTTTTTTACCTTGGATTGTTGAGGACCAGTAGGTGCAGGGTCTTCGACCAACTTTTTCTTTTTCTCAGCTAGCTTGGTATTTGGACAAACTAGAGCAGCTTTCTTTTTAGGTTGGGACAGAGAGGCTATCTTCTCTGAGACCTTAGATTTGGTCTTTTGAGCTTTCTTTTGCATCGGTGTTTCATCCTCTAAGTTTTCCTCCTCACCGTAGTCCTCTACTAAATTGTCCTTTTTGAGACTGTATTGATGAGTATATAGTTAGTACAAAAATTGAAATAAGGAAAATAAAGGGCAAAGACTAAAGACTTTGCCATATGGTGGATATTTTATTACTCGAGTGTATCCATAAATTAGAACTTGGTAGTTGTGTAACATCCAAAAAATTGTCTATTTCGTCATAAATAGTCATTTTATAATATTTGAGATTTTTAGAGAATTTTTTGGATTTTTTCAGAAATAATGAATATTTTAATATATTTCTCATTTTACGTGCATACTGACTAGAACCGGTATAACGCTCCAAAAATTATTTGTTTCATCACAAATAGTCATTTTATAATATTTATGATTTTTAGAAAATTTTTTGTATTTTTTCAAAAATGTTGAATATTTTAATATATTTCTCGTTTTACGGGCACACTGAGCAAAGTCAGTGTAAACACTCCGGAAATTGTTTGTTTCATCATGAATAGCCTTTTTTTTAATATTTTTTATTTTTGAGAATTTTTGTGAATTTTTTTGAAAATGTCAAATATTTTAATATATTCCTCATTTTACGTGCACACTGTAGACCTTGAACTATGGAAACGTCGATGGGGGATCTTATTAAACCCGAGGCCGGACACAATTTACAAAGTTTACATTTTTTGAGGTTTTATCTGATAAATAAAATCTCTGCACGCACTGTTAAATAAAATTTTGCAGTACGCTCTATTATTCGATGGATAATTATTACTGGCTTGTGTACTACCACAATTATCCATTGGGTAATAGCTTGTAGTAAAATCCTAACCACATTATTTAATTCCTAAATCACATTATCTTATCCAAAAGTGATCTCCTTTATGTCTAATCATATCTATTTTTTACAATTTCCCACATGCTAACCCTAAAAGCAAGTGATCATTTTCTCTCTCCTCCTCCTTCTCCGCAATACGACAGCTGCACTCTTGGAGCCCAAAGTTGGTGCTTCATTTAATTAAACAAAGCCATTCTAATTTCAAAATCACAAAAAGTCATCACCTTTTCTCTTACCAACTTTTCCCTCTAGATTTCTTTCTCTCTTTTCTCTCAACCATTTTTCTCTTTCTCTTCCCTCCCCACACTCCCACGACAGCATCCCATTTTGGAGCCCAAAAGTTTCACTTTTACTTAATTAATTTACCTATTCCAATTTCAAAAACCTTAAAAGCATCACCTTCATTTTCAACTATCATTTTCTCTCTCTAATCTTCACCTTCTTCAAGTTTCTCCTCCTTCTCTCTACCCTCCTCCATAGCTACGAAATTGCAACCCCTCCTCCACCATTTCTCTTCATCTTTTCTCCTCCCAAACACCATTTCTATACTCCTCTCAACCTCCTCTACAACTTCTATTTGAAAGGTTTTCTTCAAAAACTAACTTTTCCTCCATTGTCATCCAAGACAAAGCTTCAAGCTTTTGGGTAAGGTTCTTAGTTCCTCACCCTTTTCTCTTCATTTTTGTGATCCATGGTCACTATGGTGACCATGGATGCCTTTTTCAAGCTTTGGTTGTGATTCTTGTGAAAGTTTGATGCTCTAGGGTTTTGGTGTTGGTGGAATCCGAAAATTCAAGGTAGCTTCAAGGGAGTTTTATTGTTTGTTTTCTCCTCTAGGTAAGGGGGAGATAATCCTCTTCAACCTCTCTTGGTAGTAGGAAGCTTAATTTTGTGATTGATTGTGAGAAAACCCTATTGAGGGTTATTCTTTGTTTATATGATTTGTATGATTTCATATTGTTTCTAATTTGTATAAGTTATTTGATTGATTGATTATGTATATGTATGTGTTTGGATGGATTGGAATCTTGATTTGGAAGCAAAAATGACTTGGTCCTCTTCTATGAGATTCACGGTTTTGTGACCCTAAATTGGGGTTCTTGGTAAAAAAAAAAATTATAACAAGTGGAAGACTTAAGTAACCAAGTGGATAATATGTGATTAATGGAATAAAAATTTAAACCCTAAACCTAGAGTGGCTCACGGCCTTCATGGCTAAAAAATGGCTCAATCATATGATTTCATATAACTATGGCATTTAATTAATCAAGTAAATAAATACGATGATTATGTAATGGAAGGAAATAAATTTAGTAACCTAAAGGAATTGTTTGGACTTTAGGAACAAATAAGGATGTGTGAGGCATTGGTAAGACTTAGAAATAATTTCATGTAAGTGAATATGACTAGGTTTAAAGTAAGAACCCAATAACGAAAGGAACTTCATAAGAAAAATTAAATTGAAGTGATACTTAAATAAATGATTAATTAGGAAGCAATTAGGGCTTCATAAAATGGAAAGAACCAAGAATGAAGTTTCATTCAATAACTTATAATAAATTTTAATTAAAGCAAGACCAAGAGTGCAAGTAAGAATGATAAATAATTTGACTTGAATCGTTCTAAGGGAGTTATGTTTGAAATTTAATGATGGACTTATGTAATTAAAATAATAATGTTTAAATAAATAATGGGAAAGCCTTTCTCGAAAAGAGAAACTTATTAAGAAAAATATAGAAATTAGGCGTAATTCCATAATGTACCCTAAAGGTGTAATGCATTATTTAAGAACTTAATAATAATTATTGTGGGTCCATGTGAGGGACCAATGAGGGGTTGATGCTTACCTTAACCAAAATTGTGGTATGTTATTGAAAGTACATTATTGTTGAATATACATCATATATGTAACGCCTCTTTTTGGGAGAAAACGTCACATTGTCAATTACAATGCGAAAATAAAATTATATAAGTTAAGACCCGGTTATTATTATTGTAATACAAATTTACTTGATTATAGTTATCTAATTAAATTGGCGAATATTTTTTTTTGTTACAATGACAATAATTAATAACCACAGTGACAAAACATAAATGGAAATAGAGAGTAAACAGAAGTAAAGCATACACTTGAATTAGCTTTGCATATTCATGTATATATATATTTGTCAAACTGTTTGGTTACAAAGCCTGGTATACCAAAAAGCAAAATTATACCTGCCCCAAAGGATTATACATACACATCCCCACGGTATCAGAAATATACAGCCCACTATAAAAGACATCAGGCCCCTAAAATAAAAACACTAGCAGCTATCAGTAGCTACCAGCAATATTAGTCCCTCAGATGAAGAGGAATCGTGTCAGGATCCTCTTCAGGATCCTCCGCGAGGTCATCCTCAAGGACCTCCTCGGGGTCTTCCTCATCCAAGGAAACCTCCATAGGAGCCACAGAGCTACGGGACGGGGCCCGAGCTGTGGAATCAAAAGAGTCCTCCTGCGGGGTGTAGTAGCGGTCACCCCACATCTCCCGTATGGGCAGATAAAACTTCAGACACAGGCTGATGCAGTAGGTAAAGGTCGGCGGCTCATGACGCCTCCAAACCAAAGCAATCGACATGTCTCCCAGGTAGACGCAGCGTTCGGAGTTAAAGTTGATGTGCTAGCATTCCGGCCTTCCAAGGAAAGTCAGGCACACATTGCCTAGAAATCCGCGCATGCGTGCCTCCATGATTCACAGTAGATGCTAATCGCGAGCAGGCCAGAAGCCAGGGAAATCGAGAGCTTCGCCCTCTTTGCCGTCGTCTTCGATGGAACACAATATACAGATGGGAAATAATAGAAAGACAGGGAAGAGGTAAGACATCCTACCATCATTACTAATTATAGCAGCATTTTGCCCATAAAATCAATATATGATATTTTTAACATTTTTCTCTAATTACTGTCAATTTTAATCTTACCCAATAGTTACACTTTGAAACTTGCTAACGTACTTCAAAACTTATAGAGTGAGCTCTACGTTAGTATTTTTCAAGCGCTCGCTTTAAATTCTTGCTTAAAATAAATTTTACTAATTTAGAATTCTAGAACTAAGTTCATTCCTTTTATTTTCTTAAAGATTCATTGGAATCAAATTCTTTTGTAAATTAATTACCTAACCTATCTTAGAAAATAAAATGGCATTCAATTATACATTAAATGGCATGTTGGCCATAATTAACCTAAATCATTCTTAAATTTATTATTTTACCTAGATTCTTTAAATCATTGATTTAAAAAATAGTTGAGAACATTTTGGTTCTCTGTTTAATGGTAAGGCCGTGAGCCTCAGTGTATTCTTTGGACCACTCACACAAATCGTTACATGTTATTCACATCCTACTTTAATAGTCATATAATTATCAACACATACAACTATAAACACATACAATATACATACAATATATTTTAAAGCTATAGACATGCATAGCAAATAAAATAAATCACAAATAGGAAAGCATTTAAACAACCACACAAATAAGAAAAAACAATAAACAATCACACAAATGAATCCTTATGGATTCTTCACTCACATACAACTCCATTTTCTCATCACCATACAAGGTTGATGAGATTAAATCTCCTTCTTACCTCTTGAAGACAAAGGTCTCTTAGTCTCCTCCTTCTCCTTGCTTTCTTGAAAACCAACACAAAATCCTAATAATTCTTAAATAATTAGTAAAAACACATACAAGGATCAAAATTGAAAAATCATGGAATAATCATGGTTTAGAAAATCACAAATTAAACTTTAAACCAAAGGATCAAAACTTACCCTTAGGGAAGTGAACAAAAGCTTTGATTTTGCACTAGAAAGAATAGGTTTTTGACAAAACCTTGTGAAGGAAAAATGTTTAGGATAAAGTTTTGATTTAGGAAATGTGAAGAGGTAAAATTATAGAAGATTGGTAGGGTGTTTGAGAGTGAAGGCCGAATTTGAGAGAGAACATGGAAGAGAAAGTTGCTTGGAGTTCTTGGTATTTTTGGAGAGAAAATATGCTAAGTCTTGAATGAGTGAAAATGTGAAATTTGAGAGTGTATTGGGAGGGGGCTGCCGTGTGGTTATTGTGGGTGAGGTTGAGTGTTTAATTTGGATAGTAAATATCCATTTGTGTTCACATTAAGTAAGCACATGGCTTATGTCATTTGGATGGTTCAAGAACCATGTAGAACTTGTGAGAACATGGCCATTTATCCTTCATGGCCGTGGGACTCCTTGGGTTTAGGGGGCTTAATTTGTTTTAATTAAAGACTAATTCCATGCTAATCAAATAGGTAATTAATTAGGTTAAACCTCCTATTAACACTTAATTAACATTCTAATTATATAACCAATTAGTTTAATATATATTAGCATATATTATAACCTCTAAACAAAATTAGGATATCTAACTAATATTTAGATTATAACTAATTAATAACTAGATTAGCTTACTTAGTTTGCTAATTAGGTAATTAGATTAACCAAATTAGGTTTAATTAGCTACTAAACAAAGTCAAGCCACTATATTTGACTTAATCTCAACCTTTGATTTTAACTTTAATTCCTAGCCCTTGATGTAATCTAAGGTGGATATTGCTTAGTGATAAAACTTGAATTCTTATCTCACCATTGATTTGATCAACGGTTACGATCAAAGGCTTCCTAACTAAGTTTTCATCCAACAGTCCATATTAAAGTTTATGCTTCTTTCTTTGACCTATTCCTATTGGTTAGAATTTTTCAAGTCACCTTTGTTGACTTGCTCCTATTGGCTTAGAAATTTGTCCAGTCAGAATCGTTGACTGCTTTTCTAAACGCGAGTCTCACAGACTTTTAAGGGTTCATGGTCATTTTGAAGCAGATTTCTACTATTTTTGAGACAGTAGGTACTGTCAAATAAAATAATATTATAATAATATAAAATTATTTTATTGCAAAGTTAAATCTTAAAAATTAAAAGATTAATATATATATCAATCAAAATTGAGTTTAGTAAGATCCCCCAGCTCTAATTAATTAAAATAAGATTTTTCTGGCCAGAAAATTATTATATCCCTGGCTCGGAGCAAATCACATACAATAGTCAAATACACTCACGAAACAGTCAAATTTAATTTATTACTCACAGAATTCACAAAACAGTACATTTGAGACTATATTGTAATTAACCTAAAAGTTGGGGTGTTACAGGTAGAAACAGTTAAGTCAAATGATAAGGTAGACACCGGTAAGCCAAGTCTTTGCACACAGTCATACGATATGAAAGAATAGGTTGCCCCAGAGTCATACAGTAGAGTTAAAAGATTACCTTCCATGGTGCCTTCCCCTTGTATCAAATCTTCAGATTCGGAGGCTTCAGCTCCGCTCATGGTGTAAACTCGCCCTCCAGCTTGTGGTTTCTTGGCTTTAGCAGCATTAATCGAAGGTTCAGCCTTCGCTTGATTGTAATCTCGAGACACGTGGCCAGGTTCGCCACATCTGAAGCAGATGATCCCCTTTATGGTACAGTCACTTGTGAGATGATCTTTCCCACACTTTAGACATTTCGAAGGATACGCCATGTTCTGGCCAGTCCAGTTCCCAGCAGAACCTCCGCCAGAGCTTCCACCCAGGGTTTGTTGCTGATTTCCCATTAGTCGGGAATAAGGCTTCTTCTGGAAGTGGTTAGAACTATTATCGCCGCCTCTCTGGAACCTCGTAGGCCCAAAGTTTCTGTTCCTTGTATCTCTAGATTGCTCCAGAGCCTCTACGTCACAGCATGTATCCAGCAGTTTCGAGAACTCATTGATCTTCAAGGTGATCACAGCCTTCTTCACCTCATACCTCAGTCTTTCTATGAATCTCCGACACTTCCATGTTTCATTTGGTTGATGCTGAGAGTATGTTGAAAACTGTGACAAGTTTTCAAATCTGGCTGCATACTCACTAACGGTCATATTTCCCTTGTCGTAAGTTGAGAAATTTTGACTCCTTCGCGTGTCTTGCGCTTGTAGGAAAATACTTATCCAAGAATTTCTCCTTGAATAAGTCCCAAGTAATCTCGCGGTTTGCAGCTTCCAGCATTCTCTGCACTCCATTCCACCAGTTTTCAGCATTGCCCACCAGCATAAAAGTTGCATAGGTCACCTTCTTGTTCTCAGCGCAGTTCATCCCTCGAAAGACTTTTTCTAACTCCTTGATCCACAGACTAGCCTTGTCCAGATCAAATTCTCCTTTGAATTGAGGAGGGTTGTGGCGTCGAAACTCCGCCAAGTTCTGAGCATCTGCAGTAGCCTCGAGCTGTTGAGCAGCCCGTTCTTGTTGTTGAGCAACTCTCTCCTGTTGCTCGGTAGCTTGCTCGGTTTGTTATGCGACGGCCTCAGCCATCCTCTGCATTGTCGCTATAGCTACTGCCATTTCTTCCCTTCACGCCATCTTACTTTCTCAGATCGGATTAACTGGAAACACAGAAAAGTCAGTTGCATCCACTAGGAATTCCAAAACAATACATCTCTATGTTTGATTCTTAGAGAGCACACAGCACAAACAAAACAGACTCAATCACAAGACCCAAAGAAACATAAACCGGGGCTCTGATACCAACTTAATGTAACGCCTCTTTTTAGGAGGGAACGTCACATTGTCAATTACAATGCGAAAATAAAATTATATAAGTTAAGACCCAGTTCTTTAAAATATAATATAAATTTACTTGATTATAGACATGTAATTAAATTGGCAAATTTTTTTTTGTTATAATAACAATAATTAATAAACATAGTGATGGAACATAAATGGAAATAAAGAGCAAACAGAAGTAAAGCATACATTGGAATTAACATTGCATATTCACATATATATATATATATAAAACTGTTTGGTTACAAAGCCTGGTATATCAAAAAGTAAAACTATACCTGCCCCAAAGGATCATACATACACATCCCTAAGATATCAGAAAAATACAGCCCACTACAAAAGATATCAGGCCCCCAAAATAAAAACACTGGCAGCCATCAGTAGCTACCAGCAATATCAGTCCCTCAGATGAGGAGAAATCGTATTAGAATCCTTTTTAGGATCCTCTGCAAGGTCATCCTCGGGGACCTCCTCGGGGTCTTCCTCATCTGAGGAAACCTCCATAGGAGCCACAGAGCCACGGGCCAGGGCCCGAGCTGTGGAATCAAAAGAGTCCTCCTGCGGGGTGTAGAAGCGGTTAGCCCACATCTCCCGGATGGGCAGATAAAACTCCAGACGCAGGCTGATGCAACAGGTAAAGATCGACGGCTCATGATGCCTTCAGGCCAAAGCGATCGACATGTCTCTTAGGTAGATACAGCGGTCGAAATTCAGGTTAATGTGCCAGTACTCTAGCCCTCCAAGGAAGGTCAGACGCACATCACCCAGAAATCCACGCATGCGTGCCTCCATACTCCACAGTAGATGTTAATCGTAATCAGACCAGATGCCAGGGAAATCGGGAGCTCTAACTTCCTTGCCATCGTCTTCGATGGGACACATTATACAGATAGAAAATAACAAAAGTACAGGAAAGAGGTAAGACATCCTACCATCATTACCAGTTATAGTAGCAAGAAACAAAACAGCGCCAAGTGCCCACAGAGCATATCAAATAATAATTATAATTATTAAATAGCAGAAATAGACAATTAAGCAGTTGCAGGCAAATATATAACAGTAACACAATAGTTCCAATTATAATAATAATAAAAATAAACGGATGCCAAATAATATATGGACCCACTATGCACATGCATATAAAGACAAAATCCTACTCCATGGAGCTAGACACAAACGGTCGGAGAGAAAGATCAGGAGACCTGTCTGCAACTCGGCTGCCGCGGTCAAAGTGCTATAATTTATCAGTTTATCCACGTGCACATCATGGCATTGTACAGATAGTCTACACTAGATCACGATATAAGACAGTGCCCGGTCAGGATCGTTGGTGCGTTTGCATCGGTCTGCCTCACGGACAGAAGAGCTACCAACTGTCCATTGCGAGGTACCCGCACCCCGACGCCCCCATGGTCAACAATATGACCTACACTAGTCTACTCGCACCCGCACTAAGGTGTGTTCAACTCCTAGGCAACTCGGCCTTAACAACAGTTCAACGGATATTCACAATGCATAAAGATTCTATGCATACTCATGCATGATCATCATTACATGCTATTTCATAATATGCCATAATTGGCCAAAGTAAGAATCAGCACATCATTGGTCACTCAGATGGACCCACAATATCACAATATTATAATTAAACATATTAATACATTTTTAAGGTATATTATGAATTCTTACTTAAGGTTAGCCTTTCTTACAAGGTTCGACTCTAAATGAATTCTCACAATTAATTAAATTCTCTAATGTAATTTATTCTCATACACTTAGAAGGTTATTCTAAGATCTCAAAGTCTCACACTCTCTTGTTCTTACCCTAATTAAAATTATCTTAAGTCTTATGAAAATTCCATTCTTGGTTCTTTAAAATTTATGAATCTCAAAGTGTGTTCAATTCTCCCAATTTGCTAATTTTTTATCCTATTACCAATGATTCAATCACTTGATTAATTAAGTTTCAAGGTTACCAAAATTGCATAATTAAGCCCCAAAAAAGCCCTAGAGGTCGTGGCCTCCCTAGGGATCAAGTTCTTAAATTTTTCATTCCATTAATTACCTAATGTACACTTGATTAAATATGAATTCCAATTGTTATAATTGTTCACAAAGAACCCTAGAATTTGGACCCCAAAACCGTGGCCATCCAAGACCCAATCCAACATTATTTACTTCCATTTCATGCATTCTAATCCATTCAAATATATCAACATACATAAACAATCAATCCAATAACATAAACAAAGTGCAAACAACATGCAAACATACTAATCATACAAACAAAGAATAACCTTCATTAGGGTTTTCTCACAATCAACCACAAACAAGGTTTCTAAGTGCTAAAAGAGGTTGAGGAGGAGTGTCTTCCTCTTACCTAAGTGAAGAAAGCAAGAGAAGCCCTCCAAGAGTTCCTTGCAATTTCGGATTTGCACCAAACCAAACCCTAGAAATTTCAATCTCATTAGAATAGCACCAATGCTTGAAAAATAAAGCATGGATGGTCACAAGGAAGACCATAGAAACGAAAATAAGGAAAGGGGATGAAGATTCAAGAAGCTTACCCAAAAAGCCCTAGGCTTGAAGCTTGAAGAAGATGGTGAAAATGATGGATTTTCAAAGAACCACTAACTAGAAAAGTGTTTAGGAGATGGAGAGGATTAAGAAAATGGGGTTGGATGAAAATTTTGTGATGGATGAGGGGATTATGGGCTATTGGCCAAATGGGTCTAGAGAAAAGGAGGAGAAAATGGTTTTGTGAATAAGAAAGATGAAGCTTAGAGAGAGAAGTGAATAGGAAATTAAAGTAATAGTTTTTTTTTTGAATTTTGAAAGCTTGCATAGTTTTAATGAAATGAATTAAAGCAAAATTTTTCCCCCCACATGGTGCTGCAGCCGTGAGTGCATGGTGCTGCAGCCGTGAGTGCATGGAGAGAGGAGAGAGAGTGTGTGGCTTCCATAGGAAGCTTGGAGGAAATTTCCAAGAAGCTTCCTTGAGAAGCTTTGCATAATTCTCAATAAAGTGTATAGTAAGCTTGTTTCCTTAATTAAATACATCTGACAAATGATTAATTACACTGTTAGAATTATTTTCACAATGAATAAAAATTACAGTTGATGAAAATAATATTTTATTGTTCATCGGATAATTTTATGATACAATAATTTTATTCACCAGATAAAATCTTGGAAAACGTAAACCTCGCAAACTGAGCCCGGCCTCGGGTTTAGTAAGATCCTCTGTCAACACGTTGACAGTTCAAGGTTTACCAGCCTCAGAGAAAACATTTCGTTATCCCAGCTCCGCAAAGTGCGCACGCAAAACGAAGAATATACTATAATATTCGACGTTTTCAGAAAAATCCACAAAATTTTCTAAAAATCACAAATATTGAAAAATAACTATTCATCACAAAACAAACAACTTTCCGGAGCGTTTGACTGACTCTGCTCAGTGTGCACGCAAAAAGAAGAATATATTAAAATATTCAACGTTTCCAAAAAATTTTAAAAAAATCTCCAAAAATCATGAATATTAGAAAATGACTATTCATGATGAAACAAATCATCTCTGAGGTGTTACACTGACTCTGGTCAGTGTGCATGCAAAACGAGAAATATATTCACGTAAAATGAGGAATATATTAAAATATTCAATGTTTCCGGAAAATTCCACAAAAATTCTCAAATTTTTTAAATATTATAAAATGATGATAAATGATAAAATAAATAATTTTCGGGGTGTTACAAACACCAACATTAGAAGCATCACATTCAATTTCAAAAGATTTAGCAAAATTAGGCAAAACAAGTGTTGGTGCATGAGTAAGTCTTTCCTTAAGCTCATTAAATGCATGCTCTTGTTTCTCCCCCCATCTAAACATAACATTTTTCTTGACAATTTCATTAAGAGGTGCAGCCAAAGTACTAAAGTCTTTAACAAACCTCCTATAAAAACTAGCCAAGCCATGAAAGCTCCTCACTTCACTCACATTTTTTGGGGTTGGCCACTCTTGAATGGCCTTAATGTTCTCTTTGTCAACATGAACCCCTTTTGAATTTACAACAAAACCAAGGAAGATCACATGATCCGTACAAAAAGTACATTTTTCCAAATTAGCATATAACTTTTCTTTTCTTAACACATGCAAAACAGCCCTTAAGTGTTCATGATGTTCATATAGGCTTTTGCTATATATCAAGATATCATAAAAATACACAACAATAAACTGGTCTAGAAAATCCCTTAAGACATGGTTCATAAGTTTCATGAAAGTGCTAGGTGCATTTGTTAAAACCAAAAGGCATTACCAACCATTCATACAATCCATATTTAGTTTTAAAGACAGTTTTCCATTCATCCCCTTCCCTTATCCTAATTTGATGGTACCCACTTTTCAAATCAATTTTAGAAAACAAACAAGCACCATATAATTCATCAAGCAAATCATCAAGTCTAGGGATAGGATGTCTATACTTGATTGTGATGTTGTTCACAGCCCTACAATCTGTGCACATCCTCCAACTTCCATCCTTTTTAGGCACTAGGATAACTGGGACAACACATGGACTTAAGCTTTCTTGCACCCATCCTTTTTGTATCAACTCCTCCACTTGCTTTTGTATTTCTTTGGTCTCTTGAGGATTGCTCCTATAGGCTGGCCTATTGGGTAATGATGCACTCAGAATGAGGTCAATGTGGTGTTCTATACCCCTTAAAGGAGGTAGGCCGTGAGGCACTTCTTTTGGAAACACATCACCAAATTCCTGCAAAAGAGTTTTAACACCACTAGGCAAAGAGAGTTCATTAGGAGCATTAGCATTCAAACAGAATTCTTTACAATAAAGCATATATAGGGGCTGCCTTGAAATCAAAGCCCTCTTCACCTCACTTTTTGTTGCCAAATAGCTCTCTTTTCTCTCACTATTTTTATTATTTTTCACTTTGTCATCACTCTTCTTTTCACTCCCTCTTTCTTTTTGCTCTTACTCTTTCTTTTCTCTCATCTTAAGTTGGTCCTCACTTATTTCTTTTAGGGACAAGGGCGAAAGAGTAACCTTTCGGTCATGATGTACAAAAGTGAATTTGTTGGTGAATCCATCATGGTTGGCCTTCCTATCAAATTGCCAAGGCCTCCCAAGTAACATATGACTTGCCTCCATGGGTACCACATCACATAGAACACTATCATGATACTTTCCAATAGAGAAACATACTTCATCTTGCTTGTTCATGGTCAACTCACCAACTTCACTAAGCCATTGAAGTCTATATGGTCATGGGTGTAGCTTAGTCACAAGATTCAATTTAGAAACTATTCTAGTACTAGCAACATTAGTACAACTCCCACCATCAATAATTAAAGAACATACCTTCCCTTGGATCATGCATCTAATATGGAAGATATTTTCTCTTTGGCTCTCATCATGCTCCTTGGCTTGGCTTCCTAAAAGTCTCCTCACCATGAGTAAATCTCCTCCTTCTGGAACTACTTCTCCCCCACTTTTTTCTTCACTAGAAGCCTCAGATTGTGTGACAACTTTTCTATTTCTTGATACCATTGTCCTTTTAGTTGGACATTGAGATGCAATATGTCCATGACCCAAGCTGATATGATCCAAGTTGGATACATATTATTTTTACGGATCGTCCTTGAGTTGATTTAGTGTTTCAAAGAATGAAACGATGAACAGTACCCGATGAATAGTAATCGATGAACAGTGTTATGAATAGTGTATATGAATAGTGCATGAACAGTAAAAAATATAGAAAAGATGAAAAAAAGAAAAGGAATGGGAGGAAGAAGACGCCACACTCTTAGAGAGTGATAAGTCAAGCGAAGATTCGCCACAAAGGTAAGGAAGCCTTTGATAAGAACCAAGATGGCTCAACCAAGAATCAAAGAGAATGAAATTCTCACAAATGGATTCAGTCCAAATTCACATCCAAGAGTCCTTTCATTCATGTTTTAGGCACATACTTATAGGAAAATGGGGTGCATAGAATATGCATACAAAATGGTCATCATAATGTGTCAAATTTCCTATAAAAAGTAATAACTAATCCATTAAGTGGCTAATTAAAGCATTAACTAAAAAATAGAAGTTACCTAGGTATGCAAACCAAAGGTTGCCCTCCCAAAAATGGGCACCATCCACACACACATGTTTATTACACTTTATTTAATAGAAATAAACTAGAAAATGCTACTTTAGAGAAATGGATGTCCAAGCCATCATGGGTCTTCAAGTTGGATGAGATAAGTGTCCAATTTGGGCTCCACTCCATCAAGACTTGGATTTGGGCTTGCTTCAATTAAAGTTGTCACCATTTGATTTAGGACTTCTTGGGCTTTCTTGGTCCTAGCTCTTGTCATAGGTCCACTATGTCCTTGTAGTGCTCCTTGATCCATGCTCCTTAGTGGGCTCACATCATCCTCTCTTTCTTTAAGTGAATTCGACCTCGAATTGAAATCTTCATCACCTACATCACAACGAGACAAATCAGCCACATTGAAAGTTGCACTAACACCATACTCACCTGGAAGATCTATCTTATAGGCATTATCATTGATCTTGGCCAACACTTGGAATGGCCCATCTCCTCTTGGTTGAAGCTTGGATTTTCTTTGTGAAGGAAATCTCTCTTTTCTAATGTGCACCCAAACCCAATCTCCAGGTTCAAACACCACCTTCCTCCTCCCTTTGTTGCCTTGCCTAACATAGCTTTTAGTCTTCTTCTCAATTTGAGCCTTGACTTGTTCATGTAACTTTCTCACAAATTCAGCTTTAGCCCTGCCGTCTTTATGCTTTAAAATTAAAGAGTTAGGCAATGGCAATAAATCAAGAGGAGTTAGAGGATTAAATCCATAAATAACCTCAAAAGGAGAATATTAAGTAGTACTATGAACAGCCCTATTATAAGTAAATTCTGCATGAGGCAAACACTTTTCCCAAGACTTAATGTTCTTCTTTATTACTGCACTAAGAAGGGAAGAAAGTGTCCTATTAACTATCTCAGTTTGCCTATCCGTTTGGGGATGGCAAGTAGTGGAGAAAAGAAGCTTTGTACCCAGCTTACCCCACAAAGTCCCCCAAAAGTGACTTAAGAACTTTGTGTCATGATCTGAAACAATACTTCTTGGAAGGCCATGAAGCCTTACCACTTCTTTGAAGAACAATTCAGCAACATGACAAGCATCATCAACGTTTTTACATGGTATAAAATGTGCCATTTTGGAAAACCTATCCACCACCACAAAAATTGAATCCTTACCATTCTTTGTCTGGGGTAGTCCTATAACAAAATCCATTGACAAATCTATCCAAGGAAAATCAGGAATAGGCAAAAGAGTATAAAGTCCATGAGGCATCATTTTAGATTTAGACTTTTTACAAACAATACATTTTTCACAAAACTTTTGCATATCATGTTTCATGTGTGGCCAATGAAAATGTTCATGCAACATGTCTAAAGTCTTTTGAACCCCAAAATGCCCCATTAGTCCCCCTTCATGCGCCTCCCTCACAAGCAACTCTCTTATAGAACTTTTGGGCATACATAATCTCTTTTCTTTAAACAAAAACCCTTGGTGCCTAAAATATCCATTTTGAGCCCAATGCAAACAATTAGCATAGATATGGGAAAAATCTTTATCATGCTCATACAATTCTTTGATGCATTCAAGCCCAAACAATTTTGTTTCAAGGGTAGAGAGTAAGGTATACCTTCTTGAAAGTGCATCCGCTACTATGTTGCCCTTACCTTTCTTATGCTTGATCACATATGGGAATTGTTCAAGAAACTCAACCCACTTGGCATGCCTCTTATTCAACTTTCCTTATCATTTCAAGTACTTTAAGGACTCATGATCACTATGGATAACAAACTCTTTGGGCAAAAGATAATGTTGCCATGTTTGCAAAGCCCTCACCAAGGTATACAATTCCTTATCATAGGTGGGATAATTAAGGACAGCACCACTTAATTTCTCACTAAAGTAAGCAATTGGATGCTCTTCTTACATTAAAACAGCTCCAACACCAACATTAGAAGCATCACATTCAATTTCAAAAGATTTAGCAAAATTAGGCAAAGTAAGTATTGGTGCATGAGTAAGTCTTTCCTTAAGCTCATAAAATGCATCCTCTTGTTTCTCCCCCCATCTAAACACAACATTTTTCTTGACAATTTCATTAAGAAGTGCAGCTAAAGTACTAAAGTCTTTAACAAACCTCCTATAGAAACTAGCCAAGCCATGAAAGCTCCTCACTTCACTTATATTTTTTGGGGTTGGCCACTCTTGAATGGCCTTAATTTTCTCTTTGTCAACATGAACCCCTTTTGAATTTACAACAAAACCAAGGAAGATCACATGATCCGTACAAAAAGTACATTTTTCCAAATTAGCATACAACTTTTCTTTTCTTAACACATACAAAATAGCCCTTAAGTTTTCATGATGTTCATCTAGGCTTTTGCTATATATCAACATATCATTAAAATACACAACAACAAACTGGCCTAGAAAATCCCTTAAGACATGGTTCATAAGTCTCATGAAAGTGCTAGGTGCATTTGTTAAACCAAAAGGCATTACCAACCATTCATACAATCCATATTTAGTTTTAAAGGCAGTTTTCCATTCATCCCCTTCCCTTATCCTAATTTGATAGTACCCACTTTTCAAATCAATTTTAGAAAACAAATAAGCACTGTATAATTCATCAAGCAAATCATCAAGTCTAGGGATAGGATGTCTATACTTGATTGTGATGTTGTTCACAGCCTTACAATCTGTGCACATCCTCCAACTTCCATCCTTTTTAGGCACTAGGATGACTGGGACAGCACATGGACTTAAGCTTTATTGCACCCATCCTTTTTGCATCAACTCCTCCACTTACTTTTGTATTTCTTTAGTTTCTTGAGGATTACTCCTATAGGCTGGCCTATTGGGTTATGATGCACCCGGAATGAGGTCAATGTGGTGTTCTATCCCCCTTAAAAGAAGTAGGTCGTAAGGCACTTCTTTTGGAAACACATCACCAAATTCCTGCAAAAGAGTTTTAACACCACTAGGCAAAGAGAGTTCATTAGGAGCATTAGCATTCAAATAGAATTCTTTATAATAAAGCATATATAGGGGCTGCCTTGAAATCAAAGCCCTCTTCACCTCACTTTTTGTTGCCAAATAACTCTCTTTTCTCTCACTATTTTTATTCTTTTTCACTTTGCCAAATCTCCTCCTTCTGGATCTACTTCTCTTCCACTTTCTTCTTCACTAGAAGCCTCAGATTGTGTGACAACTTCTCCATTTCTTGATACCATTGTCCTTTTAGTTGGGCATTGAGATGTAATATGTACATGACCCAAACACTTAAAACACTTCACATCACGGTTTCTAGGAGATGCTTCCATAGGCTTCTTTCCATGAGATATAGGCACAACCTCCTTTGAAGATGAAGTACTCTCCTTCTTTGATTTGTCCTTCCAACTTGAAGATGAAAACTTAGAAGAAGAAGAAAATTTGGACTTCTTCCTCTTGAGTTGTTACTCCACCTTTATGGCTTGTTGGACCAAATCTTCAAGCTCCACATAGTTTTGAAGATCCATTATGTCTTGAATGTCTTGATTCAACCCATGTAAGAATCAAGCCATAGTTGCCTCTCTATCTTCATTAATGTTGGACCTAAGCAAGGCCAACTCCATCTCCTTGTGGTACTCATCAACACTTTTGGATCTTTGGGTCAATCTTTGCAATTTGTTGTGAAGATCCCTATGGTAGTGATTTGGAACAAATCTCTTTCTCATGACTTGTTTCAATTCTGCCCAAGTCTCAATAGGCTCCTCCTCATACCTTCTTCTCTCTTTTTGCAATTAATCCCACCAAACAAGTGCATAGTCTTTGAATTCAAGAGCGGCTACCTTCACTTTCTTTCTTTCATTGAAATTGTTGTAATCAAACACTTGCTCCATTTTCATTTCCCACTCCAAGTAGGCCTCGGGATCACTCTTCCCATGAAAGGTAGGAACTTTGATTTTGACACCTTCAATTCTATCATCTCTATCACGCCTCTTTCCTCTACGTGGTCCATGTCTAGGTCTGTCCTCACTCTCATAACTACTTCCATGATTTGATTCTTCTCAGTTTTGGAGGTTGGCAAGTTGTTCATTGAAGTTTGCATTCATTTGCTCAATTTGCCTTGCAAGGATTTGCATTTGAGTAGTCATCCTAGCATGAAGAACCGCGGACCTTGGAGAAAGAGGTGGATTATCTATCACCTTGGGCTGCCATCACTTGAAACACACAATATCAAAAATAGCAAGATAGTATAAATTCTCACCATACTCCCTCACATGTGCACACAATGTGTATTTCACTCAAATAGGCTTTTTCCACACAAAATGTAATTTTCACTCTTGCCTCTTTCCACTCAAATTCTCTTTGCAAGTTCTTAAATGAATCCTCTCCCTTTTTAATTACCAAAAGCTCTTACAAAGGTAACGGTCCTCATAAGAGTAAGCACTCAGAAGTTGAAGAAATGATGAAACTCTAGACAAAACTCAAAGGAATTTAAAAGACAAGCAAGAAAAGCTAATTAAAAAGAAAGGTAGAACTCAAAAGAGATAAGAAGAAAAAGAAATGCACAAGGTATGTAGAATAGCACCGCTTATTTGAAATTCACAAGACATTCAAACTTAATCTTGCTTAAGTGCAAGGGCAGTCTATTTTTTTTCTTTTTTTAATACTATTTTTCACGCCCTTGTTCTCTTTTTGCACTTAAAAAAAATTAGTTCTTGTAATTTTTGTTCCAATTGTTATGCCCAATTGTGTATTTAGGAGTTTCCTTTCAAATTAAGGTGCTATAAAACATATAACAGCAAAGCTGTAAATATGGCGTAGAAATTAAAGAACAGAAACTAAATGCAGAAAATAAAAGGACTGGAATTTAAATGGCAAAAAGTAAAGAACGAAAAGTAAAGAATGTTGCCAATTCTTAGAAATGGCAGAGATCAATGATGATCAAGATTGTGTATAATTATGACATTCAAGCAATGGTGCTTGATGTTTGGAAAGCAATAAGAACAAGTATTAAAAAAAATACAAGAACTCTATCAACTCTAGAATCCGAGCTCTACATACCACATGATATGATCCAAGTTGGATGCATATTGTTTTTACGGATCGTCCTTGAGTTAATTTAGTGTTTCAAAGAATGAAATGATGAACAATACCTGATGAACAATACCTAATGAATAGTGTCATAAATAGTGCACGTCAATAGTGCATGAACAGTAAAATAAATAGAAAAGATGGAAAAAGGAAAAGGAATGGGAGGAAGAAGACGCCACACTCTTAGAGAGTGATAAGTCAAACGAAGATTCGCCACAAAGGTAAGGAAGCCTTTGATAAGAACCAAGATGGCTCAACCAAGAACCAAAGAGAATGAAATTCTCACAAATGGATTCAATCCAAATTCACATCCAAGAGTCCATTCATTCATGTTTTAGGCACATACTTATAGGAAAATGGGGTGCATAGAATATGCATACAAAATGGTCATCATAATGTGACAAATTTCCCATAAAAAGTAATAACTAATCCATTAAGTGGCTAATTAAAGCATTAACTAGAAAATAGGAGTTACCTAGGCATGCAAACCAAAGGTTCCCCTCCCAAAAACGTGCACCATCCATACACACATGTTTATTACACTTTATTTAATAGAAATAAACTAGAAAATGCTACTTTAGAGAAGTGGACGTCCAAGCCATCATGGGTCTTCAAGTTGGATAAGATAAGTGACCAATTTGGGCTCCACTCCATCAAGACTTGGATTTGGACTTGCTTCAATTAAAGTTGTCACCATTTGATTTAGGACTTCTTGGGCTTTCTTGGTCCTAGCTCTTGTCATAGGTCCACCATGTCCTTGTAGTGCTCCTTAATCCATGCTCCTTAGTAGGCTCACATCATAGAGAGAAGGAGGAGAGAAAAAAAATGAAAGGAAGATGAAGGTAGAGAGAGAAGTTGATAGTAGAAAGTGAAAGGTGCTTTAGGGTTTGAAATTGGAAAGTAATGATTTAATTTATTGAAGTGCAATTTGGGCTCCAAATTGAAGCATTCAACCGTGTGGTGAGAGGAGAGAATGGAGGGAAAGTGGTCACTTGCTTTTAGGGTTAGCATGTAGGAAATTGCAAAAAGTAGATATGATTAGACATAAAGTAGATTACATTAGGATAATATATTATGATTTAGTAATTAAATAACAAGGTGGTTAGGATTTTACTACAAGCTATTATCCAATGGATAATTGTTGTAGTACACAAGTCAGTAATAATTATCCATCGAATAATAGAGCATACTGTAAAATTTTATTTAACAGTGCGTACAGAGATTTTATTTAGCAGATAAAATCTTGAAAAACGAAAACTTTGTAAACTGTGTCCGGCCTAGGGTTTAGTAAGATCCCCCATCGATGCTTCTATAGTTCAAGGTTTATCAGCCTCAGGGAAAACATTTCGTTTTCCCGGCTCCGCTCAGTGCGTACGTAAAACGAGGAATATACTAAAATATTCGACATTTCAAAAAAAATTCACAAAAATTCTCAAAAATCACAAATATTAGAAAATGACTATTCATCATGAAACAAATAATTTTCGGAGTGTTACACTAACTCTGCACAGTGTGCACGTAAAATAAAAAATATATTAAAATATTCAACGTTTCCGAAAAAATACAGAAAATTTTCCAAAAACTACAAATATTATAAAATGACTATTTGTGATGAAACAAATAATTTTTGGAGCGTTACGCTGACTCTGCTCAGTGTACATGTAAAATGAAGAATATATTAAAATATTCAACGTTTCAGGAAAAATCTTGAAAAATTCCTAAAAATCTCAAATATTATAAAATGACTATTGATGATGAATGAGATACTTTTTGGGATGTTACACGCGATATTCTCTGTGTATTTGTTTGATATTCTATGTGCGTGGTGTGTGTGTTTGTGTGAGTGTGTGTGTGATATTCTATGTTTGTGTGTGTGATATTCTACGGGTGTGTATGTGTAATATTCTCTCTCTCTCTCCGTGTGTGTGTGTGTTATATTCTCTCTATTTGTGTGTATGTACGTCATATTCGTGTGTGTGTGTGTGTGTGTTTGTTTGTTTGATATTCTCTCTCTCTTTCTCTCTCGTGTGATATTCTCTCCCTCTATTTGTGCATGTGTGTGATATTATTCTATGTGAGTGTTTGTGTGTGAGTTTGATATTCTTTTTGTGTGTGTGTGTGTTTGTGATATTTGGTATGTATGTGAGTAATATTCTATGTGTGTGTGTGATATTTTGTGTGTATGTGTGTGTTATTCTTTGAGTGTATAATATTCTTTGTCTGTGTGTGTGTGTGTTTGTGTGCTATTTTGTCTTTTTGTGTGTACGTGATATTTTCTCTCTATGTGTGTGCGTATGCAATATTGCCTATGTGTGTGTGTGTGATATTCTCTGTGTGTGTTTGTCGATACTCTGTGTGTGGTGTGTGTATGATATTTTATGTTTGTGTGTATGTGTATGTGATATTTTGTGCGTGTGTGTGTGTAATATTCTCTCTCTCTGCGTGTGTGTGCGTGATATTCTCTTTATGTGTGTGTGTATGCACGTGATATTCTATGTGTGCATGTGTGTGATATTTTATGTGTGTGTGTGTGTGTTTGTCCGATATTCTCTCTCTATATGTGTGTGTTTGTGTGATATTCTATGTGTGTGTCTATGTGTGTGTTTGATATTCTTTTTGTGTGTGTGTGTCTGTGATATTCTGTGTGTGTATGTGTGTGTTTGTCTGATATTCTATGTGGGTGTGTATGTGATATTCTATATGTGTATGTGCGTTTGTCTGATATTCTGTGTGTGTTTTGTTGGGAATTGTGGATACATCACGCAGCAGAAAAATAGGATTCCCACGAAGGATCCATGCGAAAAAGTCATAATATGAGTTTGAAAATATTTACCTCTTGAAGCGTGATAAAAAAAAAGTGACGTGAATCACCAACACTGTAATAACAATGATGTCTCTACAGTATCCACATGAATAGACTCACAAACGTCCAACATCCGCCAAAAGGAGCCTGACGTCTCTCACACACTGCTAGCTGCAAAGAGAAGAGAAGAAACCTGTCGCGCTCTCATTCACTTTTCTGTAGGTGCGGCTAGGGTTCTGTGTTATGTGTGTCTTAGCAATCCCGGTACTATTTATAATAGTGACTGCCTTAAGTGAGTGTGAGCAGCAGCAAGGTAAGCTGTGCAGCCCTAGACTCATCTATTATGAGTCTGGCCCATATTTGAATCTGAGTCCAACTTGGATTTATTGCTCCAATTTTAGTCTGCTCTATGTGTGTGACCCTACAGGTTCTCATTACGTTGGCAGTAATATTAAAATCCCATTTTAATATTATAAGCAGTGAGTGGTATCTAGCAACACATCGCTGCTACCCAAGTAATAAGGATGCCAATGATTTGATATAACCTTTCCGTGACCAATGTTTTCGTGTCATTTAGTCCCTTTGTCAAGATATCTAGATTGAACACAAGGCATGGAATGCGTCACCCTTGTATAGTCTAATTATTTGTTTCCTGATACTCGAGTAGACTTTGTAACAACAAATGAAATTAATATCTCATATTGACTCATTTGAGTATGGCCATGCATTTCGCAGTCTCACTCAATCAGGGGGCCCAAAGATATCGCTCCTGTTATGTAGGAGTGACAAATCCCATCTAGGTCACTCACATCCCTCTACATGATTCGCGGTATATCCAATAACCAACTTTATTATAATCACCTTATTACAGATGACGTTTGATGGCATTAAAACACACAACTCCTCATGTAGGAATTGTAATGACTTCGGTTAAAGGACCACAAGCACTATTGTCACTATGAGAATCGCTTATGACACTCACGTAACGATTCATGTAGTGTTCTCATGGCGGGTCAGTCCAGTACATCATTACTCTAATATGTACCCATGTGAAGACTTGATATCTCATATCCATGACCCGTTAGATGTGGTCATTAGTCTATGCACATACTAGTCTCAATGCATTATTGTTGTCCTAATTAATAATAATACTTGACTAGGGACATTTAAGAATAGTGTTATAACTAAAAGGATCTCACGATCTAGTCATCCACTTGATGTCCTATGGCATCAAACTTACTATTCTAAGGACTTTATTATGTTTATTAAAAAAGAATATAATAAATGAAATGCCTCATATATTAAAATAGCATAATAGAATATATGTAAATACAGAAAATGTATCGGTCTCTAGGGCAGACACCAACATGTTTGTGTGTGTGTGACATTCTAAGTATGTGTGTGTGTGTGTGTGTGTGTGTGTGTGTGTGTGTGTGTGTGATATTCTATGTGTGTGTGTGTGGGTGATATTATGTCTATGAGTGTGTGATATATTTATGTGTGTGTGTGTAATACCCTTTCTGTGTGCGTGTAATATTCTCTGTGTGTGTGTGTGATACTCTCTGTGGGTGTGTAATATCCTCGTGTGTGTGTGTCCGTGTGTGCCCTCATGTGTGAGTGATATTTTGTGTGTGTGTGATTTCTTGTGTGTGTGTGTGTGTGTGTGTGATATTCTATGCGTGTGTGTTTGTCGATATTCTATGTGTGTGGTATGTGTGTTTGTGTGATATTCGGCTTTTTGTGTATGTGAAATACCCCTACATGTGTGCGCGTATGTGATATTGTCTCTGTATGTGTGTGTGCGATATTTTTGCATGTTTGTCCGATATTCTATGTGTGTGTGTGTGTGTCCGATATTCTATGTGTGGTGTGTGTGTGTCGATATTCTATGTGTGTGGTGTGTGTGTGTGTAATATTATCTCTCTCTCTCTCTCTCCGTGTATGTGTGTGATATTCTCTGTGTGTGTCATGTACGTGATATTGTGTATGTGTGTGTGACATTCTCTGTGTGTGTGTGTGTGTAATATTCTACGTGTGTGTGTTTGTTTGATATTCCCTCTCTATTTCTATGTGTGATATTCTCTCTCTATGTGTGTTTGTGTGATATTTTATGTGTGTGTGTGTGTGTGTGTGCGTCGATATTCTTTGTGTGTGTATGTTTGTGATATTCTGTGTGTGTGGGTGTGATATTCTATGTGTGTGTGTGATATTTTATG